>JAFMOD010001148.1:149257-275447 GCA_019802435.1 Corydoras maculifer
TTTTTTTTTTTTTTTTAAGGATGTAAGTGAGTCTTCAGCGATCAGATAATCAACATATTTAACTTACAGATCTGCTAAGGGATCAATCAAGGCCAGTTAACATTTGTATTTTCTGTTCTTTACAAAACAAATCATTCCTGTCCGCACCATGTTCACCAAATGGCCTAAGAATTGTTTACTGCTGGGAATTTTTTTTTCTGCATAAAATGCAGCAGGTTTCTGATCTGTTAAAAAGAACAAACCCAGTCAAATCTCAGTGCCTTGTATCGCAAGCAAAGAACTGTTTATGAAACCTATAATTCTCATACATTTATTGAAATCATCTTCTGGAAAACTATATTGTATTCTCTATATTATAATTCTGGTCAAGACAAAATGTTTCTATTGCATGTGCTCGCAGAGAACATCTCATCTAACTTTTATTATTCTATTTTTTTAATTTTTTTTGCAAAAGTCCTGGTTTATATAATCATAAGTATGATGGAGTAAAAGAAGATTGTTATTGCTCAAAAATCAGTGTTAAGATGACATGACTGTCAAGCTAAAAGAGTATTGTGTTTGTAATATTTATATGCTTTCTGTTTTAAGTATTATTTTGAAATAAATATGGAACATATTTTGAAATGATGGCTTGTTCTGTTCATTTAAAGGCTTTAAAAGGTTGTCGTTGAAATGCAAGAGAGAAAAACCACGCTATGATTTAATTAGAAGTTTGATTGTTATGATGCATGCTTTTGTTTTTTCAGAATAACTTGTGTGCTGACATAAAGAACACAGCGACATGGTGGTGCTTGTACATGCAATAAAAAAAAACACTGAATGTACAAGTGTTACACAAAGGAAGGGTTGATGAGAACCTCATATATATATAAAATAAATAATGCAAATTTTTGGGCACCCCTGTTTAAAATGCTGTTATTGTGAAGATAGAAGCTTTCTAAATTTACATAATTTCTAAAGGCATGAAAACGCAGGTCATCACAACTCCACAGACATGCTTTTTTTTTTTTTTTTTTTTGGTATGTGGTGTTGACAGTGACGCACAATGTTTTGGTTTTTTAGAAAAGTGTCAGTGTTCTGATTATTTTTAGCATGAGACCCACAGCCCAAAACATCATAAACCCTGACAACCAGAAGTTCTGCTCGGACCGCAATAGTCAATTTGAGTAAACACAACTGGCTGATAATTCATCTAATGAGTGTGCGATTAAAATCCTATCTTTATTTTTCGTATGTGCATGTTCTGGAAAAAGAAAATGGAAAATTTTATTTTTTTAAATCATCTTTAAGGAGGTTTCAGTGTTTTGTTTTTTTTTTCTTCTTTCAAAACATACACTATTGAGAGTGTAGTAAAATACACAAACCACAGAGAGTGTAATTAAAGGCCATTTAACATTTATTATGGAATACTGTTTAAGGGAACAGATGGAAACATTTATTTCAAAGAGAACTTTAAAAAAAAAATTATATCTTTCAGAAACCAGCCTGTTACACGGTTCAAGTAACAAAAAAGGTTAATCTAATAGAAATCCAAGACAATTGCAGGACACAAACTGTTTTTAAGAACGTGCTATGTTTACATGTGGTTTTTATAAGGGGAAATTTCTATAAACATCACACAACCCCTGTGACTTTTTTTTAAACTGTGAGTTTATGAGATTTAAAGAAATTAAATGATTTCCCACTGCTGGTAAGTAAGGATTACAGCTGTTTTGCCTGTTGATTTCAGAGATACTGTGTGCCAAGGGTGTGTCTGTCTAGCACGTACCATTTATAGAGCTGTGAGGTTTCCACTGTGGCAGTTTCCACTCTAGGCTCCTGTTACAAAATACAAATTCTCATCCACCACACAAACTCTTAACATGCAGATGAACTTTTCAGAGTCTGTCGTTTGACAAACCATTTTTCTTTTTCCATTTTGCCAACTGTGCTTTTACACACAGAGGAATTTGTCCTCCACATGTAACCCATCCGTGCACTGAATACACACACATACACACACTGAGTGCAGTGAGTACACGTGCCTGGAGCGTTGGGCAGCCCTGTATATGGCGCCCGGGGAGCAATTGAGGTTAGGTGTCTTGCCCAAGGACACTTCAGCCATAGTACTTGGAGGAAGAGAGAATGGAACCGGGGGACCTTTAAGGCACAAGGATGGTACCTTAACCACAAACCTACAACTGTCCTGTTTAATTTTTTTTCTATAATCTAGGATTGAAGTTTCAAAATAGTATTGACCTCCCTGTGTCCTAGTAATGAGATTGCAATTAGAGTTCAGTCTGCTCACAGTAGTAAATATTAAGACCTCTCAACTTCACTGAGCTTTTTGTAAATCTCTAAATGAAGAGTGTTGTACGATAAATTGTAAGATAAATGTTACGAAATCGAGGTTATGTAGATGTTACATTTGCTGAAAATTAATTTACCAGTCACTACCCATGTAATTAAAATCAATACCATTGTACTAAAACGTAGTATTCATACGTTGTTTTATCACATTAATATTGAACAGAGCAGAACATCACTGATGTTTTCAAACTCGTATTCATATTTAATTTAATGCCAGTAAATATGGCTGAAAATGTTATATCGCACGGTGCCTTAGTGGTTTAGCACGTTCGCCTCTCAGCACTAGGGATTCCCGGTTCGAATCCCCATGTTCGATTCCCGTGTCTGCGTGGGTTTCCTCCGGGTTCTCCGGTTTCCTCCCACAGTCCAAAAACATGGATCAAGTCAATTGAATTCTCCAAATTGCCCCATATAGAGTGTGTGTGTGTGTGTGTGTGTGTGTGTGTGTGTGTGTGTGTGTGCCCAGCGATGGATTGGAGCCCTGTCCTGGGTCTATTTGCCCAGCGCCCGAAACGTTCTCCCCTGGATGGGCATGGGGAACCCCACCGCGACCCTAATAGAGGATAAAGCGGGAGATAATAAATGAATGAATGTTTGTTATATCCTTCTAACATGCCAAAGCAGGCCATCTATGTTTACATCTTTATAACCGAACTAACTTACAATTATAATACTTAGGTGTACGTTTAATTCTGTGTCTGTACTTAAAGTGCTACAGAAAACACTGTCCTGTTCAATTTTATAATAAAAAATACTTTTATACGTTTAAAGCCCATTGTGTCTGCAGCATGTGTTTAAAGGAGTTTGAATTAGATTTTTGTGACACTGTCTCCCTCTACTGGTTATTTAAGAAAGTACTTCTCATATACTTCTGCATTTTACCGATAATTACTTATTGTGGTTTGTCCTAAATTTAAAGAATTACTTCTAATATTAAATGTTTTATAATCACAGTTTGCAGCTTGAAAAACTTCAAGAAGTAAACTGTAATTATGAAACATTTAATATTAGACGTATTGCTGGAGAATAGAGTTTTCCCCAAACAACCAATTAAATTCTTTACACACACACACACACACACACACACACACACACACACACACACACATATAGATACATATACAGCGGTGCTTGAAAGCCTGAAAGTAAACGTTTTATAAAAGTAAAAGGGATCAAAATTTTTATAATCATACATTTTGTATGTAGTGCCCTAATAAGCGGTGTGTGTCACGTGAGACAGGACTGATCTGTTGTAAATAGTCATTTCTTCATGTCTCTATTTTAACTTTTTTTTATTATTATTATTACGAGAATTTGAGCCCCTCGTTTGCACGTTCTTGATACCTATATAAATAACACTCCTCATTAAAGTACTTTAGATTGAAACAACTAAAAAACAAATCTCTTTCACAAAGGGGGGGGGGGTGCAGAATAGAATAATGATCAGGTTTGAAAATTCCACAGAGTGTCTGGGTTCTAAACTACTGGCATGTGGTGTCCTTCCTTATTTGTAAGTCGCTTTGAATAAAAACGTCTGCTAAATAGCTAAATGTAAATTTAATATAAGCCCCTATATTTTTATTAGGTCGCAGGGTGACATGCTGGTGGCTCGTGGGGAAATGTACCGAACTGCACGAGACAGAACACCACAAGAGACAAAAATATTATGCCACAATGTCAATTATAAACAACACCTCCGAACTTACACCATTAAGCTCAGACGGGCCACTAGGGGGAGACAGAGGCCCACGGCACGTAATTAGGAGAGTGGCTGCAGGTGATAACGATTTTAAACGCGTCCTAAAGCAGCGGCGGCGTTCAGTCTGTAAATCATTCCGTCTGAAGGTGAGTGACGGCGCTGTGAGGTTTTAATCTGAATTTTATTCTCTGATTGTTGATCTGGCTCTGGGTTGTTGGTTGTTGGTCTGTAGACTGTGTGCTTATTTATTTGCTTGTTTCTGGTTCAGAACGTCCATTTGTGTTTGTTTTACTTTTCTGTTTTTTATGGGTTTTGCTCCTTAATCCTAGACAGTGTTAAAGGTGAACTAGTTGGACCTTTTTGGTTTGAAAATAAACTCCCTACTCCCAAACTTTAAGTTTTTAGAACGTATTTTCTTTAACCAGAATCGCCTTTATTGTCATATTATTTTCATTACAATAAAATTTGGGTGCAACTCCAAAGGTGCCAACATAAGAAACATGAAACAAAATAAAAACCAATATAATACTATGCATTAATACTATACCATTTGTGTTTTACTTTTCTATTTTAGTTTTGCTCCTTAATCCTATAGATAGTGTTAAAAATGAGCTAGTTGGGCCTTTTTGGTTTGAAAATAAACAACTCTCAAACTTTAAGTTTTTAGAAAGTATTTTCTTTATTTACAATCAGAATTTATTTGCCTTCATTGTCATTATAATTTTCATTACAATGAAATTTGGGTTGCAGCATGAAACAAAATAAAAAACAATATAATACTATGCATGAATAAAATTAATTAAAATTAAAAATTTTAGGCATAATGTATACACAATATAAAATACGAAAATGTGTATGGATTATTTTCTGCGTAACCCCCCCCCCCCCATTAGAAAGAAGAAAACATTTTTTGCGCCCCCCCCCCACACGCACCCCCTCGTACATGACAAAATGGGATGAAAAAGTATTTTTGCACGCCCACTGTAGCATGATTTGTCTATGAATTTTGTTATAAGTACAGCTTTTTTATAACATTGTATCCTTATTAACAATAAAGAAAACAAAAAGGAAAAATAACGATCAACTTGGAACAAAGAATAATTTTATTAACTTTGTTTTTTAGTTTGTAACTGAAACGAATAAAATCCTTATTTAAACTATAGAAACATTTTTAAACTGACTGGCATTTGATACTTAAAAATTAAATAAAATAAAATCAATAAATAATGATGAATTCAAATTTATCAGCAACATTCATTCAGGAGCTCAATTTATTAACACTTTAACCTACAAAACTAAAATGAATCAACTTGTGCTATTTTTTTTTATCAAAATGAAGAAGTCAGAACTCATGGCTGCATTCGCCCGTTTTGCAGCGCAGAGCTTTTCTGAAGTAGCTTTCATAAAGCGTTATGATTGCTGGAGATACGCGTCACGTTTTCTATTAAAATAACTCAAGCGGTTATCAGCATTGATCGGGGTTGAATGTCTTTAAGTGACGCCTTAATTTATTTGGCTTCACGCTTTCCGCTGCCAACATTGTAAGACACAGAAGACACACCGGTCTTTCTTTGTCTCCAACCTTAGTTACAGTCAAACCAAGCGCTATATACATATAGACATTTATCTTTCGGTTGACTTTTGTTGCTCTCATTATCTTCGTCTCTCCGCCTTTCTCTCGTCACCCCTGTTGAATATTTCTCCATGTTGTCTCTTGAGGGTTTGTTCAGTACACTTAATATTTTACTTACTTATATTTTACTTAACATCACTTGCTCTGTGATCTTGTAATGCGCCCCCCAGACACCGCCCCACTATTTGAGAAGTACTGGTGTAGGGGTTGTGGCTGCTTTGTTCTAGTAAAAGGAACTTTTAATGCCTTAGCATGTCAGATTTTCAAATAAGAATGGAATGTCACTTGAATGAATTTGCATATGAAAGTGGTCGAGAGAATACTATCAGCATAAATAGTTTAAATACAAAACATGATACAGCACCACATGACTACTTCATTAAAACCCATGTCGTCACTATATATGGTGTCAGTGTTTAAAAAAAACTGTAAAATTGAAGCTCAGATAATTCATTCATTCATCTTCTAATCTTCTCATCCTGGTGAAGATGGATGAACCCATGGTCTTTTCCAGGACCAAAAGTGTCAGAAATGGAAGAGAAAGCAAAGCTACAGTCTGTGCAACATTGTCCCAATCTTCAGCAACAGAGGTAGAAGGTAGTTTTGCCATGTAGAAGATAGTTTTGAGGTAGAAGAAGTTTTGCCAAGTATTCACCATGTTAGTCCAAGAAGGGCCTCACAGAACTTTCATTAAACACTGCTGCTGGTGAGGTCTCCTGCACTGGAAGCGGCAGTCCATCTTCCTCTGTGGGCAAAAAAAAAAAAAACTTTCAATATCAGGGCCTCTGATGAGTGTAATTACTATATGTTCCTTCAGTTGTAGTTTAAAGTTCAAAGCAATGAGCAGCTGCCTGGAAAAAAGCTTATTCCCAGGTCAATCACAAAAAAGTAATAGGATGCAATACAAATTTTTATTCTTATATTAATTAAATTAATAATTAAGTTAACTTACCACTTCCCCCACAAGCACAGCATTGGAAGAATGGGTAGACTGCCCTGAGAAAATGCCAAACCCAAGAGATGTTTGACCCTAAAATTTAAAAAAGTAATGGGAAAGTCACTATCCATTATCTTCTAATGTTGGATATACCTTTACATCTGGTCATTTAGCAGATGCTTTTATTATCCAAAGTTAAAGTGTGTGTGTATGTATATATATATATATATATATATATATATATATATATATATATATATATATATATATATATATATATATATATATAATCACTAGTGGCCCTGATTAGTACAAGCAGCTTAATAAATGGAGCAACAAAAATTTTTTTAAAAAATGAACCAGCCTTTAGAAGTGATTTTGTATTTGACCTTTGGTGGACCTCTTAGAGCCCTGCATTTTAATTTAAGCCTATTTATACATATTTACATGCTTTTAATTAAAGGGTGGAATCCTAATGCTAACTGTACTGCGTGTAGATTAAATAGATTGGTCACACTAATATCATAACTTATATCGTTGGAGTTTAACCATAAAATGCCGCGGAGGTAAACGCCATTGAATCACTTGACGAGACTCCGTATTAAGTGACTCCCTATTCAGTCCGAAAACGTCGCCTGAATTTAGGGGGCCATTTGAAATCCAAAGTCAACTTTCAGAAAGCGTGTCAACAGAATTTAACACTGTCCAATGGAGAACTTTAAAACATTAATAGTAATGGCGTTCTCTGTCACAGTTACCGCGGAGATCCATGAGAGTCAGAGCGAGGTACCGCCGATTAATCGGTGTTTTTTGATCATTAAATCGTCTGCAGGGATTATACACCGCAGCATCGCCGCCGGGCGCAGTGACACACCGAATGTTCGATTAGCCGGAGCACACCCCCCCTCCGTTTCCTCCGCTGTCTCTTTCCGATCTCCTTTAAAAAGTCCGCCGCAAAGTAACAAATTCGAGTTCGTAGCATATCCTCGACCTTCTCTTCTCTAACCTTCATCTTTAGAGAAACTTACCGTGCTTTAAAGCCATGCTGAGAGTTATTTTTTAAGAGGCGAACACGGAGCTTCTCGAGCACTGGAAGCCTTTGAGAGATGTCCACGGTTCCCGCGGGTGACGTCACAGAAGGACTCACCTATTCTGTGAAACACACACGACAAATTGGTGGGGCGTGGTTTAGTCTACATTGGTTTAATCTACAGTGTTTTGAATTATAAACACATCAAATACAGTAAGTTAAAGCTCGATCTACAAGTGACGAACAAAAACATTGTAACCTAATTTATTATTGCAGTTATTATGACCACACAGTTTGCATTAAAGTGCGAATTAACTTGCCCCTCTTCCCACATCTCGTTAAGAATCGGCAGACTGATCTAAGAACGCGCCAAATCCGAGTGAAGGACAAACCTAAGATTTAAAATAATAATAATTGTAGAGTCACAGTCCTGTATCTTCTAATAGTTAACATCTACAAGCATGGTTTGGTACTAATTAGGGATACCATAAATATTTGGTAACTAAAATTAAAATGGCAAAGGATAAAAAAAAAACCATACACAAATATAGATTTGTGGTTAAAGAACCAGCCTTGTGCCTCTGCAGGTCCCTGGTTCGAGTCCTACCAAATACTATAGCTGAAGTGCCCTTGGACAAGGCACCTAGCCCCAATTGCTCCCTGGGTGCTGTGTACAGGGCTGCCCACTATTTCGGGCATGTATGCTCACTTCACTCAGTATGTGTGTGTGTGTGTGTGTGTGTGTGTGTGTGTGTGTGTGTGTGTGTGTGTGTGTGTGTGAGTTTTACTGAACATGAGTTAGTTGTGGAGGACACGCTCCTCTGTGTACAGTGTAGTACAGTGGATCACTATCACATTTTTAAGGTAATAAACAATATTAATTTGAAAGTTGAACGGCAGACTTTCCTAATTCTCTTAGCGGCGTTTCCTTTGTTAAAAACGACTAGCGACAAATCGAGCTTCTATTTCTGGTGGGGCTTTTTTTGTATCTGCTTTCACAGTTTAAGTCCAGGGGGCGCAGCGTCTTCTCTGCTCTGCCGTCACAAAGCACTCACAGGCTGACAGAATTTAATTATAAATAAACCACACATTTTATGATATAGTCCGAAATTGAACTTCCACTCCTTTAAAGACCAGCATCCGCCACTGGTGTATACGGCGAACATCCACGAGGGAATTTCCTTCTCCGTCTCTTTTCAAACTGCTTTTAAAACTTCGGAACGGAGTAATAATAATAATACATTCATAACAGATTAAGCGCATAACTTTAACTGAACTTTAGAAAAACTTACCGCAGTTCATGCTGAATAATTTCCGTGAAAATAACGTGGAGCTGACGGGTTCAGCTTTCTACAGGACAGAGATCTGAGTTCTGATTCCTGTCGAGCTGCGCTCAGGTTTACTGCTCAATACCTTTACGTCAGGTGTGTGAGGTGAGTCATAAGAGCCTGTGCGTTTGTAAGATCTAAATTGTGCTCTTGTTTTGGTGGTTATGGTTCCCTGTGGGTCGCTGTTCTGTAGACTGCGTTGCTAAATCTTATTATCTGGTTTCTGCTTTGTACGTTTCACCACCGTTTGTGTTTGTTTGACTTTTCCGTTTGATGGGAGTTTTGTTCCTTAATGCTAGAGTTTTAAAGATGAGCTAGTTGGACCTTTTTGGTTTAAAACTAAATTCAAAACTACCAACCTTTTAAGTAGAACTTTTAGAAGACATTTTCTTTAAGCAGTTGTACAGGAAAATATGCATGTTCAGTAAAAGCCCTAAAAGCCTTTCTTCTCCACCTGACCTATACCCTCTAGAGAACTTGTGGGTTTTTCTCACATGGGGGATTTACAGTGGGACACACACACACACACACACACACACACACACACCCCCCCCCCCCCCCCCCCCCCCCCCCCCCCCCCCCCCCCCCCCCCCCCCCCCCCCCCCCCCCCCCCCCCCCCCCCCCCCCCCCCCCCCCCCCCCCCCCCAAACTCCAAGAAATCAAACAAAATATAAAATCAATTATAAGGCCGGGAGCTATTACCACCAAGTTATCCACATGAGGCCACACCTTAGTTGTGACTGACGTTCAAACACTTGCTTATTTTGTCCAAATTGTAACAAGACATTTAAACGTATACTAATGCCTGCCCTGCAGCCACAGTCATTTTGACAGCAGGGACAATATATAATCTGTAAATAAAAATAAGTTGTATCGGTAATAAGTGGCTGGTGTGTATGTTTCAAGTGTATTGCTCTGAATGTAGGAAGTATTTTTATATTATACATTATATTTGACTTTATTATTACAAAATTTGAAAAATAAACGAAAGTCTTTTAGACCAATTAATTAAGCATTTAGTATAGTGGAATAAACCAGGACGTTAAATCAGATCATTCGGAAGAGTGAGATTTACGGTTAATCGATTCACCACTAGATGGCAGTGTATTTAAACCCAGCAATAGTTTTATTTAGATTTATGACGACAGCTGTGTTTTTAATACTGTTTTCTGTCAAATATAAAACTTTAATCTTTTGTTAATGACTCGGTACTTTTGTCGGTACATTTGCTCCATGTGTTTTTATCTGAAAAAGGAAATCGTATCGTACTTAGGGTTAAAAATGTTCTGCACATCAAATAAATCTCCAAAAAACGCACTTTATTGTTATTTGCCTAAGCTGTCGAAACTTTTTGATGGCATTAGCTATAGTATATTAAAGAGAAACGCTCTGGCGTTAGATTTTACTTATAAGAACTTCCTTATTAAACAGCTCGGCATGTTATTTTAACAATAAATAAATAAATACTAATTTAGGTTTTAATTGCGCTATTGATGTATACCGTACCAGTTCACCTTTACATTCAGTAGATGCACTTTGTTTTCCAGATTTTTGCAACTAATTCCTTAACTTCTTCAAAAGTAAATGTTCATGAAATGCTCATGACATTGCTCCTTCTCCACCCGACCTACACCCTCTTGTACTTGTGGGTTCTTCTCACATGGGGGATTTACAGTGGGGGACAACAGTTCACCCTCTGAACAGGGTCTGCAAGACTGTGGTTGTGTCATGAATAACTTACTGGGGAAAAAGTGGTAGCTGTATTGAAAGATTTTTTTTTTATGTAATTTGTTTTCTCTGTGTCTGCGTGGGCTTCCTCCCACAGCCCAAAAACATGATTTCCAAGGTGAATTGGCTGCTCTAACTTGCCCCTATACAGTGTGTGCCCCGTGATAAATTGATGCCATG
This sequence comes from Corydoras maculifer, assembly GCA_019802435.1. Taxonomy (NCBI): domain Eukaryota; kingdom Metazoa; phylum Chordata; class Actinopteri; order Siluriformes; family Callichthyidae; genus Corydoras; species Corydoras maculifer. The sequence goes on from JAFMOD010001148.1 coordinate 160,142, forward strand.
TCCTGGGTTTATTTGCACAGTGCCCACATCATTCGCTCCTATTTATATTTAAAATATAATATTAAACAAAAGATAATAAAATTACAAATACAAGATCCAAATTTAAAAGAGAACATAGTTCAAAATAGGATGAGACACCATTTTATTTATTAATATAAAAAAAGAAATGAAAAATTAAACAGAAAACAGAAAAAAAACAGTAAGAAATAAAAATAAAAGAAATTATAAAAAAAATTCACAGTTCATTTGCTTCATTATTGCATTATACAAACTACAGTTTCTATTCCGTCACACAACTGTCACATAAGCAAGGTTAACAATTTCATTTGAGTTGTGCGGGACCGTGCTGAATGTTCAGTGGCGCTACGATCCAGCTTGTTTCACAGAACTAACGTTAAGTGGTGGTTAATAATGCAGTCATAACGTTTCATTCCAGCATATTCATTAGACATCCAATTGGTTACAGAATAATTAAGACAGCAATTAAAAACAACACAAGTCAGTAGTTAAAAAGGAAGCAGCTACTGTTAAATTAACAAATATGATCATTATTTAATCTGGCTTCTAGAAAAAAAAAATCATAAGTGCTTGTAAATGTAATGTGATTTGAGATGTTACATGTCTCAAAAATGGATCTCCACTGGCAGTGTCCTAGGGTTGCAGTTGATATTTTAAGAAAATATTCATAGTTTCATTACGTACCAATACATTGCATCAACTTATTCATTGTAGTAAACCAGTAATTGAACATTAATTGAAGTAATTGAAAAACTGCTTTGAATGTAACTACTTTGTTATACATTATTGTTACTATATAGGAAACTACAACAACCTTCCCTCCAATGGTAACATGTAAAATGTTTCCCTTTATATTTTTTAACCTTGTTAATTTTCTCATTAAAAAATAAATAGTAAGGAATGATCATAAGTGTTTTTTTAAATAATTGGGCCACCTGAGCAAAAATAAGTAGGTTTTAAATAAAGCACATGTACAGTTATGTCAATTGGAAAATACAGCATTTTTAACAATAAATATACTAATAATACATTTTATTTATATTCTAAGCCCCTAGACATGCAGACATGTGTCTCTTTAAAGCTCAGTAAATTACAGCGTGGTAGCGTTGGTTTGGTGGTTGCCAAAATAGTGCTTGTCTCAGTGCATTGTGCCAATTTGGCCCATTACTTTCATTAAAAGGAATTCCTAATGCTGTCTAGTTTTAAATAAAGATCACATTTTTTTTGCATGTGACTGTAATATACTGTAGACTATAGAATACATAAGTTTGGATATAAAATATGATAAACAGCAACACATAAAAACTTCATTAAAATACGTGTACCATTGCCACTGTATATGGTGCCAGTGTTAAAGGAAACAGTGGTAATGAGGTGTAGATAAAAGTGCAAAACAAAGCTAGTAATCACAATCATTCATCTTCTAATCTGCTCAACCTGATGAAGATGGATGAACCATGATCTTAAATAAGCTTTTCCAGGACCATATGAGGCACAGTGTCAGAATTGGAAGAAAAAGCGAAGCTACAGTCTGTGCAACATTGTCCCATTGTGCAAAATTTCAACAACAGAAGTCAAGGATGGTGGTGCCATGTAGCCACCATGTTAATCAAAATTAAAGTAGGGCCTCACAGAACTTGGGTTAAACAACACTTCTGGAGAGGTCTCCTGCACGGGGAACGGCAGTTTATTTTCCTCTGTAAACAAAAAAATAAAAAGTTTCAAATATCAGCCACAGACAAGTTTTATTCAGTTTTACTTTAAACTTTTAATCAATGAGCTGATGCCTGAAAAAAGTTAATTACCTGGTTATTTAAATAATCAACCCTCATAACAGTTAAATGAATAAATAAATAACATTGATTCATCACACTTTTTTAGAATAAACCAAATACACATATCTTAAAGCATAGACACAAGTTTAAAGCATGATATAAAATTGATGAGCAAAAACATGGTCATTGACATTAACTTTAATAATAAAAACTTTAATATTTAATATTTCAGTTATTATGACCACACAGTTCGCATTAAAGTGCAAATTAACTCACCCCTCTTCCCACATCTCGTTAAGAATCGGCAGACTGATCTGAGAACGCGCCAAATCCGAGTGAAGGACAAACCTAAGATTTAAAATAATAATGATAATTGTAGAGTCACAGTCCTGTATCTTCTAATAGTTAACATCTACAAGCATGGTTGGGTTCTAATTAGGGATACCTTAAATATTTGGTAACTGAAATTAAAATGGCAAAGGATAACAAAAAAACACACTTGTGGTTAACGAACCAGCCTTGCGCCTCTGCAGATCCCTGGTTCGAGTCCTACCAAATACTATAGCTGAAGTGCCCTTGGGCAAGGCACCTAACCCAAATTGCTCCCTGGGTGCTGTGTACAGTGCTGCCCACTGTTTCGGACATGTATGCTCACTTCACTCAGTGTGTGTAAATGTGTGTGAGTTTTACTACACAGATAAGTTGAATGTGTATAAGTACAATGAATCACTATCACATTTTTAAGGTAATAAAGGGTATTAATTTAAAAGTTGACTAAGAAAATATAATACTTAATATTTAAGTGTACAAAAACAGAACTTTGGTAACTCATCTCAGGGTATAGGCAGTGCCAGCATCACTAGTCACCCAGATTAGGACAAGTATCTTAATAAATGAAGCAGCAAAACAAAACAAACAAACAAAAAAAGAACCAGCATTTAGAAGTGAGTTTGTATTTGACCTGTGATGGACCAGCTGTGGACCTGTTAGAGCCCTGCATTTTAATTTAAGCCTATTTATACATATTTACATACTATTAATTAAAGGGTTGAATTCTAATGCTAACTGTAGTGCGTGTAGATTAAATAGATTGGTTACACTAATCTTATATCGTTGGACCTTAATCATAAACTCCATATTAAGTGACTCCCAGTCCTAAAACTTCGCCAGAATTTAAGTGCCATTTGAAATCCGCCCGCGTAACAGTGCGCGATTGTGAACATTGTTCATTTATGTTCAGTAACTCTACAATAACATTAATAATTTCCTGTGAACTTGCATCACACGGCGGCGGGCTCATTAACGTGGCACTGGCTGAAGGAAGCTAACGAGCGAGAGCAAGCACAATGAAAACAGTTACAACGACACAAACTAAAGTCAACTTTCAGAAAGCGTGTCAACAGAATCTAAAACTGTCCAATGGAGAACTTTAAAACAATAATTAATAATAATGGCGTTCGTGAAAGGTCTTTACTGTCAGTTACTACGAAGATCCATGTAAGTCAGAGTGAGATACTGCCGATAAATCGATGTGTTGGTTTTTTTTTTTTGACATTATATCGCTCAGCACTGTTTGCAGGGTTTATAGACCGCAGCATCGCCTCCGGGCGCAGTGACACACCGAATGTGGGCCGGGGGTTTCCTCTGCCGTTCCTTTCCAAACGCCTTTAAAAACTCCAGGAGCAAAGGAACAAATTCGAGTTTGTAGCAGACTTTGTGCATAACTTCGACCTTCTCTTCTATAACCTCATCTTTAGAGAAACTTACCGTGATTTAAATCCATGCTAATAGATATTTTTTGGAGACGAACACGGAGCTTCTCGAGCACTGGAAGACTTTACAGAAATCCGCTGTTAGCGCACCGGTAGACACACCTATCTTATGAGGGTACACATGCCAATCTCACACGACAAGCTGGTGGAGAGTGTGTCGTGTTCGTCTCTAAAAATAACTCTTGGCATGGATTTCTACATTTTACATTCTACACTTATTATGCAGTTATTATGACCACAGTTTGCATTAAAGTGCGAATTAACTTACCCCTCTTCCCACATCTCGTTAAGAGTCGAGATTTAAAATAATAATAATAATTGTAGAGTCACAGTCCTGTATCTTCTAATAGTTAACATCCACAAGCATGGTTGGGTTCTAATTAGGGATACCATTAATATTTGGTAACTGAAATTAAAATGGCAAAGGATAAAAAAAAACATACACAAATATAGATTTGTGGTTTAAAGAACCAGCCTTGCGCCTCTGCAGGTCCCTGGTTCGAGTCCTACCAAATACTATAGCTGAAGTGCCCTCGGGCAAGGCACCTAACCCAAATTGCTTCCTGGGTGCTGTGTACAGTGCTGCCCACTGTTTCGGGCATGTATGCCCACTTCACTTAGTGTGTGTGAGTTTTACTGCACAGATGAGTTGAATGTGGAGGACACGCTCCTCTGTGTACAGTGTAGTACAGTGGATCACTATCACATTTTTAAGGTAATAAAGGGTATTCATTTGAAAGTTTACTGTAAGAAAATATCATTTAATATTTAAGTGTACAATAAGTTACCCATTAGCACTGAACTAGTTTTGTTGCAAAATGGAGCCCTAAAGTGAATGGAGACGTAAGAGAAAATAATTAACTCTTTTTCTTAATAGATTAAATTCTTATTATTAATATAAAGCAATTCGACAGAGATGACAATTATAAAAACCGGAATTGTATTAAAAAAAAAAAACTTTAGTTAATGCTCTCAACCATCCAGTTGAGAGCCAATCCAATCCACCACCCAAAAAACAGAACTTTGGTAACTCATCTCAGGGTACAGGCAGCGCCAGCATCACTAGTCACCCTAATTAGGACAAGCAGCTTAATGAATTAAGAAGAAAAAAAGAACCAGCATTTAGAAGTGAGTTTGTATTTGAACTGTGATGGACCAGTTAGAGCCCTGCATTTTAATTTAAGCCTATTTATACATATTTACACTCTATTAATTGAAGGGCGAATTCTAATGCTAACTGTACTGCGTGTAGATTAATGTGACCAATCTTTTTCATCTCGTATAGTTGGAGTTTAGCCATAATATGAAAGGTAACGCCATTGAGTCGCTGGACGCGAGTGAATCACTGAATCACTCGACTCCATATTAAGTGACTCCCTGTTCAGTCCGAAAACGTTGCCAGAATTTAAGTGCCATTTGAAATCCGCCCGCGTGACAGTGCACGATTGCGAATATTGATCATTTATGTTCAGTAACTCTACAATAACTTATCAATAATCTCCTGTGAACTTGCATCACCCGGCGGCCGGCTCATTAACGCGGCACTGGCTAAAGGAAGCTAACGATCGAGAGCAAGCACAATGAAAACTAGTGACAAACTAAAGTCAACTTTCAGAAAGCGTGTCAACAGAATCTAAAACTGTCCAATGGACAACTTTAAAACAATAATTAATAATAATGGCGTTCGTTCAAGGTCTCTGTGAGTCCATGTGAGTCAGAGCGAGATACCGCCGATTAATCGATGTTTTTCGATCATTAAATCGCACCGTCTGCAGGGATTACACACCGCAGCATCGCGCTCCGGGCGCAGTGACACACCGAAAGGCCGGTGGACCTGCGTCTCCGAGAGCCGGAGCGCACCGGGGGTTTCCTCCGCTGCCTCTTTCCGAACTCCTTTCAAAAGTCCGCCGCAAAGGAACAAGTTCGCGTTCGTCGCAGACTCTGTGCATAACCTCGACCTTCTCGAAGCTCATCTTTAGAGAAACTTACCGTGCAATAAAGCCATGCTTAGAGTTGTTTTTTTAGAGACTTCACGAGCACTGGGAGACTTTTGAGATGTCCGCTGTAAGCGCGCAGGTCTTGTCCCAGGAGGACACACCTATACTATGAGAGTACCGCCCATTTCACGCGACACGCTGCTGGGAAGTGTGTGTGTCTGTGTGTGTGTGTGTGTGTGTGTGTGTGGTGCTCGTCTCTAAAAAAAAAAAAAAAAAAAACTGTCGGCATGGATTTTATACTAAGGGTTATTCTAAGACTTTTGAGAAATCCCGGCGAGGTCCCAAGAGGGGGACACAGATTTTATGAGAAGTACTGCACATGGGGGGGGGGGGGGTTTCATACAAAAATATTTTATTTTACATTTCGTTCCAAAAATTAAGTTAAATGCGTTTTACTGAATAAACAGTAAAACATCAAACAATGAAAAATATGGACCGAGAGCTCTGACCGAAGTCCTCTCGTTCGTCCATTGAAGTCCTTCAGGAGGACGTGACTTGCTTCTTCTGTCTGTGCGCCCCTCCAAACAGTCTTTTTTTTTCTCATGTGTACATTGACCAAAACATCTCTATCTTTTAACCCATCTGGTCCTCCTTTCTGCCCCCCTCAGGGGTATGAATTTGACAGGTTCTTGTTGACTGTCCCATTATTCAAATCTCTCCGCTGACCCTGCAACAGGTCATTCATACTCTTTCCCATGCTCATTCATCAAAAAGTCATTTTCTCTGTTCTTTGAACTATTCAGCTCATCATGAGTTTTACTTTACATTATTACTTTTACTAAATTACTTAAAAGTATTATAAAAACCTAACATCCCCCTATATACTTCTCAGAAAATCGGTGTGTCCTCCTGGGACATCACCGGCGCGCGAACAGCGGATTTCTGTAAGTCTTCGAGTCAAACTGGGCACACACACACACACACACACACACACACTCTATATGGGGCAATTTAATTACAGCCTCTTATAACTAAACCAAATGAACAAATTAAATAATAATCATTCTGCATAGTCATGCAATCCCCACAATTTTACGCTTTAAATAATTCATTATTGTAACAAATATTTTTTTAAATATTTAAAATCAATCTACTAGGGTGGGGGGAGGGTGCCCATCCGGGGGGGGGGGGGGGTCCCCATGCCCATTCAGGGGAGAACATTTTGGGCGCTGAGCAGATACACCCAGGACAGGACGGCAATCTATCACTGGGTACACACTCACACACACACACACACTCTATATGGGGCAATTTTTGGAGAATTAAATTGACCTTGATCCATGTTTTTAGACAGTGTGAGGAAACCGGAGAACCCAGAGGAAACCCATGTGGATATGGGGAGAACATGGAAACTCCACCCAGATTGGGATTCGAACCTGGAATCCCTAGCGCTGAGAGGCGAACGTGCTAACCACTAAACCAATGTGCTGCCAAAAAAATATTCTTTGCTCTGGCGATTTAATAAAAAAAAAATAATAATAATAAAATAAAAATAAAAATAAATTATATATATAATATTCAAATATTTCTGCTCTCCATGTTCATGTCAAAATCCAACAAATTCAATATATGAACAAACTTTTTGCTTTCCATCATTATAAATAATATATGAAAACATTCCGTTTTCTTTGCTCTTGTACAGTTTTTGGAGCTGGAAGCTTGGCATCTCTCCTTGGCAACAAGTTTGTTACATAGATCAATGTAAAATAATATTGCAGGCCGAATATATTGAGTTTTACACCTGTGAACTACCGTATATGATTGTGTAATTACACCGTGTCTCTAAATAACAGGGACATTGTGGAATACATGGAAACAAGAGTGGAACCCTCACCAGATCAGCCCATCCCAATCAGTCATCTTAATAAAAACATGATTGCAATTACACTAAATTGCAAATAAAAGAGAACAAACTCCAAGAAATCAAACCAAAAATAAAAACGATTATGAGGCCCGGCAACCCTTACCACCAAGTTATCCACATAAGGTTCCGCAAAGGCCACACCTAACTGACGTCCAAACTGACCTTGCTTACAAGAGTTAAATATGTCCATCAATATGAAGAATGTCAACAAGACAATTAAATGCAAACTAACACCCTGCCCTACAGCCACAAAGACAACAACACTTGTGAGGAAACAAAATCAAAGACATTTTGACAAGAATTCAGCAGGGACAATGTATATAATTACTTAACACACCTCCAGCTAGAAAAACCATATGTAGTAAAAAATAATAATAATGAATAAAAATACCAAATCACATCCCACTATAATATGAACTTGAAATTTGACTGTAATTGTTCTTAAGTGGAATAAAATCCCAGCTATCATCTATATAATCTGTAATTAAAAAGAAGTTGTATCGGTAATAAGTGGCTGGTGTGTATGTTTCAAGTGTATTAAATTAACAGCAGTAGTTACTTTGTAAAGTTTGCTCTGAATGTAGCAGGTATTTTTATATTGTACGTTATATTTGACTATATTAATACAAACTTTGCAAAATGAACGAAAGAGGAATAAACCAGGACGTTAAATCAGATCATTCGGAAGGAGATTTATGGTTTATCGTTTCACCACTAGATGGCAGTGTATTTATAGTGTATTTAAAAGATCCTTAAACCCAGCAATAGTTTTATTTTGATTTTATGATGACGGCTGTGTCTTTTTTTTTTTTTAATACTGTTTTTCTGTCAAATATGAAAATTTGATCTTTTGTTAATGACTCGTGACTGTCATTAACATTTGGAAGTCGTCGGTACATTTGCTCCATGTGTTCCGGTTTTTTATATGAAAAAAGAAATCGTATCGTACTTAGGGTTAAAAAAAATGTTCAGCACATCAAAGAAATCAATCTCCAAAAAACGCACCTTATTATTTGCCTGAGCTGTCGAAACTTTCTGATGGCATCACTTATAGTATACGTATAGGCTTAAAAGCTCTGGCTTTAGATCTTACTTTTAAGAACTTCCTTATTTAACAGCTCGGCATGTTATTTTAACAATAGAAAAAAAGACAATTTAGGTTTGAATTTCGCTAACTATTAATGTATACCATACCAGTTCACCTTTACATTCAGTAGGTGCACTTTGTTTTACCAGGTTTTGCAACTAATTCATGTTCCTTAACCTCTTTAAAAGGAAATGCACTTTACCTAATAAGTTATTCCAACCATTAATTGTATGTATTGAGTTAAGTATGATCTAATATATATATATATATATATATATATATATATATATATATATATATATATATATATATATATATATAATCTCCTTTATTATTCTATTCTGTATACAAGTAACTAATGAACTGTACTGTGCTGACTAATTTGCCCTTGAGTTTTAATCCATAATACTAACTACCGTCTATATGCAACTCTTAAACAGATAACTTACCTTCAACAAAGACATTCATTCCTCTTCATCAAGTCTTCTGCTTTTTAATCAGCCATGTTCATCAGAAAACAAAACTGGCAACCAGTTAGTATTCCATAAGTGTGTCTCCAGTCTAATCATCGCCAACTAAATTAAAGATATTAAGAAAAGAAAAGCGAATTAAGATAAAATGCGGCGACTCCGGCAAATTAGTGTAAATGGTTTTAAACGATGCCGCTGAAAGTTCCCGCGTTAAATAAGGGTCTGTTCTATGTGCGTGTCTATTTCCTGTCTTAGTGTGGGCAGATATTGTTTAACAACCGACGTTTGACGTAAAATCAATTTAATTTCCTTCGTGAAGTTCTGGCACCAAGGCTAAATGGAAAAAAATAATAATAAACTTCAGCTATTAACTACAAAAGAAAGCAATCTAATTTAAATAAACCATGAGCTTTAAAAACTATATAAATGTGTGATTTGCGTTCACTTTTTTGTATGCAGAACGTTATTTTGAGAATTTTCGGCATTACATTCAGAATAAGAGCAATTCGAGAATTGTATATTATTTTAAATATATATTTTTAGTGTTTTTTAGTGTCGTGAGGAATAAATATGACATTAAAACTCTGAATCGAGAGCACTTGAATGACTCCCGTTAAACAGACCCTTCCCGCCGTTGACATCGTGTGATCTGATTGGTGCATCTGGTGACGCCCCCTTAAGCCGTACACGTGGTGCGGTTTGGTAGTGTGACAGAACAGACGGACGCCATGGCGCTCCACGCAGTCCTCAGACCCGTTCACGGTCCTCTACAGGCGCTTCTGAGGAGTCGGGGCGTCGCCTCGGCTCGGCACTGTGCCGCCGTGGCCCACGCGAGGTCGGTGCTGGAGGGGGAGCTGGAATCGATCCGCGCTGCTGGAACCTGGAAAGGGGAGCGGGTCATCACCTCCAAACAGGGCGCTCACATCAACGTGCACGGCAGCCGCGGCGGTACGTACGCGGGGTTTTACTAAAGCAACACGGTCACAGTCCAAACCCTGTTGCTCACTCCATTCCATGTGTTTTGGACTGTGGGAGGAAACCGGAGAACCCGGAGGAAACTCACGCCGACACAGGGAGAACATGCAAACTCCACCCAGATGGGGATTCAAACCGGGAATCCCTAGCGCTTAGAGGCGACTGTGCACACACAAACTTGTATATGTATATTTTTTGTCTGTTTATATATATATACTTATATTTTTAATATAATTATTAATATGATAATTTATTTACACACGTACATAATTTTTACTACTAAATTAACATCACTTGTATTTGTTTATTCCTGTTTTATCTGTATATAAATTATATATATATATATATATATATATATTGCTTTGCCAATATGAATGTAAACTTTTGTCATGGTAATAAAGCAAATTAAATTAAATGCGTTATGTCACATTAACCATGTTAAAATAAATCGATATGTTTGCAGAATAGCGGGGTGTTTCCTTTCCAGCAACGTCAACACCAGCTGTGATTCTTTTTTTTTGTTCGAAGACTCGGTTCTTTTTAATTATTTGCTAGTACGCTGAATAAACATTTTTTTTTTCAACGAAGAAAACCGTGTTTACCAAATTAAAAGTGAGGCCAAAAATATCGACCATAAACTAAAACAGACTTATTGTTATTCCCTAAAAGCTAATTCCGAAGCAGGGAGACGTAGAGTCGATTCCAAATGGAGTCACGAAAGTTTTTGAGTATCTGATTGTGTAGGTTTAAGGTTTTTTTTTATAATTATGAAGACAATTAAATAAAAAAAATGTAATTAAACGTTTTAATGTATTTTGTCTGTGTCAGCAATTTAGTGATTTAGTGACAGTGTGTGTGTGTGTGAGCATTTGTCTGATGTAATAACACATTACATTACATAATTGCACTCTATAAAGGAAACTAACGACACAATCATTTTAGTCGTTGAGTTCAGTTAATCATTCCAGTTCCATTATATAAAATGAATCACACGGTCAAAGTATTTTGGACAGTTGTGTATTTTAAACTTTGTAGGAACAGTTTGGGGAAGATCCTTTCTGTTGTGGCATGACTGTGTGCTACTGCATAAAGCAATGACAATAAAAAGCATGACTGGGTCAGTTTCAGGGCCTCTCATCCAACACATCAGTGTCGGGCCGCTTATACGCTCTTCTGGATGAATGGGCAAACATTCCCACAAACACACTCCAAAACCATATAGAAAGACTTTTCAAAATAGTGAAAACAGCTGCAGAGGAGAGACATAACAATGGAATTTTAAATGTGTATGTAAGCAATAAACTTGAAATCATTCATTCAATGATTTCTGTGGAGGTCAGGTGGACAGAGTTATGTTTAAAACATTCTAAATTTAGCGGGTACAATAAAAAAAATTAAAAAAAAAAAAAAATATATATATATATATATATATATATATATACACACACACACACACACACACGTTTGTGTTAAGTGTTCCTGAATTCATTTAACTATTTTCTCTAAATAATTAATTATTTAAAAGCATAAAATTGTTGGCATTGCTGACCTTACAGAATGATTAATAATTATTTTATTTGTTCACTGGGTTTACTTATAAGAGGCTGTTATCACAATCTGACCAAAGGAGTTATAATTGAAAGACATTAATATATTTGTTTGTACATATTTTAGATATATTGAACTTCTGTGCCAATAATTATTTGGGCTTGTCCAGTCACCCAGAGGTCATTCAGGCTGGAATCGATGCCCTGCAGAAGTACGGTGCTGGACTGAGTTCGGTCAGATTCATCTGTGGGACACAGGTGAGTTGTGTCTTTTTTAGAATGCTGTATTAGACTAAATTTGACAGTTTAAGATATTTACATGAACATGTATCCATATCTTAATCTGAATCCATTATCTTTGGGTTAAATATTTATTTTCAGTAAGGTTAAACTGATTTGAAGTTTTCAAGGAGAACAAATTGCTCTTTAGCATATCAAGCATGAGAAACCAAGCACTCAATGTTGATTTTCTTTTTCTTTATTTCTCGGTTAAGTTTATTTTAATACTTTGTAGGACCAGTCTTAGGTTAGTAAGCAGCAATTATGTACTTATATATGTGTGATACCAAAATAACCATCGTGCAGTTCTGCTATCAACCTGCCCACAAAACTGTACAGGAGTAAAGAGGCACTTGGTTGTAATCTTTGAATTTATTTGAACATTAAACTAGAATGAAACTAAACTAACTTTTGCCTCATTGTCTTACTTATTCAAGTCTGATAGTCAGCATTAGAGGAAACATTGTTTATTTATGTCCAATTAAAGGGGAAGCACAGTGGCTTAGTGGTTAAGCATGTTCTCCTCTCAGCACTAGGGATTCCCAGTTTGAATCCCCATCTGGGTGTAGTTTCCATGTCCTCCCTGTGTCCGCGTGGGTTTCCTCCGGGTTCTCCGGTTTCCTCCCACAGTCCAAAAACATGGATCAAGTTAATTGAGTTCAGCAAATTGCCCCATACATAGTGTGTGTGCGTGTCTGTGTGAGTGAATGTGTGCCCAGCAATAGATTGGCGCCCTGTCCTGGGTCTATCTGCCCAGCCCCCGAAACGTACTCCCCTGGATGGGCATGGGGAATCCCACCGCGACCCTAATAATAGGATATGAATAAATGTCCAATTCAAATATTTTTCCTCAATTGTTTTTTTTTTTTATTTCCTCTGAATTTCATATGCATCTGTCTAGTATTTACGAATCGGTTTGTTTAGGATCTTCACAAAAACCTAGAGCAGAAGCTCGCACAGTTCCATGAAAGAGAGGATTGCATCCTGTATGCCAGCTGCTTCGATGCCAATGCTGGTCTGTTTGAGGTATGATATCATTTGGAAATGAGATCTGCTTTCATTCTGGTACAAAATAAAATGTGCAGAAATGTGAAGAGATTTGATTTATACTCTCTGGTTCTGTATCTGTGTGTTAGGTTCTGTTGGGCCCTGATGATGCCGTTTTATCTGATGAATTAAACCACGCCTCAATCATTGATGGAATCAGACTGTGTCGTGCAAAAAGATTACGCTATAAGCACATGGACCTGAATGATTTGGAGAATAAGCTCAAGGAGTCTCAGGTAATCATTGGATTATATCTATGTTCAGTATCATGATTTAGCTTGGCTGCTGATTTCATTTACAGAATTTAATTTTTGTATAATTGCTCTTACAAATTTGCTTTACAAATGTTTATACAGTTTATGTATGGGAATCCATGATATCAATAATTTTATCAAAGATTCGAATAGATTATAATTATAAGTAAAAATTTTATTGATATTTCAGTTTTTCCAGAATATTATGCTGTATTTCTTGTTTTAATTGTAGTCATCCCGATTGAGACTTGTGGTGACTGATGGTGTGTTCTCCATGGATGGTGATGTTGCTCCTCTTGAGGGTATCTGCAGCCTGGCTGAGCAATATGGAGCCTTGGTTTTTATTGATGAATGTCATGCCACTGGCTTCTTGGGTCCTCGTGGGCGGTGAGTCTGCAGCTAGAATGGTCTAAAAAGGCAAACATCAATACATGAAAGGGGGATAAAACCCCCAATATAAGACTTGAAATACTATTGTCCAGTGTCTGAAGGTAACTAATTATTCCTGTGTTTACACAGTGGTACTGATGAGCTGCTCGGTGTGATGGACAGAGTGCATATAATAAACTCCACTTTGGGGAAAGCTCTTGGTGGAGCAGCAGGTTGGTGTTTTTGTTAAATTTTTGATAATGTTTGCCTCAAAGTTAACTGAAAACCTTTTTATGCATTTACTTTAAAGCAAATAACTTGTATAGAGCAATGGAGTGTTCATTTTGTTATTGTATATTATTTTGATTTTTTTATAGGTGGTTACACAGTGGGACCAAAGCCTTTAATCGATTTACTCAGACAGCGCTCTCGTCCATACCTCTTCTCAAACTCTCTCCCTCCACCAGTGGTGGGATCAGCCACTCGAGCAGTGGAGCTGCTTCTGGAATCCAATGAAATTGCACAAAGCATGTCTGCCAAAACCATGAGGTAATAAAAGGAGGAGTTCCATGTTTATTGTGGCGTTTCCATTCCCTTTTAGAGAATTAATTTTTCGCTAACTAAACATTTGCTAAAAATAATTTGTGATTTTTTTTTATTTTATTTTAGGTTTAGAAACAACATGACCAAAGCAGGATTTACCATCTCTGGATCTGCTCACCCCATCTGTCCTGTGATGCTGGGTGATGCTCGACTGGCATCTGTCATGGCTGACGACATGCTAAAACTTGGTGAGACCCAATATTCTGTTATTTCACTAATTTAAAAATGTTTTTCTAGAGATGATCATTGCAAAAGACATACAACTTGGAAAACACATTTTTCTTTTTTTTCCTCAGGAGTGTATGTAATCGGTTTCTCTTACCCTGTCGTCCCAAAAGGAAAAGCCCGTATTAGGGTGCAGATCTCAGCTGCTCACACCGAAGCAGACATTGACCATACCGTTGATGCCTTTATACAGATCGGCCGAAAACACGGCATCATTACATAAGTGTTATTCTAGGCTCTTAGTGTTAGGATCCTTTTGATGGGTCAGCTTTGTAAAAGAAAATCTTTAAAGAAATGGACTGTTACAATAAAGTTTATAGAGTGAAGGTCACAAGTAATGATTCTGTGAAAGATGCAGAAGGAACAAATTAAACCGAGTGCTTTTGGGCTTGCACTAATAAATACGTTAATCAATATTCTTGTTGTATTCTTACAATTGCATGTCATACTTAATATATGAGCAAACTTTAAAGTAATTATTCAGTGTTTTTTAATTAATCTGCATTTATTTGTAATGTCCTTTGATACTTTTTAAAAAAAGAAGAACAGCTTGTCAGAAGATTCTGAGATTTTTTTTTTATTATTTGTATTTACAATACCATTTGTCATAATTCTGTTTGATTTATTGAGAAAGCCTAACTTCTTAAAAAAAAAAAAAATCTAGTTTCATTTAGTTTCAACGATCAAGAGGCGTGTACCAATAATTTTGTCTATATAGCGTATGTTTATATAGGACAGGGTGTGGTAGCTCAGTGGTTAGGGCATTGGGTTATTAATCTGAAGGTTGGTCAAATCCCAGGTCCACTGAAGTTACCATTGTGGGTCCTTGAGCAAGACCCTTAACCCTCATTGCTCCAGGGATGTTGTGATTAACCCTGTGCTCACCTTGTAAGTCGCTTTGGATTTAAAAAACAAAACAAGCATCTGCTAAATGACCAAATATAAATGTAGGAAATTCTATTGCACTTTGTGAATATTTTGGGCGCTATTATAAAAACCTGTTGTAGGTTCTCATCATTAACTAAACACTCAGGTTAATTCCAGCACACCTCCCCAACCCTTATAAAGATTTATATAGATAAACAGATTTATATATATTATATAAGGCTTATATAGATTTTTATAATAGTGAGTTGTCTTAAAGCAGTGTTATTATGTTCTGAAACCCCAAAGACCAGCCACAGTGATGTAGGCAGGTAACAAAAAAAACTTCCTTGTGAGGACCTGGGTTAAACTATAGTATAAATAAATCATACAGTAGGGTCTCGGTGGGGTTTCCCATGCCCATCCAGGGGAGATCATTTCGGGTGCTGGGCAGATGGACGCAGGACAGGACGCCAACCTATCGCTGGGCAAAGCTTTATTTTATTATATGGTATTTTACATTATAATATTGAGGGCACAGTGGCTTAGTGGTTAGCACGTTTGCCTCTCAGCTGTAGGGATTCCCGGTTCGAATCCCCATCTGGGTGGAGTTTGCATGTTCTGTCCGTGTCTGCGTGGGTTTCCTCCCACAGTCCAAAAACATGGATCAGGTCAATTTTCTCCCCATTTGGCCCCATGTAGAGTGTGTTTGTGTGAGTAAGTGTGTGCCCAGTGATAGATTGGCGTCCTGTCCTGGGTGTATCTGCCCAGCGCCCGAAACGTTCTTCCCTGGATGGGCATGGGGAACCATAATAGAGGATAAAGCGGAAGATGATGAATGATTATAATATTGAGGTGGTTCAATAAACACAGTGACACCAATTACACACCTCAGAATTTACTTCCTTTTGCCTACAAATCGTTTATCCTGCAGCTAGAAACCTGCATAATCCCCTTACATGTACTCTGGAGGTTTGTAATACAAAATACAAAATTTAGTCGTAAATTTAAATGTTTGTGTGAATTATGGGCAAATGAATCGGAACTGGGGTGGATTTAACGCTTCAGTAAACGCCATGCAGAGCTGACTGAGGCGGACCATGTGACCGCCATTATTGTTCTGAACTCGGCTTTCCCGCCACCTCGCGTCCTGGCTCCTCCTCTTATCGACGAAAATATTACCGCGAACCAATCATATTTCCCTGGCACGTCAGGGGGCGGAGTTGTGATGAAATACGGGGCGGGGCTTAACGTTTTCCCGCGAAACCAGTAGCGTGGTCGTCATTTTAGCTCACACTGCAGAAATTGTGCATCTGGTGGAAAAAAGGGACATTTTTAACACAATAGCTAAAAAAAATTAATAAACCTGCTGCGGTTTATTTATTTATAGGATTTTACTTTTAATTAGCAGAAAATGTCCGGATTTGACGATCCAGGTGTTTATTACAGTGACAGCTTCGGTGGAGGGGAAGGCATCGGAGATGAAGGAAGTATAAAACGGAGCCAAATTAAAAAGCGATTTCGGGAGTTCCTTCGACAGTTCAGAGTCGGGACCGATCGAACCGGCTTTACTTACAAATACAGGTAACATCGGCAGAGTGCGTCTCTAACATCTGATCGTCTGTTATAGTTGAATTGTATATTAGTCGATTGTCTCTTTGTTCCTGGTGTTCCCTTCATTATCTCCTGCTTTATCCTCTATTAGGGTCGCGGTGGGGTTCCCCATGCCCATCCAGGGGAGAACGTTTCGGGTGCTGGGCAGATAGACCCAGGACAGGACGCCAATCCATCGCTGGCCACACACTCACTCACACAGGCACACTCTATATGGGGCAATTTGGAGAACTCGATTGACTTGATCCATGTCTTTGGACTGTGGGAGGAAACCGGAGAACCCGGCGGAAACCCACGCGGACACGGGGAGAACATGCAAACTCCACCCAGAGGGGATTCAAACCAGGAATCCCTAGTGCTGAGAGGAGAACATGCTAACTACTAAGCCACCTTGCCGCCCCTTTCCTTGTTGTTCATTCCTTATCTTTCACTTTATCCTCTATTAGGGCAGAGGGGGGGTTCCCCATGTCCATCCAGGGGAGAACGTTTCGGGCGCTGGGCAGATACACCCAGGACAGGACGCCAATCTATCGCTGGGCACACACACACACTCTATATGGGGCAATTTGGAGAACTCATTTGACTTGATCCATGTTTTTTGGATCATGCCAACCACCAAGCCACCGTGCCACCCTGTTCCTTGTTGTTTAACAAAATATTTCATATTTAGTAAGCATATAAGTAATCGATCAACTCGAGTTTAACTTCTTGTCCATTTCACAACACGCAGGAGATTCGATGTGTAACAGTTGTTTTGTTGATTGTGTGCATCTCATACAGTATATTTGTTTTTTTCCATAACTTCTGACTTGTAATGTTCTCATTTGTAAGTCGCTTTGGATAATAGCGTCTGCTGAATGACTGAATGTAATGTCATGTCATACAGAGATGAACTTAAGAGGCACTACACTCTTGGGGAGTACTGGGTGGAGGTGGAGATGGAGGACTTGGCCAGTTTTGATGAGGATCTGTCTGACTGCCTCTACAAACTGCCTACTGAAAACCTGCCTCTGGTGAATGCACCAAACACAGCAGGGTTCATTCTGATGGCTTCACTCATCTTGACCTCAAAATTTAAAAAAATAACGTTATTCAGGACACAGAACATCTTTTAAGCCAAATGCTATTCAATCTGGTGATTCTGTCAGCATATTTTAAGTATAAATTTTTATTTATAAATTTAAGAGATTTTTATAGCCTGTTAAACACAGATCTGTCTTAGATCAGCTTTACTAACCTCAAAAGGTATAAGTTCTAGTGAGCAAGGGAAATAAAGAATTCACTGACTGATCGGAATGGGTTGCATAATTTTGGGGGCATTCATTCATAATATTGCTCTTAATTTTCTACTAGGGTTGCGGGTTCCCCATTCCCATCCAAGGGAGAATGTTCGTAGGGCAGGACAGGGTGCCAATCTATCGCTGGGCACTTACTCACACGTGCGTTTTATATATGGGGCAATTTGGAGCATTTCACTTACCTTGAATCTATGTTTTTGGATGGTCAGAGAAAACCCATGTGGACACGGGAGAACCATCCAAGTCCCACTCAGTTTGGGATTCGAACACCAACGTTGAGAGGAGAACATGTTAACTACTAAGCCACTGTGCCGCCAATTTTGGAAGCATATTCTTACTTTAAATTAATTAATTCATTCATTATCTTCCGCTTTATCCTCTATTAAGGTCGTGCGGGGGTTCCCCATGTCCATCCAGGGGAGAACGTTTCGGGCGCTGGGCAGATACACCCAGGACAGGGCGCCAATCCATCGCTGAGCACACACTACACTCACTCACACGGACACACTCTATATGGGGCAATTTGGAGAACTCCATGTTTTTGGACTGTGGGAGGAAACCGGAGGAAACCCACACGGGCAGAACATGGAAACTCCACCCAGATGGGGATTCGAACCAGGAATGCCTAGTGCTGAGAGGAGAACATGCTAAACACTAAGCCACCATGCTAAATTCAGTTATACTTAAAAAAATGGGACCAGTTCTGCAAATGTAGAGTAACCCCTTTTTTATTGAATCTACACCAACCTACAAGAAGCCACATACATGTAATTCAACCTGCATCCATTTTTTAAAGATAAATATATAAAGTTTTGTTTTTAACCACTGAATATTATATCTGACTGTCTTCCATTGTAACTGACAGCTGGAGGAAGCAGCACAGGAAGTAGCCGATGAGGTCACACGTCCAAGGCCATTGGGAGAGGAGGCCGTGCAGGACATCCAGGTGATGCTGAAGAGTGATGCGCACCCTGCCTCAATTCGCAGCTTGAAGGTGAGAACTTGTTCAAAACGTAAAGCAGCTTTTTTTTATTAATTATTTTTTAATCCACTTCAGGATATAAGGATTTATATCCAA
Organism: Corydoras maculifer; assembly: GCA_019802435.1. Lineage (NCBI taxonomy): Eukaryota > Metazoa > Chordata > Actinopteri > Siluriformes > Callichthyidae > Corydoras > Corydoras maculifer. The sequence continues at coordinate 179,278 of JAFMOD010001148.1, forward strand.
TGCACTTTTTTTTTCTTAAAACCTAAATGTAAAATCATATATTTTCATACAAATCATATTGTCTCGAGTGTGAATCTATAATATGTAAAACATAACAATCATAATTGCGTATTCCACATTTTAATATGAAGATGTATGTATTGATAAACTTGTGAAAAATAATTGCCTTGTATGCTTATAAATGAAAGATTTTCTAATAAGCTTAATAATTAGAATATGAATAAATAATATGCGGCACGGGGGCTTAGTGGTTTAGCATGTTCTCCTCTCAGCACTAGGGATTCCCGGTTCGAACCCCCATCTGTGTGGAGTTTCCATGTTCTCCCCGTGTCCGCCTGGGTTTCCTCCAGGTTTTCCGGTTTCCTCCCACAGTCCAAAAACATGGATCAAGTTAATTGAGTTCTCAAAAATTGCCCCATATAGAGTGTGTGTGAGTGTGTGCCCAGCGATGGATTGGCGCCCTGTCCTGGGTCTATCTGACCAGCACCCGAGATGTTCTCCCCTGGATGGGCATTGGGAACACCCCCCCCCCCACACGACCCATGCATATAATATATAGGATAAAGCGGAAGATAATGAATTAATGAACTCTGCAGCCCGACTTGTGTTTAACCAGCCCAAGCGAACTCATGTCACTCCTTTACTCACTTCCCTCCATTGGCTTCCTGTAGCTGCTCGCATTCAGCTCAAGTCACTGACTCTAGCATACAGAACCATTTCCGGATCCGCCCCCTCCTACCTTCACCCCATCTTTCCTAAATACACTCCGACCCGTTCTCTTCGCTCCAGCGATGATTGCCGCCTGACGATTCCACCTCACCGAGCAGGTAAGTCTCACTCCGTGGCGTCCACCACTGCAAAATGGTGGAATGCTCTTCCCAAATCTGTCCGTAAGGCAGAATCACTGAATAGTTTTAAAAAATTGCCCCCCCCCCCCCCCCCCCCCCCCCCCCCCCCCCCCCCCCCCCCCCCCCCCCCCCCCCCCCCCCCCCCCCCCCCCCCCCCCCCCCCCCCCCCCCCCCCCCTCTATCTGCCCAGCGCCCAAAACATTCACCCCTGGATAGGCATGGGGAACCCCCTGCGACCCTAATACAGGATAAAGCGGAAGATAATGAATGAACGTCAGTCAATAAAATAATTGCCTTATGTGCTTGTAAATTAAAGGTTCCGTTCTATTTGTTTAACCCTTTCTTCAGTCTGAGCAAGTGTCTCGCCTGGTGAAGATTCCTGGTATAATCATCTCGTCGTCCGCCGTCAGAGCAAAAGCCACGAGAGTGTGTCTGCAGTGCAGAGGATGCCGCGCGGTCATCAGTAACATCCCGCTGCCGCCCGGCCTGCAGGGCTACGCTCTGCCACGCAAGTGCAACACGTAAGAATCATTTACTCAGCTCAGCGTAGAGTTTCTCTTCACGTTTGACACATAAGCAAAGTGTAAAAACGTTTGAACAGCTATGACTTATTAAGTGTATCTGTGTGTCTCTTGCTCTTTAGCGAGCAGGCTGGCCGTGTGAAGTGTCCCGTGGACCCGTACTTCATCATTCCAGACCGTTGCGTATGTGTGGACTTTCAGACTCTGCGTCTGCAGGAAGCTCCTGATGCAGTGCCTCATGGGGAGATGCCCCGTCACATGCAGCTGTACTGTGACAGGTATTTAGTTCTGATTGACAAGTCAACATGCCATGTACTGCTAAATTATAGGAAGGATTAAAAGCCTTATTTTTAATATTACAAGCTCATTCATTCATTCATTATCTCCCGCTTTATCCTCTATTAGGGTCGCGGTGGGGTTCCCCATGCCCAACCAGGGGAGAACGTTTTGGGCACTGGGCAGATAGACCCAGGACAGGATGCCGATATATCACTGGGCACACACTCACTCACCCAGACACACTCTATATGGGGCAATTTGGAGAACTCAATTGACTTTATCCATGTCTTTGGACTGTGGGAGGAAACCGGAAAACCCAGAGGAAACCCACACGGACACGGGGAAAACATGGAAACTCCATCCAGATGGGGATTTAAACCTGAAATCCCTAGTGCTGAGAGGAGAACATGCTAACCACTAAGCCACTGTGCCGCCCTATATTACAAGTTAATATTCTAATTATTAAGCTTATTAGAAAATCTTTACACTTTTTACTGTTGCTGTGTGAATCTTGGATGTTTTTATGTATTTGTTTCTAAATGATTTTTTAAAAATAGTTATGCTGTAACACTTTGAGATTTCTTTGAAATGTAAAGTGCATTATGAATAAAATATAATTTTAATAATAATAATAATTATTATTGTTATTATTATTATATTCTTGCTAAGTAACACCTTAAAATAAAAGTATATGATTAAATAATAGCTATTAAACAGCTTTCTTTTGCTAGTATTAAAGCATTTACATTAAATTATAATACATATTTACCCACGTAAAAATAAGTATAATAAAATTGAAAATGTTCAAATTTATTGTCATTGTGAGTGACATAAACACAACGCAAATATTGAATTTGTATTATTTATTCATGTCCATCCACACATGGACACAGACACTTTATATGGGGCAATTTAGAGCATTTAATTTACCTTGAATCCATGTTTTTTGACTGTGGGAAGAAACCGGAGAACCTGAAAGAAACCGACAGGGAGAACATGCAAACTCCACCCAGATTGGTATTCAAAGCTGAATCCCCAGCACTGAGAGGAGAACATGCTAACCACTACACCACCGTGCCACCCTGAATTTAGATTAGTGCCTCTAAAATAAACAACTTTATTCAGTTGAATAAATAAAAGTTATAAATATAGATTCGTAGATCATTTATTGATCCTAAAGTTAAAGCCTCTTTGTGTTGTGGTTGGTGATGAGCATTTTTTATTTGATTTTATTTTATTTATTTAAAGATATCTCTGCGACCGTGTGGTACCTGGAAACCGAGTGACCATCATGGGAATCTACTCCATAAAAAAAGTGGCTCAGTCGAAGTCCAAAGGTCGTGATAAAGGAGCTGGCGTGGGTATTCGCGCGTCCTACCTCCGTGTGGTGGGTATTCAGGTGGACACAGAAGGGGCAGGTAGGTTCAAGCAGTGATGTGCAGACACCGAGTATCAACATTAACCATCACTAAAACCCCGGTTGTGTACCTTTAGGTCGGGGAGCCATTGCGTCTGTGTCCCCTCAGGAGGAGGAGGAGCTAAGAACTCTGGCTGCGTCCCCCTCCATTTACGAGTCCATCGCCCGCTCTCTCGCCCCTTCCATTTACGGCAGTGATGATTTGAAGAAAGCCATCGCTTGTCTTCTGTTTGGAGGCTCCAGGAAGAGGTGGGATTATTAAAGTGTTGGAGATTATGGCCTAATCTCAGCTGTTCAACTGTTCCATTATGACAATTATTAGTCTTCTTATTGAGCTGTGAACTATTTGGACAAAGGTATTGGACCACCTGAATTCAGGTGATTATTCCATCCCATCGTCATGGATGCATTTAATTAAGCAACTTAATGGGCAATTTCAACAGTCTAATTTTTTGGGAAACATTTAGCCTGACTGTTCACAAGGGCATCCTTTTGGGGTGAACTGGAACTGTGAGCCTGATCCTCTTGTCCAATATCATTGTCTGACCTCACAATGTTCTTCTGAATGAGTAATGAATGCCACAGAAACGCTCCAACTTTCATTCATTCATTATCTCCCACTTTATCCTATATTAGGGGGGGGGAGGGGTCCCCATGCCCATCCAGGGGAGAATGTTTCGGGCGCTGGGCAGATATACCCAGTACAGGGTGCCGATCCATCGCTGGGCACACACTCAAACAGACACACTCTGTATGGGGCAATTCAATTGACTTGATCCATGCTTTTGGACTGTGGGAGGAAACCAGAGAACCCAGAGGAAACCCACGCGGACATGGGGAGAACATGGAAACTCCACCTAGATGGAGATTCGAACCGGGAATCCCTAGCGCTGAGAGGAGAACGTGCTAAACCACTAAGCCACCGTGCTGCCACGCTCCAACTTATTTATATTATATCTTATATTTATAATTTATACTGCCGCTATGTTTTTATGTTTCACATTTTTATATATTTACTCAATATCTAATATTTAAATTGAAAATTGTTTATTTTACTTTAATAGAAATTGCTTAGGCTCACACTGGGTCCATGAGCCGCGATTTAGTTTTAATTTTATGTAACACATGTGATGCGAATGACTACCAAATTTAGAATGGGGTCTTATCAATCTCCTGGTCTTATCTTGATATAATTTTGCCTCAAATAACCTTTAAACATATAAGATGGCTGTGTGTCCATACTTCAGAGATCATGTGTGTTAATCAGGTTTGTGGTTTTCAGGCTGCCCGATGGCCTTACTCGCAGAGGCGACATCAATCTGCTGATGCTGGGGGACCCAGGAACAGCCAAGTCTCAGCTGCTGAAGTTTGTAGAGAGGTGTTCTCCTATTGGGGTAAGAAAAGTGACCCGCTGGTGTTTTATTTAATGCGAATATTCAAATTTTGGCATGACTGCTGACTACATCTTCATATATTACACTATTTTAACTTTCACTTGAAGTCGTTCCCTTGTTTGGCTTACTACATCCAATTCCAGTTATTAAAGAATATACAATGTTAAGCATGGGCTCCAGCCTCTTAAATTAATTTAAGGTGTTTTTTTAGGTGTACACATCCGGAAAGGGCAGCAGTGCGGCGGGTCTTACAGCCTCTGTTCTCAGAGACCCCAACACGCGTGGCTTCATCATGGAAGGAGGTGCCATGGTGCTGGCCGATGGGGGTGTGGTCTGCATTGACGAGTTTGACAAGGTAAAGCGAAATCTTTGTTAAATCCTATTTTAATAAGCATACAATAATTCTATTTTATTTATAGTATTTATGTCTTTGCTTAGATGCGAGAGGATGATCGAGTAGCCATTCATGAAGCCATGGAACAGCAGACCATCTCCATTGCTAAGGTACCAACACTGAACACCACACTTTTATTCCAATATATATATATATATATATATATATATATATATATATATATATATATATATATGATGGCTTAGTGGTTTGCACATTCGCCTTTCAGCACTAGGGATTCCCGGTTCGAATCCCCATCTGGGTGGAGTTTCCATGTTCTCCCCGTGTCTGCGTGGGTTTCCTCCGGGTTCTTCGGTTTCCTTCCACAGTCCAAAAACATGGATGAAGTCAATTGAGTTCTCCAAATTGCCCCATATAGAGTGTGTCTGTGTGAGTGAGTGTGTGCCCAGCGATGGATTGGCGCCCTGTCCTGGGTCTATCTGCCCAGCGCCCAAGATGTTCTCCCCTGGATGGGAGACGCTAATAGAGGATAAAGCGGGAGATAATGAATGAATGAATGTATGTGTGTGTGTGTGTATATATATATATATATATATATATATATATATATATATATATATACACACTGTATAAGGGGCGGCACGGTGGCTTAGTGGGTGGCACGTTCGCCTCTCAGCTCTAGGGATTCCCGGTTCGAATCCCCATCTGGGTGGAGTTTCCATGTTCTCCCCGTGTCTGCGTGGGTTCCCTCCGGGTTCTCTGGTTTCCTCCCACAGTCCAAAAACATGGATCAAGTTAATTGAATTCTCAAAATTGCCCCCTATAGAGTGTGTCTGTGTGAGTGAGTGTGTGCCCAGCGATGGATTGGCGCCCTGTCCTGGGTCTATCTACCCAGCGCCCGAGACGTTCTCCCCTGGATGGGCATGGGGAACCCCACTGTGACCCTAATAGAGAATAAGCGGGAGATAATGAATGAATGAATATACTGTATATATATTTGTCTAACTGTGATTCTTAAATTGCATCCAGGCTGGCATCACCACCACCCTGAACTCGCGTTGCTCCGTGCTAGCTGCTGCCAACTCCGTGTTCGGCCGTTGGGATGACACGAAGGGAGAAGACAACATCGACTTCATGCCGACAATCTTGTCCCGATTCGATATGATCTTCATCATTAAGGACCAACATGATCAGCAGAGAGACATGGTAAGTGAAAAACTTCCGTAGAAACGAATTAATTGCACACGGGTCATTCTTTTTGCACGCGGTGATGTCATGTTTGGGTTTGCAGACGCTGGCTCGCCATGTGATGAATGTTCACCTGAGTGCTCACACCCAAACAGAGGCTGTGGAGGGGGAGATTCCCTTAGCCACACTCAAGAAGTACATTGCGTATTCCAGAGCGTGAGTTTGCACCAGAACAAATGTAAATAGCTGGTTGTGGTAGAGATGTAGTTTTATATAACGCAAAAACATGTTCCTACAGAAAATGTGGGCCTCGTCTGTCGGCCGCTGCAGCGGAGAAGTTGAAGAACCGCTACGTGGTGATGCGGAGTGGGGCGAGGGAGCATGAGCGAGAGAGTGACCGTAGAGCTTCCATCCCAATTACCGTCAGGTAATAGCTTTATTAGCAGACTGTAATGTTTCCTCTCATATAAGAGCCACCTTCTTGCATACATTAGTCTGTGAAGCTGACAATTTAATGACTGCAATATTTTCTTGTATTTAATACACCTGGTTTCTCAGAATATTTAAGTAACATGATTCCTTTCTTCAGACAACTGGAGGCCGTGGTGCGTATTTCTGAGTCCCTGGCAAAGATGAAGCTGCAGGCCATAGCCGGAGAGGAGGAGGTGGACGAGGCTCTGCGTCTCTTTCAGGTGTCCACGCTGGACGCAGCCCTTTCTGGCAGTCTGTCAGGTTTGTCATGAAATATTTGGACTTGAAAGGGTTGGGTTTAAATTTCAGGTTTAATTATAATTATAATAAATTATTATTATCATTTAGACAAGCAACACCCTTTAAATGGTACTGGTACTTAAATTCATTCATTCATTATTTCTCGCTTATCCTTTATTAGGGTTGCGGTGGTGTTCCCCATGCCCATCCAGGGGAGATTGTCTCAGGCGCTGGGCAGATAGACCCAGGACAGGGCGCCAATCCATTGCTGGGCACACACTCACTCACACAGACACACTCTATATGGGGCAATTTTGAGAATTCAATTAACTTGATCCATGTTTTTGTACTGTGGGAGGAAACCGGAGAACCCGGAGGAAACCCACGCAGACATGGGGAGAACATGGAAACTTCACCCAGATGGGGATTCGAACTACCGTGCCACTGTGCCGCCGGTACTTAAATTAATTGTTAAATAATTTAAGTGTTAATTTAATTATCTTATGTTAAATTACGTATTAGTAATTTTAAATTTAGTTTGTTTATTTTTTTTTCTTTAAATCAAAGGTCATTGGTTGTCAAATTTTGTTCTAGAAACAAGTGTATTTTCTTCTCTTTGATCTGATTTATTAAAGTAAGCAGTGCACCTTAATCGGCTGCTCAAGGAGGATCAGTCCCCCACTGAGCCTCGGTCCTCACAAGGTTTCTTCCTTAATATAACAACACAACAAGGGAGTTTTTTCTTGCCGCTGTCGCTTTGGCTTGCTCTTTGGGGGTTTAAAGGCTTTTCATTCTGTAAAGCTGTTTGTGACAATGTACTGCTGTAAAAATCGCTATATCAATAAATTACTTACTTGAATAGGGCGGCACGGTGGCTTAGTGGTTTAGCATGTTCTCCTCTCAGACTAGATTCCCGGTTCGAATCCCCATCTGGGTGGAGTTTCCATGATCTCCCTGTGTCCGCGTGGGTTTCCTCCGGGTTCTCCGGTTTCCTCCCACAGTCCAAAAACATGGATCAAGTTAATTGAGCTCTCCAAAATTGCCCCATGTAGAGTGTGTCTGTGTGAGTGAGTGTGTGCCCAGTAATGGATTGGCACCCTGTCCTGGGTCTATCTGCCCAGTGCCTGAGACGTTCTCCCCTGGATGGGCATGGGGAACCCCACCGCGACCCTAATAGAGGATAAAGCGGGTGATAATGAATGAATGAATTACTTGAATTGTTAAGTAATTATATTTATTTATATATATATATATATATATATTTTTTTTTTTTTTTTTTTTTTTTTTTTTTTTTTTTTTTTTTTTTTTTTTTTTTTTTTTTTTTTTTTTTTTTTTTTTTTTTTTTTTTTTTTGCAGGTGTGGAGGGTTTTACCACTCAGGAGGATCAGGAAATGATCTCGCGTATCGAGAAGCAGTTGAAAAAGCGCTTTGCCATTGGGTCTCAGGTGTCTGAGCACAGCATCATTCAGGACTTCACCAAACAAGTGAGGAATGCCCCAATCTTCCAATTCTACAATGTGAAATTGTAACTGAATTCAGAATATGTGAAAATATCCCTATTCTAAGTGTAATCATGTAATCATCAATCTCATGCAGAGTGAAATAAATGCTGATATATATTATTATTATTATTTATTTTTTTTTTATTTCACCATCTGTTGTTCTGTTTTTATTTTTATTCCTAACAGAAATATCCTGAGCATGCCATCTATAAGGTCCTCCATCTGATGCTGAGGAGAGGAGAGCTGCAGCATCGCATGCAGAGGAAGGTGCTTTATAGAGTTAAATAAAGATGAGCTGTAGAGTATAATGCATGTTTCCAGGCTGATTGTTATCATGGCTAAGAGAATATTTTCGAAGAAGAATGGATTCATATTTTGTAAATAGTTCTGGTAGTGTCTGTTTGCACCATCCCCTTCCAAAGCCTGGGCTGCGTTTCAACTCCTGCTCTGCTGTAGGGAGAAGTTGGTTTGCTGTTTTCGTACTTAAACCAAAATGTAATTCTCTGAGGCAATGCCCTTTAAAAGAATGGTTGAAATGCTACTATTCTGTTAATGAAATAAATAATAAAATATCAAATCAGTGCCGTGTGTGTTTGCCTGTAATGTAGACTCGTACTCCGGAGACAGTTTGGTTGAAATGGATTTTATTTAATTCTATATTTACATAGCCATTTTATATGGAGGTGCCATTTACGCAAGATTAAAACCTTTTTTTTTTTTTTTTTTTTTTAACAGTTTTAACATGATTTTCTTTAACATGAGCTCACCATAAACGAGTCTCTAATTCTGGTTTGCCTCTTAAAAAGCAGCATACATTCCCAATCCGACAGTTGCCAGCGCAACACACACTCCTAAAGTGAACTGAGCAACTGGAGAGCTTGAAATGCCCGTTGGCTGTGTGCTAGGTCCTGCTGCACCATCACCTGGAAAGGTAAGAAATCTCATAATATTAAATATTAAACCCTTTTTATTTTATCTTCTAGTATTAAGTAGTATTGTTATTAGTATTGGGTAGTATTCTTACCCTGTGTGATGCTCAACATTTTTTCAAGGTCTTCAAACACCTGGTGATTAGAATTAATTATTGTTATTATTATTGTTAAAAGCAAAATCCTAAGCATTCAATGTAGAAAACTTAATTAGTCAAAAAAAACATTTAATCTGATTATAATTTAAGAATTTAACATATTTGTAAATGGAATGATTTATAATTACAAGTTCCATTTATATAGAACCTTTCTGAACACCCAATGATGCTTCCTATATGAACATACAATAAATAAATTTAATAAACTATTCTAAAAACGTTTGCCGCAGTGCTTTGTACCTCATAAGACAAAAGTGAGAAATTTTTGGGCTTAGTTAACAAAACATGAATATTTTGGATGTGTGGCCTGAAAATTCTCTCCATTTTATAAAAGATAACCGAACAAAAGCACAGAAATTGTAGCTACAAACGCTGATTGAGCAGAAATGGGTTTCAATTATTAAGGATTTGGCCCAGAAACTACATTCTAGATGTTTTAATAAAGAAGGTTCAACACTAATGAGTTTTTGCCTAAACTTTATTTGTCAAATAAAAGTAATAAACTTTGCAAACCTACCTCAATGTTAAACTCAAAGGCCCTGACTGCTTCATCCAGAACATTTTTACGTGCCCCATCAGTCAGCTCAATGCTGTTCATTCTGCTCCTGTACAGCTGCTTAAAGCGATGTGGGCTGTTCACACCAGGGAATGAGAAGAATGCCACCCCCTCTTTGCCATTTAAGCCAAGAGTCTTTTGAGTAATTTTGCCAAGCACCTGACCTCCTGATAAGTCCCCGAGGTAGCGGGTATAAGCATGAGCAACAAGGAGGTTTGGACTCTTCCTGCCAATCTAAGTGCAAAATAGAGATAATATAATGTAATACAAGCACCTGCTACTTCAATCAGTAAAACAAGGGAGCCGATAATAAATAATAGGGATTTATTAATAAATAGGGATTAAAAATACAATAACTCAATAATAACATCTCAAATAATATCCTCGGTACCTCCCGAAGCCTTTCTGTATATTTCTTTGTTGCTGCAGGAACTGCAATTCTTTTTCTCCACTGGGGACCAAAGAAAAACTCCAGATCTGTTTTGAGGTGTTCCACTCTTGCCAGCTCCTGAGGAAAGTATATGGGTTCCACGGCTGGATGGGATGAGTTCCTGTCCAGTTCTTCTTCCAAGGCTTCATAGATTTCATACAGTGAGCACAGAAGAAGCTGTGGGGGAAAAAATGATAAAACATTCCTTCATTTTAATAATTAAATAAAAAAAGAGAATCTATAACGTTCATTCATTCATTATCTCCCGCTTTATCCTCTATTAGGGTCGCGGTGGGGTTCCCCATGCCCATTCAGGGGAGAACATCTCAGGCGCTGGGCAGATAGACCAAGGACAGGGCGCCAATCCATCGCTGGGCACACATTCACTCACACAGACACACTCTAAACGGGGCAATTTTTTGAGAATTCAATTGACTTGATCCATGTTTTTGGACTGTGGGAGGAAACCGGAGAACCCGGAGGAAACCCACGCAGACACGGGGAGAACATGGAAACTCCACCCAGATGGGGATTCTAACCGGGAATCCCTAGCGCTGAGAGGCGAATGTGCTAACCACTAAGCCACCGTGCCGCCTTATATATATATATATATATATACATAAATATAATTACTTAACATTCATTCATTATCACCCGCTTTATCCTCTATTAGGGTCGTGCCGCCCAGAGTCTATAACAGTAATATTAAATAGAAAAAAGAATTTACTAGCAGTTAAGGGTGTGGTAGCTCAGTGGGTAGGGCGTTGGGTTATCAATCTGAAGGTTGGGGGTTCAAATCCCAGGTCCACTAAAGTTACCAATGAGGGTCCTTGGGCGAGGTTTTCATTGCTTCAGGGATGTTGTGATTAACCCTGTGCTCACCTTGTAAGACGCTTTGGATGAAAGCGTCCAATAAATGACCAAATGTAATGTAAATGTAATAAGTAAATATAATTTAATGGGCGGCATGGTGGCTTAGTGATCAGCACAATGGCCTCTCAGCAAGATCCAGGTTCAAAACCAAGGAGAAAGCAACATGCATTCAGTCACCAGTGTTTTCTATGTTGGGACAGAGGAAAGGACATGACATAAAGATGTGCTGATGGAAGACGATGGTGGATTTGGCCCTTGGCGGATAACTCTGGGACCAAGTGGCAATATGTGTGACACACAGAGACACTGTCAAATAACTCAAAAATATAAGTAAATACTTTTAGTTTTAATTTCGGTCACAGTAACCCTGCTGTGGATTTAGAGAAGTAAAAAAAATTGTGGGAGGGAGCAGAGTTCGGGGGAAATACAAAAGATGGGAACAGAAACATAACTAGATCAGGACATTTGCTTTTTATTATATATTTACAAATATTCATTATTTAAAAAAAAATTGTTAAATATGTGTTTACCTTATACTGGGACAGGGTGATTTGTCCCTTCTGGTAGTTCAACATTAACTGGGTGTTCTCAGCACGAACATGGGTGTCTTTAGTCGCCTCTTTAATCTGCTCTGACAAATCACTGTAGAAAAATACCAAATGCTGTCACCTTCCATTCTTACATAATGAATTGTATAACACATATAAGCATATAAAAATAGTTTATAACCAATATACATTTTCAAAAATTATAATTATTATGTCTTTCTCAGTAGAGCCTGAAAATATAAAGAAGCATTCTAATAATACAAGCGTGCTGGGCCAACTACACAATTCATTTATGCGATATGTGCACTGAGATTTATTTATCTATCCATATATTTTAGAACTACATGTATATATAGTTAAAAAAAAAAAAAAATTTAAGTAATAATAATGTAAATCTGTCTATTGCCTTTGAATTTCTTTATTCCCATAGTAATATAAACGGACATCCTAAAATTATTGCTAATAAATATAGAGAAATTAATGATCTACATACCTGCCAGAACTGTTTACTACTCTAGCTTTCTGTGCATCCATCTTGTTCTCTGTGCCGTTGGTTCTTGCTCTGATGTTTCTGAAGTCGTCCCTTTTATATCCAGTATTCTTCCTCGTTTTTCATAACTGAGAACTGAGAATGCTGATTCATTTCTCACATGGTGAAGTTTATCTTAAGTACATAATGTCGATATGGTGAACGCAAAGTGTTAAAGCTGAGTGTAAAATATAAAAACGTCACAATTATAAAGATTTAGGAGAGTAAATGTAAAATATCACACTTATTTACAGCATCATAAAAGACTGTAGGTTACAAATCTGGGCGTTAAAGTTAAAGGTGTAATTCTGGGTTAACGGCGGGGGAATGTTCTCACTGCGTCACGTTTTCTTAACGTGAATCAGCATTGAAAACCATGAAACCATGACTCAGTAAGAAAAGCCTGCATGCTAATTCATGGTTTGGTGCTTCGTTAGTACATTGGTAGCAATGACATTAATATTAATTAATCTGAATTCAGAGATTAAGTGGTGTATCCTGAAATTTAAATGTATTAATATGATGTTAATATGGTGTTTCCATGTTCTCCCCATGTTGGTTTCCCAGATTTCTCCAGTCCCAAAAACATTGATTTAAGGTGAATTGGCTATAACTTGCCCCATATAGTGTGTGTGAGTGTTTGCTCAGCGATGATAGTGGTAGTCGACCCAGCCGTCAATGTTCTTCCTGTGATGGGTATTGGAAAACCCCCAATGCCCAGCCAAGTGACCCTAGGTAGAGCATTATGCAGATGAGGGATGGATGGATGATGTTGGCCTGGTATTAGTACCTTTCCCATATAATCATCTTACAATCCCACAGATCTGATGTTCCTAAATAAAAACCTGTAGCTGGGGTAGTTTAACTAACTCCACCTTCATCAGCTACAATAGTAATATGCCGCCTTTTTAAAGCTTTATTGTATACACCCAGGACAGGGTGCCAATCTATCGCTGGGCACACACTCACACAAACACACTATATGGGGCAATGCTTTTTGGACTGTGGAAGGAAACTGGAGAAGCCGGAGGAAACCCACGGGGGCACGGGGAGAACATGGAAACTCCACCCAGATGGGGAATCGAACCGGGAATCCCTATTGCTGAGAGGAGAACATGCTAAACCACTAAACCACCGTGCTGCCCGGGATTTAAACCCACAAAGCTTAATACTCAAGTGATGAAATAATTTCAAGTAGCCTATTCCAATGTTCATTCATTCATTCATTATCTCCCGCTTTATCCTCTATTAGGGTCGCGGTGGGGTTCCCCATGCCCATCCAGGGGAGAAAGTCTCGGGCGCTGGGCAGATAGACCCAGGACAGGGCGCCAATCCATCGCTAGGCACACACTCACTCACACAGACACACTCTATATGGGGCAATTTTGAGAATTCAATTAACTTGATCCATGTTTTTGGACTGTGGTAGGAAACCGATGGAAACCCACGCAGACACGGGGAGAACATGGAAACTCCACCCAGATGGGTCACCGTGCCTATTCTAATGTTATTTGGAGCCATTCCTCATAACCACGCCCCTGTTCTGTTTGAGCTGTGACGTCGTAGCTCCACACACGTGTTAGGAGGAGGTGGTGTTGGGAGGGATTCGTGATGTTGATGCACGCGGGAGAATAAATCATCCAGACTGATGGTGCAGAGAGGTAAGACCTTTCTCTTAAACACATTTGTGTCGTCACTCGGTGGATGTTATGAGATCACAGTCGAGGATCATCTCTAATCACTAATCTGCGTCGTATAAGGACGGAGCTGCCTGAGTCTGCCCCCTGCTGTTCATAACCTGCAATCACTGCGACGCTAATAGCTCTTTAGCTTAGCACAGCGAGACTAATGATCATTTTTACAGTAAATGTTTCCAACAAACGCGTTCAAACGTTGCAAATAAACTGCAGTGTTGTATTGGAAGTCATGTCAGGAGCCGTGCTGTAGCAATTTCTCATAGACCAACACCATATTAAATGTAATGGGATGTTCTTTTCTAGTAAGGCGTTTTATTCCTATTATAATAAATGCATTAAAAAGAACACAATACACAATACTATAATGCAAACATCGAATAAAAAAAAACAGTTTGGGGAAGGTCCTTTACACTGCATTGTGTGGAGGCACTACAAAGGCTCAGCCATATAAAACACATTTGATTTATGCACACCAGGATTTTAAGGTAAATTAATTTACGTATATAGAGATAGTATGTCGTTACAGCAGTATGTCGTTCTAAAAACAGCTTTTCATTGACCGTCTGTCTGTCCCAGTGTGCAAATTATGGTATGTATGTTTGGGTGAGTTTGGGGCAATTTAGAGAATTCAGTTTACCTTGAATCCATGTTTTTGGACTGTGAGAGGAAACCCATACAGACAACCCCCCCAGATTGGGATTCAAACCTGGAACCACTAAGCCACCGTGTTTTCAGAGAATTAATTGTTTTTCCAATTGATTGCGGTTAAAAAAAAAGTAACAATTGATTAATTGTAACAGCACCTCAACGTCGTCATGGTGACATTCATAAGAAAAATATGTTATACCGACTGCAACGAATGAAAATAAAACACATTGTGTTCTGTCGAATGGATATGAAGTTATGTATTTTATGAACTTTGATTACAAATTTCGGTTGTCTCTGTTTGAATATTGTAATTATTTATTTATTTTAATCCCGATATAATCATGATTATTTCTTAGACAATAATCGTACCGTCTTAAGATGTAATTGTCTGATCCCTATGTGTAGGACACATGGATACAGTTTGTATATGCTGATGTTTATTTTTTTGTCTTTTTTTTTTTTTCTCTATCTAGCGCTCATGGGTTTGAGCTTGTTGTCCTTCTGGTTCATTTCATTGATTTCTTTGGGCCTGAGCTCCTTTAATAACCAACCTGGTGATGATGGCATCCACCATGACTACTGTGTACTGGGGGCTGGGCCTGCAGGTCTGCAAATGGGCTACTACTTGTCGCAGAACCAAAGAGATTATATTATACTGGAACGGAACTCTGGACCAGGAAGTTTCTTTAAACAGTGAGTGATTATTAAGCCTTCGTGTGTTTATGTTGGTATTCTGGTTCATTAGTACGACGCTACATTGAACTACAGTTAGAATTATTAGGAATGAGGCCATAGACTGTTATTCAGATTCACTTTGTCATTCTATTTTTAACAGTTGATTAGTAAAATCTTCAACATGATTCTGGGGTAATTAGATAATTAGTGGACAGCAGTAAATACACAAGCATTGATGACAGTCATCAGGACATCATCAGTTTGTAATTAGTACTTATTTAACATTCATTTATATTTCTTTTTTTTGGCAATCTTTATTAGAAGTGCAATTCTTTTAGAGTTTATTACTGAATTATTAGCCATATATCTTAGAGTGTGTTCAAGAAAGTTTTATTATCATTAATATCACATGTGTTACATGAGAAGGACGAAATTATAGGTCACGGACCCCAATTACCCTGTTATTTTAATTTTTTTAAATTTAAATTTTAAAGAAGAAAATGAGAAGTACACATATCGCTATGTGAAATATAATATAGTATACAACTATGAATATATATATATAATATATATATAATATACCACTACAAATATAAATAAAATATAGAATATTTAACTATAAATATAATATATAAATATATGTATATACAGTATATAAAATAAATGTAAGTATTTATATATATATATATATATATATAGTATAGAATAGTATAGATATAAATACATTCATTCATTCATTATCTTCAGCTTTATCCTCTATTAGGGTCGCGGTGGGGTTCCCCATGCCCATCCAGGGGAGAACGTCTCGGGCGCTGGGCAGATACACCCAGGACAGGGCGCCAATCCATCGCTGGGCACACACTCACTCACACAGGCACACTCTATATGGGGCAATTTTGAGAATTCAATTGACTTGATCCATGTTTTTGGACTGTGGGAGGAAACCGGAGAACCCGGAGGAAACCCACGTGGACACGGGGAGAACATGGAAACTCCACCCAGATGGCGATTTGAACCGGGAATCCCTAGTGCTGAGAGGAGAACATGCTAAACCACTAAGCCACTGTGCTGCCACAATAGATATAAATATATAATATAAATATAGCAGAATATAAAATGTGTATAACGGTACATGTGACATGAGATGATGATGATGAGGTATTTTGGTTTCATTCACATAATAAATAATATTTTAAATTAGGATTTATTCACAAATCTCTTTACTAAGGGTAACTTTTCACAACAGTCATTTACAGTATAGCCAAATTTTTTTTTCCTGATGTACAATATTCAATGCAGTGAAACAAGGTTAAATGCTCGTGTGCCTTTATTTTCGAGGTATCCTCGCCACCGAAAGCTCATTAGCATCAACAAGATCTACACAGGAAGGCGGAACCGGGAGTTCAACCTGCGACATGACTGGAACTCTCTGCTGAGCGACAGGCCTGAATTGCTGTTTCAGAGAGTCAGTCAGGATCTGTATCCTGATGCTGATGCCTTCCCTCGATACCTCGAGTTATTTGAGAAGGAGTTGAAGCTGCAGGTTAAATATGGAAGCGACATTGGGAGGATCAGAGCCTCAGATTTCAGAATAACCAAAAACGCAGAGTACATACTGACGGACCAGAATGGAGTGAATTATAAGTGCAGGTATTTAAATAGTGGTTATTTTTGAGGCCACAGGTTATTAAATTTCAAATGATGATGTACAAAAAGTGCCATTTCCACTGTATTGCCTATATAAAATAATCTTCACATGATGAATCTGTAATATTCTTCTTGAATCCACTAGAGTTGTCTTGGTGGCTACTGGGCTGGGGGTTCCTCAGGCCGTTGACTTTGTGGGCTCTGATTTAGTGGAAGGCTACGAGTCCATTCCCACAGACCCGGAGGATTATAGAGATCAGGCTGTGTTAATCTTGGGGAAGGGAAATTCTGCCTTTGAGACGGCACAGAGCATTATGGGTAGAGCCAGTCGGGTCCACCTGTATAGCCCAAACCCTGTGCGATTGGCCTGGCAGACGCATTATGTTGGAGACCTCAGGTATGCTGCTGTATATTTTGGCTCTGCGTGTATAACATAAGCTTATTGTATAGTTGTGATTAAAAAAAATTGCTTTGTGACATAGCATGTTCTCTGTATAGTTCCCATATTAAAAAAAAAAAGAATTTGTGAGGTCTTGATTAAAGGCCTATTCCTTAATGTGTCCCATGTATATTGTTTAATATAGACAAAGTAAATACTTTCATGTTCTCCTCTCAGCACTAGGGATTCCCGGTTCGAATCCCCATCTGTTCTCCCCGTGTCTGTGTGGGTTTCCTCCGGGTTCTCCGGTATCCTCCCACAGTCCAAAAACATAGATTAAGTCAATTGAGTTCTCCAAATTGCCCCATATAGAGTGTGTCTGTGTGAGTGAGTGTGTGCCCAGTGATGGATTGGTGCCCTGTCTTGGGTGTATCTGCCCAGCGCCCGAAACGTTCTCCCCTGGATGGACATGGCGAACCCCCCCGCGACCCTAATATAGGATAAAGTGGAAGATAATGGATGAATGAATAAAAACTTTCCATTTGGTCTGATTTATGTTTTTATGATTTCATTATCCTATTTCACCTTAAAAGCTTTGCTTTGCTTTTAATTTTTTACAGGGCAGTAAATAACGAGTTGTTGGACACATACCAGCTGAAGAGTCTGGATGGTTTGGTGGAGGGGGGACTGGACGACATTGCTGTTGTCCGTAGGACAAAAAATAACGTAAAAAAGAAAGCTGGGAAAAAGTTGACCACTAAAGAGAAAGAGCAGTTCTACCTCACGCTGTCCGAACTTTTGGACACTCGCAAGAACGTCAGCACCAATATTACAGAGGAAAATCTGCCTGGCTACCATGACGACAACTTTTCCCTACGGCAACCGTATGACCGTGTTATACGTTGCCTGGGATTCCGCTTTAATTTCACTATTTTTAACGGGTATCCGACTTATCCCAGCTTTTTTATAACACTTACTTTAGTCTCATGTGTGTTCGATTTCAAAACACTTGAAGTTTTCATATCTTTTATGCTCCTGTCCCTTCAGCTCAGCCTGTCCACCATGCAGCAGTGTTGCCCGTGGCCGGATGCCAGCGGTGACCGCGTGGTATGAGGGACGGGGAACACAACACCTCTTTGTGTTAGGGACAGCAGCCCACTCTAGGGACTACCGGATGTCTGCTGGCGGGTTCATCCATGGTTTTCGTTACACAGGTTTGTATTTTATGTCATGAATATTGCATTCGAGGCTAAATAATGTTGCGTCAGGATTATAAGGTGGCACAAGGTGGATGAAACTGACAGCAATAATGTTACTGCAAAATGAAAAGGGTCATGGATTTTAATCAAATTATTTAATACTATTTATGTATATTGCTCACCATAAAAAAATGAATGGCACAGTAGTTTACCTTAAAGTTGGAAAGGTTTTTAAATATTTTCTGAATGTGGAACCAAATTAAACTCGGTTAGATGAATATAAATATATTATTCTGGAAACTGATCCCATTTTTAATTGGGAAAAAGTATGTAGACTTGTAAAATTGTGAAATTTGAGTTTTTTTGGTTGTATTTAGTCAATGTGATGACTCCTGTGTGTGAGTGGGTGCTATATTATAAATTTATATAAGGGATCTATTATAATCTGATCTTTATAACACATTTGAGAAGGATGAGAAGGACCTTAGGAGAAGAGTTTTTGGTGATTGTCATGTTGAGAATGTTTATAAAAGCATCCCCACAGTGTTTGCCCTTCACTAGCGGGGTGTTAAAACCAATCTAAAGGCTGTAAAACAAAATTTAATGTCTCTTGTGTTTTTTTTTCCACAATGTAGTACGTGCTGTGCATAAAATATTGGAGCAACGTTACCATAATATTTCTTGGCCAACTACAAAATTGTACACCAGTCAACTGCTGTCATGGATTTTAAAAAGAGTCAACGAAGCCTCTGGACCATACCAAATGTTTGGGGTCTTGGGAGACATTATTTTACTCAAAGGGTAAGACTTAACCGTGTGTTAATACCTTTAATGTTTTTATAGAGTAGTTTTAACTTGCGGGATGTAAAGATTTTTGATCTGAAAGAAGTTTTGTGTGCTTTTCAGCGCGCAGTGTGAGTATCTGGAGGAGTTTCCTGTGCAGGCTCTGTCTCATTTCTCTGCTCTTTCTGGCCATCGGGTCTCTGAGCACGGTCTTCTTGTGGTGGTCATGCAGTATGGCCTGAATCGCACGGACACGCTCGGGCCCGGACGTGCTGAGTCAGAATGGACCAAAGCTTGGAAATCCAACTTTCTTCACCCGGTCATCTACTTTTACCGTAAACTGCCAACAGGTTAGGAAATCTTTTATTAAACAGCCTGTTTAAGTCAGAAACAGCAGCAGGGTGGTGCAGATATTAGCAGTTGCTCATTTTGGTAATTTAAATAGTTCAGTTGTCTCTACCAATGGGATAAAGTGGATAAAGCATGTTATTTAGAAATTACTTTCCTTCTGTGGTTATTTTGCACTGGGTTACGATCTGTGGTTGCATGATTATTTGTAATATGACCTATTCCAGAGAAAGACATGAGGCAGCGTCCAATGGGATGGCCCCCCCCCCCCCCCCCCCCCCCCCCCCCCCCCCCCCCCCCCCCCCCCCCCCCCCCCCCCCCCCCCCCCCCCCCCCCCCCCCCCCCCCCCCCCCCCCCCCCCCCTTCTGAGCTTTGTCCATGAGGACAGTGCTGTTGAGGGAGCTAATGCTTTAATATGCCGCTTCTCTGGATGGAGCTGGTGTATTTAAACATGAAAGTTGTCCATACAGTGTCTCCAAAAGATATTTAAACACTGTTTTTTTTTAATGGACGTCAAATGAAACCATATGTTATTATGATTTGTGCATGACTTTATAACGGATATTTTATTATAAAATATGTATAGACTATTGTCATCTTTTATTGTCAACATTTCAGAATCTTGTTTCCGGCTCGCTCTTACCAAACGCAAGCCGCCACTCTTCTGCCTTCAAGGTTACCTCAACAACGGGGGCATTGTGGGAAACAGACACTTAAGGAGGCATGCGCGTGAAGCAGGACTCATGCAGACCCATCAAAACACACCTGTCCCTGCCACTGACCACTCGTTTCCTAAATACTTAACACAAACCAATGCAGTGGCTTCATCGACAAAGTTTGAACTCTGAAAACATGTACACAATACCAAAGTTTTTTTTTTTTAGATGTTTCCTGTATTTCAAAGATTTCTGCAATACGGTGGGACTAAATATTTTTGAACAGAGCTGCTTTATGTACCAGTTTGTAAATTGTGGAGTTTCCTGTCTGTCTGAGAAAACTTATTTATTTTTTTTATACTTAATTATAGTTAATATGAACTTGTATTCAGTGCGCTTATTTACAAAATTGCAATAAAAGTCAACTTAAGTTACAACAACTAAGCCTTTTGTCATGCTTTTAATGAAATTAGAAATTGTTTTTCTTTAATATTAATAATTGCTTGATTTCTGTACAATTTAAATTAATCTATAACATAGCTGACGTCATGTATTATAGAGTACTGTATGTATCTGGCCAGAACGGCACGGTGGCCAGATACATACGGTCAGCACATTCACCTCTCAGCACTGAGAATATAGGTTTGAATCCCAATCTGGGTGGAGTTTCCATGTTCTCCCCGTGTCTGCGTGGGCTTCCTCCGGGTTCCTCTCAGTCCAAAAACATGGATTAAGGTCAATTGAGTTCTCCAAATTGCCCCATATAGTGTCTTTGTGTGTGTGTGTGTGCCCAGCGATAGATTGGTGCCCGTGTATCTGCCCAGCAACGTTCTTGCCTGGATGGGCATGGGGAACCCCCCCACGACCCTAGTATAGGATAAAGTGGAAGATAATGAATGAATGAATTCTCCAAATTGCCCCATATAGAGTGTCTTTGTGTGTGTGTCCAGTAGAGGATGAAGCGGAATATAATGGATGGATGGATAGAAACCTTGGGAGGACCAAGGCTCAGTGGGGGACTCATCCTCCTTGAGGGGCTGGGCAGCATCAACAGCGTAGGACAGCCATGTACAGACTGTGACTGTGTGGTGATCAGGTGTCTGTATTTAATAATTGGAAAAGTCCATTGAGGGCGTCCTGCAGGACCGCCAGTCCGATTGGAATCCAGGTGACGAGACCTCTAAAAAAATAAAAAGAAACAAACCCGTATATAAGCCGCGTCGCGTAAGTGGGTTGTCTACATACTTTTGCGTACATGGCTTCCTGCAAGTCGTGGACAGGTGTCGGCGGCGTCCTGTTGGCTGAAATCACCAAGCCTCCGTTCTGATTGGCTGTGAGACTGCGCGTTCGAACCCGGGGCTCGGAGCGGGCGACATTTTGGCTTCGCCACGCCGCGGATCCGTCGAACGGCGTGCTTCTGTTGAGCCACAATGGCGGCCGGGGCCGGGGCTGGGGCCGGGCTGTTCACCAGCTGACAGCTGGAGGACCTGGGACGGACTCATGTGGAAGTTATGCAAATTTTTCCAGTCGAACGTTTCCATTGTTGAGTTGAGTTGAGTTGAGTGGAGCTCACGGCGGTCGGTGTTATGCAATGCGGCGGCGCTGTGTGCGCTGAATAACGGCTTGAGGGATGGACGTGTCGCCCGGGGAGCAGTCCGGTTTGGAGGGCGAGAGCGCGGTGAGCACCCCGGCGCTTAGAGAACCAGAGACCAGCGGGGACGGCGCGACGGTGGGCGCCGCTTCCACCTTCACTTTTTCGGGGATCGACACCCTCGGCGCCCTCAGGCTGAACCGCGGCGACCAGGCAGCGGAGAGAAGCTACCGGTATCTGCACTCGCTCTGGACACCGGGGGCTCTGCTGCAGGCCGAGCCGTCGGGAGGAGGCAAAATAACATCCAGCAGGGCCAGGAGAGTCGGCAGGATCCGCAGGAACATTGGACCTATAGGCAAAGACCTGTATGGTATGCTCCAGATCAAGTGGTTTGTTTTTATAGGGCTTTATTTTGCTGTCACAAAGCAGCTTAAATCTTAAAACATTTACATTTGGTCATTTATTGGACGCTTTTATCCAAAGCGACTTACAAGGTGAGCACAGGGTTAATAACAACATCCCTGGAGCAATGAGGGTTAAGGGTCTTGCTCAAGAACCCTTGCTCATTTGAACCGCCAACCTTCAGATTGATAACCCAATGCCCTAACCACTGAGCTACCGCGCCCTCAAGCCTTTAAACCCCCAAAGAGCAAGCCGAAACGACAGTGGCAAGAAAGAAAACTGTTGTTATTTTTATTTTAAGGAAGATACCTTGGGAAGACCAAGGCTCAGTGGGGGACTCAGCCTCCTTGAATGACCGAGCAGCGTCAACAGTGTAGGACGTCCATATGCAGATTGTGTGGTGATCAGATGTCCCTATTTAACGATTCGGGCACTGGGCAGGTAACCCAGGACAGGACTCCAATCTATCACTGGGCACATACTCACTCACACAGACACACTCTATATGGGGCAATTTGTAGAATTCAATTGACCTTAGTGTATGTTTTTGGACTTTGGGAGGAAAACGGAGAACCCAGAGGAAACCCACACAGACACGGGGAGAACATGGGAACTCCACCCAGATTGGAATTCGAACCCGGGCTGAATCCCTAGCGCTGAGAGGAGAACATGCTGACCACTAAGCCACCGGCCCGGTATGCTCTAGTTCATGTGGTTTATTTATAAAGCGTTTTTTGTACAATAATACATCGTCACAAAGCAGCTTTACAGTCATAAAAGCCTTTAAACCCCTGAAGAGCAAGCTGAAACAACAGTGGCAAGAAGAAATCTCCCTGTTTTTTTTAAGGAAGAAACCTTGGGAAGACGTGGGGAGTTATCCTCCTTCAGCAGCCGTGCAGCATCTACAGTGTAGCCATGTACAGATTGTATGGTGATCAGGCATCCCTATTTAACAATTAGGAAAAATTATAACAATTGGAGGACTATATAAGTCCAGGAAGGGCATCCTGCAGGACTGCCAGTCCAGCAGAAATCCATCCATCCATTATCTTCAGCTTTATCCTCTATTAGGGTTGCGGGGGGGTTCCCAATGCCCATCCAGGGGAGAATGTTTCAGGCGCTGGGCAGACACAGCCAGGACAGGACGCCAATCTATCGCTGGGCACTCTCAGTCACTCACTCACTTACACAAACACAGTCTATATGAGGCAATTTAAAGAACTCAATTGACCTCCATCCATGTTTTTGGATTGTGGGAGGAAACCAGAGAACCTGGAGAAACCCACGCGGACATGTGGGAGAACATGGAAACTCTACCCAGATTGGGATTCGAACCGGGAATCCCTAGTGCTGAGAGGTGACCACTGAGCCACCGTGCCGTCCTCAATAGAAATCTAGATTCCGAATTCCATAAATGAAGAGCTGAAAAAGCCTCAGAGAAACTGGCGACACCTCAAAAGAAACAACAAAAGTTATAGCTAATAAAACACAGCATTCAAGTAATAACCAGATAATAATTCCTTCGCTATTTTGCTCTATAAAGCACTGGGATAGGCTCTAACACCATTAAAGATACTGAACATAATAAGAGTTTTAGGAAATAAATGGACAAACAATTTATTGACAGGGGTGGCACGGTGGCTTAGTGGTTAGCACGTTCGCCTCTCAGCGCTTGGGATTCCTGGTTCGAATCCCCATCTGGGTGGAGTTTCCATGTTCTCGCCGTGTCTGTGTGGGTTTCCTCCGGGTTCTCCGGTTTCCTCCCACAGTCCAAAAACATGGATCAGGTCAATTGAATTCTCAAAAATTGCCCCATATAGAGTGTGTCTGGGTGAGTGAGTGTGTGCCCAGCGATGGATTGGCGCCCTGTCCTGGGTCTATCTGCCCAGCACCTGAGACGCTCTCCCCTGGATAAGGATAAAGCGGGAGATAATGAATGAATGAATTTATTGACAGACGTAGTAGGTCTAAAGTCCTGTTGGAGAAGTCTTCGTAATATTTAACTTTTTTTTTTTTTTTTTTTTTTTGGTCTGTTCTGTTTGATTACAAACGTTTGTTTTAGGTTTCATAAGTGAGAACAAGAACAGTGCTGTTAAACTGTCACTGACACAGTCCTGTTAACGAAAGCCTACTGACTATGCAAAACATTCGTCGGAAAGCAGTGAAGTGTATCAACAGCACAGTAAACCTGTTTTTCTTTATTATTCTTTCAGCTGTAAAAAGATTTAGAGAAGCAGCAAACAGCAATGACATTGACACAGGTAGGACATGATGTCCCCTAAAACATACAATACATCATAACTCATTATCAAGACTCGCACATGTATTTACACTGCAAATTATTCAACCAATAACTCATGCAGAAACAAATCTGTGGCATTGAGTAGTTTTTATAGACTGCTGACGAAATTTGTAATTTCAGTGAATTTGAATTTGGCATATATATATTATTTAAAAAAAAATTTTTTTTTTGAGAAGTCATGATACAAATATTGAAAGTAGTACCAAATATTTAACAGACAATATTTTTTTTTTTTACTCCCAAGACAAAACACCTAGTATTAAAAACCCACACACCCATACATCAATGTAAGAAACTAATAAAAATGTAAAAAAAATAAATAAATAATTTTTAAAAATAAAATAATAAAATAAAATAAATAAAAATAAATAAGGGAAAAAAAGAATTTGGCATAATTTTAATTTTATTTTATGCAATACAGATAACACATACTGAGAATCAGTTAAATACATGAAAATGGCTTATTATTGAGCCAGTAAAAAAAAAAAATAGCTGGTCTCGTGACGCTGAAACAAAGACTACAGTAATTTTAAGATGACCACTAAGTACACATTCGTTTTTAAGAAAACTTTGCACCTCCCAACATTGAGGCTGTTGTATAAATAAAGGAAAATCATACCCATTCATTTACTTTGCAAAAATGCATAAATTTACTTTATGTAGCTATATGCACTATATACTGTAAGTAATTTAATTTAACAAATGCACTTACATTGTTGTTCAGTTCGCAGATTGCTGCAGGAAGGAATTGATCCTTGTGCTGCAGATGACAAAGGAAGAACCGCATTACACTTTTCTTCCTGCAATGGCAACGAGAACATTGGTAAGTCTGAAAGTCTGAGAGAGCCTGTATTAGTTCGGGTGAAATTTTGCACAGTTGTAGTATTTACTGATGATATTGTCTTATCTTTTTATTATTTCGCCCTTTGAACAATGTAGTTCAGCTGTTGCTAAGACATGGTGCCGACCCAAACCAGAGAGACAGCCTTGGCAACACTCCCCTCCATCTCGGTAAGAAAATCTTATGTTGGGGTTTCAAACACTGTAAATTATAAATTAATATAATAAAGCAATAAGGTTCGAGAGGGCGTGGCATTTTTGTGAATAAATCACATAAAGAGGTGTTTATGGCTCAGCCAATCAGATTTAAGGGGCGGAACTGGACCGTTTTATAAACTGTGTTAACAGATTTTTTTTACTAAATATATGTTTATTCCGTTTTTATTTAGCTTCTTAATACGTTTTTCAGCTGTATTTTAAATTCTAAAATATTTAAAAATTGATATTTTGGTTTGTCTCCACAGCTGCCTGTACCAATCATGTGCCTGTTATAACCACCCTGCTCAGAGGAGGTACGATCCGAGTGAACCCAAAGAGAAAATTGTTAAAACGGCATCAGGCTGCACGTCATACCTGAGTACACTGAAAATACAGAGCACATCCTGAAACTGAAAGCATGCAACCTGTCGTCTATTTTAGGGGCTCGTGTGGATGCTTTGGACCGTGCAGGCAGGACGCCGCTGCATCTCGCTCGCTCCAAGCTTAACATATTACAGGAGGGAGAGTCGCGCAGCTTAGAAACCTTACGAGGAGAAGTCACACAGGTTATTAAACATTCATTCAGTCGATTACCAACACCTGTCACAAAGCACAAGCTTTACTCATATTAAACTCATGTTTTTATTAGCTTAATTAAGGGATTTTATTGAGAACATGCTCAATATTTATGTATTTAAATGTGTTGGTGGCAACTTATTTTTTTGGTTGTCTTATCCATCCCACAACATTAACATTTGTAGTAAGTGTCCGTCAATTAGCAGCAATGTGTGTCATTGAGTAATGTTTTGATCAGTCTGGCAATAAAGGAACACAGTTTTTTTATTGTTATATTGTGATTTAAGCCAAGTATAATAATTTGTGCTTTAGTAAAACGTGCATTAGGCTGATTTTAACCCAAGTCAACTGTTTTTCTGTGCAGATCATTCAGATGTTACGTGAGTACCTGAATGTGATGGGACACAGTGAGGAACGAGATAGACTGGAGCATATATCTACCCAACTACAACACACCCGCACTAAAGAACAGGTAATACACACATTCAGTTTACAGAGCTGGAATGCATCATTCAGATTTTTCAAAACTCATCATCTATTTTCTTACTTTTGCATCTCATACAGATTCAATTATTTTTAAAACTACAGATCCATCTGTCTTTTCTATACATTCATTCATTATCTCCCGCTTTATCCTCTATTAGGGTCGCGGTGGGGTTCCCCATGCCCATCCAGGGCTGAACATCTCGGGCGCTGGGCAGATAGACCCAGGACAGGGCGCCAATCCATCGCTGGGCACACACTCACTCACACAGACACACTCTATATGGGGCAATTTGGAGAATTCAATTGACTTGATCCATGTTTTTGGACTGTGGGAGGAAACCGGAGAACCCGGAGGAAACCCACGCAGACACGGGGAGAACATGGAAACTCCATGGGGATTCGAACCGGGAATCCCTAGCGCTGAGAGGCGAATGTGCTAACCACTAAGCCACCGTGCCGCCCTTTTCTATACAGTCTCACTTAATAGTTTACTAACCCTTATCATGGTTTTGTATCCTGCAGCTTGGTCACCTTTACAATACCGTAACATGTTATTTGGTTAAAACGTGCATTTAGACCTAAAATATGAGTGCCAGTACTGTTAGGCTTGTGATTCTTTTCACAGCTGATATTGTCTGTGTTTATACGATGTTTACAGGTGGATGAGGTCACTGACTTACTGGCCAGCTTCACATCGCTCAGTATAAAGATGCAGAATATGGGAGACAGATAAAGAAAAAGGCTTACTGAAAACCAGATAAGCGGTTAAATGAAATTCCTGAGATATTTATTTATGCATGACCATACGCTGTTATTTTAATAATCAAGTGGGTGGAATCAGTACTATGACTTGCCTTAAAACACACAAGTTTCTTAAACTTAAGTATTTTCTGTTTTGTGCCATTTTTGTTTAATTGTACTTGTTTACTGTAAATCATGTTCACTGACAATAAAAATGTCTAAGTGTTTCGGACCGAGGATATCTCTTTACCACATTTGTTAGTTTAAATCTGATGAATCTGAATAACAAGACAAGGTAATTTTCTAAAGGTAGCTCTGCATGTGGGTTCACTAACAAAATGCAGTACACAGAAAATAGTTTTTATGAAAGGTTTAATATTACCTTTTTATTAGTTGAATATCAACAGCTATTTACAATCCACAAGCAAACATGTTTATTATTCCAGAGCTAAAACACATTTTTAATAATAAAGTGGAAAACCTTTGCAAACGTGTAATCTTGGCATCAACCTGTTGAAGAATTGATGACTAGATTTCATAAATTAGATTGTTTAGTATACAAAGTCAGGAATTAAAACTAAAAAGTCAAACCTCGTCTTCGTAGCAGCAAAACCCGCATATCATTTTGTTTTTTTTTAGCATTTTGTTATTCTAAAGTACTTTTTGTGGGCACATGTACATGCAAGTGTACATTTCCTTAGAGATATGTAATTACAGTCCTCTTTTATGTGGGTACTTGAAAATTTGCAAACCCTTAATTAAAGTTAAAATAGATGTTTGTGTGCCATGTCCTCGGATATCTTGAAGATATTCTTTATTTAAAATTAAAATGATTTAAATGTGCTTGCATTGGTTGTAAATACCATTATAAAGATCAATTGAAAGACACTATTCTATGTATCTTTTTTGCTCTGTTGAATTTAATGTAACAATGTGTGCTTGTATTAAGGAGAGGTACAAAAAATACAAAAAATATATAATTATATGAATATATAAACGTGCAAGGTAAAAATATAAAAATTTGAATAAATCATTATCAGATTAAGTTAGAAGAATGAATATATTTCATGGGTCCAGCTGCAAATAGGGTGTTGTAGCTCTCAGCACTAGGGATTCCTTGTTTGAAACCCCATCTGGGTGGAGTTTCCATCTTCTCCTCGTGTCCACATGGGCTTCCTCCGGGTTCTCCGGTGAGTGTCTGCCCAAAGATAGATTGACGCCCTGTCCTAGGTGTATCTGCCCAACAGCATGGGGAACCCTCCCGCGACCCTAATAGAGGATAAAGCAGAAGATAATGGATGGATGGATTAAGCAAATGAATGAATTGGGAAATTCTTTAGTAAACAATTCATTTCTGCAAGCTATATAACAATTTTGAGAAAATAATTAGCAGTTTGAGTTAGAAGAATGAATATATTTCAGGGGTATAGCTGAATATAGGGTATGGTAGCTCAATGGTTTGGGTGTTCAAATCCCAGGTCCACTGATATTACCAATGTGGATCCTTGCACAAAACACTTAACCCCCATTGCTCCAGGGTTGCTGTACCAACCCTGTATCTTAATCCCATCGAGTTGGGACATTTGTGAGTCGCTTTGGATAACAGTGTCTGCTAAAAGGACCAAACATATTGTTGGCCAGTAATAAAACTACATTTACCCATGAAATATGCAAATCACTATATTAAGGGTTCTATTCTTTTTTAAATGTGTAATACTATAAATACTAAACCTGGAATGTTATTTTATATGGGGCAATTTGACTCATCGTACACAAGGCATTTTTTTTTACTTATTAATAAAAGAACATGGGGCCGAACAGTGGCTTAGTGGTCAGCACGTTCGCCTCTCAGCGCTTGGGATTCCTGGTTCGAATCCCCATCTGGGTGGAGATTCCATGTTCTCCCCATGTCCATGTGGGTTTTCTCCGGGTTCTCCGGTTTCCTCCGACAATCCAAAAACATGGATCAAGGTCAACTGAGTTCTCCAAAATGCCCCAAATAGAGTGTGTTTGTGTGTCCAGTGATAGATTGGTGCCTTGTCCTGGGTGTATCTGCCCAGCGCCCGAGACGTTCTCCCATGGATGGGCATGAGGACCCCCCACCCCCTGCGACCCTAATATATAGAGGATAAAGTTGAAGATAATTGATGGATGGATGGATGGAATACAAAAAACATGATGTGTCATTTTAAATTGAATTGAATATTCGGTTGTTTTTTTAAATCTTATTCTGACGCAATACACATATAATCCAAACATAAATAAATAGAAGTCAGTGATATAATCGTGTTATTCTCGACAAACTCGGGGTTTATTTGTGATGTTTGTCTGTAATTCTGAGTATTTTGCATCTTTGGATGAAGACCCTCCTCTTTGCCTCACGCTTTGTTGTGGACTCAATCAAAGATGGCGGCTGGCGCCGTTTGAATCCAGCCATCGGCGAAGGTAATTTTTAGTGTTTTCTTTCACACAGATCGCTTTGCTGAGAGGCAAACGACTCTCGGATTCGGCGTCGCTTTTCTCACGACGCGGGAAAGTAAGCTCGCACGGTATTACTTAGGTTTATTAAAGGGGAATTTGATGTTCGGCCTGTATTGAAGCGATCCGCGGGTTATAGTTTGTGACGCAGCCGGCTGTCTGCGGTCCTTCCTCGGACGGCCGCGTCGGCTCGCCTCAGACACGTTAGTGTGAGACTGCGGCGGAGTGGAGGGGGTGTGTTTGTGGAGCTTTTTGAAAGGAGGCGGGAAGAGGCCGCCGGAGTCCCTCACATCTTCACTTCGCCTTTTATTTTGGCGGGAATTGTTTTGGGGTTCGAGGGGAACGGCTGCGTTTTGCATCCTCAAGTTCAAGTTCAGTTAATTTATGTTTATAGTGCTTTTTACAATAGTACATTGCCACAAAGCAGCTTCATAGTTTTATAAGCCTTTCAAACCCCAAAGAGCAAGCCGAAGCGATAGCGGCAAGAAAAAAAACTCCCTGTTGTGCTGTTATTTTAAGGAAGAACCCTTGTGAGGACCGAGGTTCAATGGGGGACTGATCCTCCAGGCAGCATCAACAGTGTAGAACAGCCATGTACAGACTGTGTGATGATCATGTGACCCGTATTTAACAATTGAAAACTGTATAAGTCCATTGAGGGCGTCCAACGGAAATCCAGGTTCCATCCATCCATCCGCTTAATCTTCTACTAAGGGTTGTGGTGGGGTTCCCCATGCCCACCCAGGGGAGAACATTTCAAGCGCTGGGCAGATACACCCAGGACAGGACACCAGAATCTATGGCTGGGTACACTCTCACTCACACACTCCATATGGGGCAATTTGGAGAATTCAATTGACCTTGATCCATGTTTTTGGACTGTGGGAGGAAACCGGAGAACCCGGAGGAAACACGCAGACACGGGGAGAACATGCAAACTTCACCCAGATTGGGATTCAAACTGGGAATCCCTAGGGCCGAGAGGAGAACGGGTTAACCACTAACCCACCGTGCCTCCCGAAATCCAGGTTCCATTCAGTAATTGTCGTAGCCGAAGTGCTTTAGCAGAACCATGGATGAAGAGCTGACGACACCTCCATGAAATTGGCAACGCCTCAAAAAGTACCAAAGCAGTTAGAGCTAATGAAGTACAGTAATTAATTAATAACCAGAGTTTGATTAACACAGTCCAGCATGTGACTCCGGCATCATGGATTAGAGCAGCAGAACTAAAAGGGGCAGATCCTGCAGGGTACTAACTGCTTTTATATTGTTTAATTGACTTTAGTTTAAATCCAGGTTTATGTTGAGAAACAGGTAGATCTTTTATAAAACTTTGTTGAAAATACAAAAAAGACTAGTTGGTAAATGAGTATTGGTTAATAGCTGATAACTGAAAAAAAAAACAACAACTAGATTTCGACACAAAAAAACGCTAAATAAGCAGGTAAATCAGCATTAATTGCACATATAGTGGGTTAGTGCCCAGCGATGGATTAGCGCCCTGTCCTGGGTCTATCTGCCCAGCGCCTGAGATGTTCTCCCCTGGATGGGCATGGGGAACCCCACCGCGACCCTAATAGAGGATAAAGCTGGAGATAATGAATGAATGGATGGTGGGTTAGACTCGAAAGTTGTATGCGAAATTGACTTTTACAGGATTGTGTTTTTGATAGAGATGTCAATTGTAGAAGGAGAGGTGGGACTGGTGGCTGGACGAAGTCAGAGGGAGAAGAAACGTTCCTACAAAGATTTGTTAAGAGAAGAGGAAGAAATAGCTGCACAGGTGCATTAACATTCAGTGTACATTCAATATGCACATTTACCGGTGTTAAACTTTGAGGGTAGCCCATCTATTTTTCGACATGTTGGTATTATTAATACAGCTCCTTTTTTGTGGGGGACTTACATCAATATAGTACTTTATCACCTACCTACTTACTTTTTCTCCTCCTGCTCTGTCTTGGTCCTGTTGCCATTGTGACAATTTCAAAACATGGGGTTAATAAAGTAGAGAAATCGGTCTGTAATCATAAACCTACCAAGTGTTTATAGTGTTTATAATTGAATCTAATGAAATGCAGTACAATCACAGTAGTTATTTTTGCTGTTATGGATTTAAACATCAACGTTATCTCTTGTCTGATTATAATTAGGACTCCGAGTTGTTAGTGATGGATGGAGATTCACACAAGAAAAAGAAAAAACACTCAAGTGATGAGCATTATCACAGAGGTAAGCTTAATGACGGCTCCGATTCCCGAACAGACATGTCAAGAGTTTATTGGTTAGAAATCAATCAGTAATTTAAAAAAAAATACCATAACAAATATGTCCTATTTTACATGTCCTTCTTGTGTCTGTGCAGTTTTTCCTCCTACAGTATAAAAAATATGATAATCGATGTATTACAGACCTGTGTAATAAACAATAAACATTTTTGGCTTATAGGTTTATTTTTAAATAATGATATATTCACGAATTGCTTCCATCTGTTTTCAGATCATCATGGCTCGGGCCCCTTTTCTCATAAGAAAAAGCGCAAGTCATCGGAGCGCTCTCCATCGCGCTCATCGTCATGCTCCTCGCAGCCCCCCCACTCCACAGACACTGCTATGGGTCTATTGCAGGCCATCACCTCTCCAATAGCAATCGGCTCAGAGATTGTTCCGAACCATCACAAAAAGCCTTACCCTCACCACGCCTCGCATTCCTCCTCCAAGGACCGCAAACACGACGGCAGCTCCAAGAGCAGCCATTCTTCCCATTCTGTCTCCCACTCGCGACATTCCGTTTCATCGTCGTTTTTCAAGAAGCATCATTCGTCCTCCTCCTCCAACAAGTCGTCCTTGTTCCACTCCGGCGCGGGAAGGGACGAGCCCCTGACGTTGCGAGATGCAGACGGCCTAAAAATGAAGCTGATCCTTTCACCCAAAGAGAGAAATGATGGAGATGAAACAAATGAGGGATTTTCCTTCCCCGCCCACCCCTCCGCTGGGAGCACAGGTCATCACAATGCTTCCAACAGAGATGGGGGGAAAAGAGAAAAGGACAGGGAGCACAGAAGGTCGTCTAAAGCGCCAAAGAGGAAACAGCACAGCCGAGAGCCTGTGGTTGGAAAAGAAATGGAAGTGGAGGGTGAGAGAACATTTATACTCGGTCACATACATTGCAGTGTCTTAATATACACTCAGTGGCCACCTGATTAAGTATGTCTTATTCCATTCATCCATTATCTCTCGCTTTATCCTATATTAGGGTCGTGGTGGGGTTCCCCATGCCCATCCAGGGGAGAACGTTTCGGGCGTTGTGCAGATACACCCAGGACAGGGGGGCAATCTATCTCTGGGCACACACTCACTCACAGACACACTCTATATGTCTATGTTTTTGGACTGTGGGAGGAAAACGGAGAACCTGGAGGAAACCCACGCATACACGGGGAGAACATGGAAACTCCACCCCGATTGGGATTCGAACTGGGAATCCCTAGTGCTGAGTGGAGAACATGCTAAATCACTAAACCACCATGCCATCAGTATGTCTTATTGTTTCTTTATTTTTTGAGCTTCAATTAACAGATAGATGTTTAATGTGCAGCGATAGATTGGTGTCCTGTCCTGGGTGTATCTGCCCAGCACCTGAAACGTTCTCCCCTGGATGGGCATGGGGAGGGTATAAAATAAACACTGAGTGAGACGACGTATCTAATAAAGTGACCACTGAATGTACATTATTTTCTTCTCAAACTTTAAGAATTTTAAGTGTATATACAATTATAAGCAATATGGGCAAAAGTCTGTGGACATCATGACATCAAAGGATGCTATTATTTTGGACTTTTGTCCATGTAGTCAAAAACAAAAGACAGGACAGAGTTGTCATTGTTAATAATTATTGATCTGAATATTATTCCCATTTGCCTGTCAGGACATTATGGTGGCTCATTAGTAAGAGTGGGAGGAGAGTGTTCCTCTTCTGGAGCAGAGCTCGAAGCGGGTGAACTGGTCATCGATGACTCCTATTCACACCTGTCTTCCAAGAAAAAAAAGAAAAGCAAGAAAAGCAAAAAGAAAAAGGACAAAGAGAAGGACCGGGATAGAAGCTCGAAAGAAAAGAAGCACAGCAAGGGAGGAGGTGCAGAAAAAAAAAGTTTGGGTAACTTAACGTTATTCCTGTTAAAGCTTCCTCATTGTGGACGTACTTGCTGGTGATGGTTGTCCATATGAAACTTGAACTGTGTTTTAGGGGACTCATCAAGAAGCCACTCCCACTCCCACAGTTTATCTAATCACAGGACTTCAGGACCGGCGTTCACCATGTCGCCCGCTCTCCCTTCACATTGTCACCAGGGCTCGGAGCAGATGATGGTGAAGAAGAAAAAAAAGGAGGACAAGGACCGGGAAAAACATGAAAAAGAAAAGGTAAAGCAGGTAGAGAGAGAGAGTGCAAAAGAGACCCATCTATAAGATATATGTGATCCACATCTTCCACTTTATCCTCTATTATGGTCGCGGGGGGGGAGTTCCCCATGCCCATCCCCATCCAGAGGAGAACGTTTCGGGCGCTGGGCAGATACACCCAGGACAGGACGCCAATTTATCACTGGGCACACACTCACTCACACAGACACACTATATGGGGCAATTTGGAGAACTCAATTGACCTTGATCCATGTTTTTGGACTGTGGGAGGAAACCGGAGAACCCGGAGGAAACCCATGTGGACATGGGGAGAACATGCAAACTCCACCCAGATGGGAATTCGAACCGGGAATCCCTAGTGCTGAGAGGAGAACATGCTGACCACCAAACCACTGTGCCACCCGCACAGACTTTCAAGATCTTTTAAACAATTTATGTTCTGTTATAGAGGTTAATGTTAATCATTCTGAAGTATTGGTGTCACGTTATAAATGTTTATGAATGTAAATCTAATGATTAATTAACAATAGCCTCATACAAAAGTATTCCTTCAACTATAAATCACTAAATAATGATTATTTCAGCGAAGGAAGAAAAGTACAACCGCATATCAAGTCTTCTGTAAAGAGTACAGGGTAAATATTAGTGCAGAACAACCTGGCATTGGTGAGTACAACCAAAATCACAATACATCATCATTATATATTTCCCTAACCTTTATTTCCGCTGAGCCTTGGGCTCCTGTACACACAGGGTATCACAAACCCTGTTTTTTTTTTTTTTTTTGGTCTCTAGTGTTTGGAGAGTTGAGCAAGAAGCTTGCAGATGTTTGGAATCACCTTCCTGAAAAAGAGAAACAGGTTGGAATCCACTAAATATTAAAAGTACATGCTAAATAATTAATATTAATGCTTCTGCGCATGCCCTTCCCTCTTTAGAGAGTGAGGTGGATAAATTTGGCGGCTCTTTTCTGCAGGTCTGGAAGCAGAAAGCTCAGTATCTTCAGCACAAGCAGATTAAAGCCGAGGCCACCACTATCAAGCCCAGGGGTTCTTTAGCAGAAAGCAAAATTAAAAGTAAGAACCACTCACTGCAGGTTCTGGTTGATTGTTACGACACAGCAGCTCGTCGGTAAGTTACTGTTTGTCTGCTGATAGTGGAGTGTGATTTATAGTTGTGTGGTTTTTTTTGTGTTGCTGTGAGGCTGCAGTAAAGTGGTGGCCTTGGGACCCGGAGTGAGCAGCCCCGGCCGAGCCTCTGTGGTCATGCGAGTGCCAGAGATCGATCCCATCGATGCTGCAGCACATCTTCAACTCCTGGGAGAGTCCCTGTCCCTCATTGGACACCGGCTTCAGGAGACCGAGGTTAGCCACGGGGAAATCCATTATAATCATCCACTATTGATTATAAAACTCTCTTTATTTTATTTATAATCCACACGGTTTGACTTCTGATAACATTTTGTGCTCTCATTTTTATTAGTACAACTTCTCAAAATGATCATTTATTAAACATTCACTCGGAAGGAACGTTATTAGGAACATCTGTACACTCATTTATGTAATTATCTAATCAACTGATTGTGTGGCGATAATGCAGTGAGTCCTATTCCAGTCGCTGGATTAAAAAAAAAAAACAGCATGAATAATGTAATGTCGTCATGGACGCAGTCGTTAAAATCTGCTTGGAATACATGCGTTAAAGAAACCGAAGAAAGCGGAAGTGTATCTAATTAGAGTGCACTTTGAAATTCAGGCAGATTTTAGGATGAATAATGTGTCTAATAATATTGATTATCTAAAAAAAATCGTTGTTTATCATGAATGTCTACACACTCTTCTCTGTGCAGGGAATGGTTGCAGTATCTGGGAGTCTCTCTGTTCTTCTAGATTCTATTTTGTGTGCTCTTGGTCCATTAACGTGCCTCACTGCTCAGGTCCCTCAGCTCAATGGCTGCCCTCGCAATGTCCTGGTAATACACACACACACACACACACACACATACACACATACTAAAGTAATAACAAAATGTATTGATGGTAAATGTTTATATTGTATGTATGTATTTTGACAACAGAAGACTTAAAAAGTGTTTAAAAAAACACAAACAGGTGAGATTAGATTAGATTAGATCAGATAGCTGGATTAGAGTTGATTAAAGTTTAGAAGCCTAGGATGGAAAAATCCATAGACCACAGAACAGGGCCAAAACCTTTCAAATGTCATGTT
This sequence comes from Corydoras maculifer, assembly GCA_019802435.1. Classification (NCBI taxonomy): domain Eukaryota; kingdom Metazoa; phylum Chordata; class Actinopteri; order Siluriformes; family Callichthyidae; genus Corydoras; species Corydoras maculifer. The sequence continues at coordinate 215,815 of JAFMOD010001148.1, forward strand.
AATATTCTGTCTATAAATAAATAGATTATCACCTGTTTTTATTAAATAAATCAGAATTTTTTTTTTATAAACCGTGTTCTGTAATTTGGCCACTATATGGCAGTGGATCATTAAAGGAACCGGAATCCTTTTACTCAGCGTTGCCTTTAAAAAAACGGACTAGATTTTGCTTTCAATAAGCGCATTTATAAACCAAACCTTGTTTTTTTTATTATAGGATGTTTTATAAAACCAATAACACTTCAGGTTGTGTTCAGAAACTTATAAACATATTGATTATTACAGCGAATTTTATATGCAAATAAATAACCTTTAATGGCCCTTTTGATCTTCAGTCAGGCACTCTGGACAATATAGCATACATCATGCCAGGACTGTGAGACCAGAGGACACATCACTCTACACAGACTCTACCTGCACTTCTCATGAAAAGGGACTAATATATGTATATAGGTGTCATTTTAACAATTTTAGTTGTGGCAACTCGAGGACAAAAAAAAAGAATTAAAAAAAAATTAATTTACATAATATTTTTATTGTGTTTTTTTATTATTATTTTTTTTTTATAAACCATGTCTTACTTCAGGAACACAGTTTTGTAAAGATCACTTGCTTTTTATTGTTTCGGGGTGTGTGTGTGTGTGTGTGTGTGTGTGTGTGTGTGTGTGAAATTTGCATGCATCAATGCGCAGAGCAATTTATTTTTATGCCAATGTGTACAGTTTGATGTCAGGCCCCGAAGGCACTTTTTTAATAATGTATCAGTAAGTTATCACGACAGGGCAATTGAACTGCGAAGGTGATTTTATCGGCTGAAATGTTTTGTATTTGTATAAATGTAATATGTCTGAAATGTTATTGGTTGTTTATAGTAAAAGCATGTATGACCCAATCTGTCTGACTTTTCATGCTGCTGTAATACTGATCCGTCTCCAACTGAAAATGTCTTATACGTTAAAAAGAAAAGAATCAGACAATACAATTACCAGGCCAATTGCAACAGGGCAAGCAAACCAACCAATTGCCTCGGCCCCGAGCCGACCTGGGGCCCCCATGCGACGACAAGTTATGAACGGTTTGTAACGACAAACTGAGCACCCCTTTAAAGTCTGTGACAGTCAATTCAGTAAAGTACAACAACACTGTTATCAAAAGCCCCCTGAAGGGCCCCGCCCACTAACTGCTTAACTCAGCTGGCACTCTTTACAGGTTTGTTTGTGTGTTGAGTGCTTTTTGCATAGGATGGGAGAATTTGGTTTTGGACATATACATTCAAATATAATTTTTTTTATATTAATTTAGCAATATTTAGTTTGTGGGACATTTTGCTTGGGGCCGCCAGATACCTTGAAACGACTCAAAACGAAAGTTATAAAACTGCAAAAATTAGTAAATACAATTTCCAGACAATTAAAAAGAATTCATTCAACAATTAATTATCTTCCGCTTAATTCTCTACTAGGGTCATGGGGCGGTTCCCCATACCCATCCAGGGGAGAACGTTTCGTGCCAATCTATCACTGGGCACACATTCACTCACACAAACACACACTATATGGGGCAATATAGAGCATTCAATTAACCTTAAATCAGTGATTCTCAATTATTTTCTGTTAAGCCCCCCCCTAGGAAAAAGAAAACATTTTGTAAGTACACCTCTTTTTATTACAATAAAGAAAACAAACAAAAAAAGAACTATAGAGCTTATAGAACTTAGAACAAAGAATCATTTTATTAACTTTGTTTTGTAGTTTGTATCAGAAACGAATGAAATCCTTATTTAAACCAGAAACATTTTTGAACTGACTGGAATTCATTCATTCATTCATTCATTCATTATCTCCTGCTTATCCTATATTAGGGTCGCGGTGGGGTTCCCCATGCCCATCCAGGGGAGAACGTCTCGGGCGCTGGGCAGATAGACCCAGGACAGGACGTCAATCTATTGCTGGACACACACTCACTCACACACACACACACACTCTATATGGGGCAATTTGGAGAATTCAATTGACTTGATCCATGTTTTTGGACTGTGGAAGGAAACCGGAGAACCCGGAGGAAACCCACGCAGACACAGGGAGAACATGGAAACTCCACCCAGATGGGGATTCGAACCGGGAATCCCTAGTGCTGAGAGGAGAACGTGCCAAACCACTAAGCCACGTGCCGCCCTGACTGGAATTTGATACAGAAAAATGAAATTAAATAAAACCAATAAATAATAATACATTCAAATTCATCAGCAACATTTTTTAAAATCAAAATAATGAAGACAGAACTCATGTGTCCAACGCGTCCGTTTAGCAGCGCAGCTTTTCTGATGTAGTTTTCATAAAGCGGGATGATTGTTGGCTCTGCGCGTCACGTTTTCAATTAAAAACTCAAGCGGGGTGGAATGTCTTTAAGGGACGCCTTCATTTATTTGGCTTCACGCTTTACACTGCCAACATTTTAAGACACAGAAGACACACCGGCCTTTCTTCGTCTCCAACCTCAGTTACAGTCAAACCAAGCGCTACATACACTTCGACATTGTTTCCTCGATTTAGTTTTCGGTTGACTTTTGTTGGTCTCGTTATCTTCGTCTCTCCGCCATCTCTGTTAAATATTCTTCCGTGTTGTCTGTTGAGGGCTTGTTCAGTACACTTTATATCAAGTGCTCTGTGATATCTTGTTATGTGCCCCCCCAGGCACCGCACTGCGCCCCCCCAGGGGGCCGTGCCCCACTATTTGAGAAGCACTGCCTTAAATGCATGTTTTTAGACTGTGGAAGGAAACCGGAGAACCAGAGCAGACCCACGCAGACACGGGAAGAACATGAAAACTCCACCCAGATTGGGATTCAAACTTGGATCCCCAGTACTGAGAGGTGAACAGGTGAACCACAATTAATGACAATTCCGGTGGCAAACCTGCTGATCATTTCAGAGGTTGTTCCAGTTTCACAGACAGGTCCATCATTTAAAACACAGTTAAACTTTATTGCATGTTTAGAACTTTTCTGGATATTGGATTCTTTATGTATAACTGTAGCAAAGAAAAGCACCGCTGGGACTTTAAATGAACTACTGACATATTTATGAGCTCCTTTAGGTAATAAACATTTGAACACATTGCAGATGAACTGTTCCTGACGCTTTAGTAGTTTTGGCATTAGTGCTTTACCCCTGGGGCAATCCAGTAGAACATTTTCTGCAAAACCACGCCTTAAACAGAAGGAAGCTCAGTGTATGGCTTAAGCCCAGTGTGTGCTAACAGCCACGACTTCCTGTATATGTTGCAGGGGGAAGCACTTTGTGGGGCATGTGTGTTTGGGAATGACGGACAGCCCTGTGCACCGACAGAGATACTGAGGAAAGGAAAGCAGGGCAAGATGACAGAGTTGAGTTCAGATTACAGCCTGGTGTCTGGGGACAGAAACAGTGGTTGCTCAGTGTGTTTGTGTTTTTAAGCAGCCAGAGAAAGAGGAAGTGGAAAAGGCAAGACGCTGACTCGCACTCCACCCCAACACAACCTCACTACATTCATCTCCAGCTAAGAGGTAGGCTTTAAAACCAGTACACTATACTTATTTATACTATCATTTCAGATTAATGCTTATAAAGTGTTTTCCTTTGCAGATTAAACAGAATGTAGGATTTGTGAGCTTAGTTCATATCAATATGTGTGTGTGTATATATATATATATATATATATATATATATATATATATATATATATATATATATATATATATATATATATATGTGTGTGTGTGTGTGTGTGTGTTAAAATGTTATGTTCAGTATACTGTATGTAAGTGTACACTTTCTCACTTGCTCAAGGTGCCTATGTGTACTCGTTCTTTAGTGCTGACTCACGTCAGCCCATCCTCCATTCCTCTGTCATTTCATTCCTTCTGCTCCCTTTTTTCTGCCATCCGTCCCCCGTCTGTTTCACCAGAATGTTTTTAAACTCATAACCCCTGAATGGTAACTCAGAACGATAAACCTTTAATACATCAGCAGCAGACGACGGAGACGAATCCAGCTGCAGGCCAAGCGCATGAGATGGAGGGGGAGATGGAAAAAATCAAACCTGGAGAGCCAGACAAACAAGGTAGTACTTTATGAAGCTGTCTGTCTCTTCTGTTTGTCCGTGTCTCTGTCGCTCTAGCTGTCCTTGTGTACATCTGTGTTGCTGTGTGTCTGTCTCTGTCTCTATGTCTATTGTCTGTGTATCGGGGAATCTGTGTGTATATCTGTGTGTCGGTGCATTTCTGTGATTTGGACTTTGTGTGTGTTTTGCATATGCAGTTCATACAAAAGCATGTTCTCATCACAGGGTGTGTATGTACATAAAAGGTTATAAATACTTATGATACACACTTTCAAACTCATTTTCATTCATTCATTCATTATCTCCCGCTTCATCCCCTATTAGGGTTGCGGTGGGGTTCCCCATGCCCATCCAGGGGAGAAATTCTCGGGCGCTGGGCAGATAGAGCCAGGACAGGACGCCAACAAACTCATTTTATAACTCACAATTATAAACTTCCCATTTTTATTCAAACCATCAAGCCAGACTGAACCAGACTGAAAGATTGTAAGGACAAAAACCCCGGCCTCTTGTTTGTCGTTTGTTTGTTGGATTTAATAGTTAAATCAAAGTTCTGTACAGACCTCGCATAAAGAAAAGTTGAGAAACTTTAAAAAAATGCAAAAAATTAATCATGCAATTGATAAATTTACTTAAACATTTATTTTACAGACAAAAACATATAGAGATTAAAAACTCAAAAAAAAAATTAATTAATGATTGCAATACACGCCCTGTCCTGGGTGTATCTGCCCAGCGCCCGAAACGTTCTCCCCTGAATGGGCATGGGGAACCCCCCCCCCAACCCTAATAGAGGATAAAGCAAAAGATAATGGATGGATGTATGGACTGCAATACCCTTAAAAAAAGTTGGGACACAGGCATGTTTACTACAGACTCACTTCATCTTTTATATTTATTAAATATAAACACATTTCGAAAGGAATGCCCACAATATAAACTAGGAAAAGTATAAATATGGGTTAAGTTCCAGTTTTAGTATCACTGTTTCAGGTTACATTATATAAAATATAAAAATATATGTATATAAAATATACATATATAAAATGTACTTTATAAGTGAATTAATGATAATTTATTGAGTATTAACTGATTTTTAATGAATTGTGCTGTTTCACTGAGATGTAAACAATCAGGGGATAAAAGAGTCAAATCAACTTGACTGACAAGATTGAAAAAAATATATACAGAATACAACCAGGTCTGTATTCATTACAATTAACAGAAACATGTTTTAAATATCGGCGGCACAGTGGCTTAGTGGTTGGCATGTTCGCCTCTCAGTGCTAGGGATTCCCGGTTTGAATCCCCATCTGGGTGGAGTTTCCATGTTCTCCCCGTGTCCGCGTGGGTTTCCTTCGGGTTCTCCGGTTTCCTCCCACAGTCCAAAAACATGGATCAAGTTAATTGAATTCTCAAAGTTGCCCGCTATAGAGTGTGTCTGTGTGAGTGAGTGTGTGCCCAGTGATGGATTGGCACCCTGTCCTGGGTCTATCTGCCCAGCGCCTGAGATGTTCTCCCCTGGATGGGCATGGGGAACCCCACCGGGACCCTAATAGAGGATAAGCGGAAGATAATGAATGAATGAATGAATGTTTTAAATATCGGCGGCACAGTGGCTTAGTGGTTTAGCACGTTCGCCTCTCAGCGCTAGGGATTCCCGGTTCGAATCCCCATCTGGGTGGAGTTTCCATGTTCTCCCCGTGTCCGCGTGGGTTTCCTCCGGGTTCTCCGGTTTCCTCCCACAGTCCAAAAACATGGATCAAGTTAATTGAATTCTCAAAGTTGCCCGCTATAGAGTGTGTCTGTGTGAGTGAGTGTGTGCCCAGTGATGGATTGGCGCCCTGTCCTGGGTGTATCTGCCCAGCGCCCAAGACGTTCTCCCCTGGATGGGCATGGGGAACCCCACCGCGACCCTAATAGAGGATAAAGCGGGAGATAATGAATGAATGAATGAATGAATTCCAGTCAGTTCAAAAATGTTTCTGGTTTAAATAAGGATTTCATTCGTTTCTGATACAAACTACAAAACAAAGTTAATAAAATGATTCTTTGTTCTAAGTTGCTCTATAGTTCTTTTTTTGTATGTTTTCTTTATTGTAATAAAATGAGGTGTACTTACAAAATGTTTTCTTTTTCCTAGGGGGGGCTTAACAGGAAATAATTGAAAATCACTGATTTAAGGTTAATTGAATGCTCTATATTGCCCCATATATTGCCCAGCGCCCGAAACGTTCTCCCCTGGATGGGCATGGGGAACCCCACTGCGACCCTAATAGAGGATAAAGCGGGAGAAAATGAATAAATCAATGTTTTAAATATCAGGATTATATATCACAAGAGCCCTTATTTAACAAACCTGCATTGAATTGCATTGCATTGCCGTTCTCCTCGCACTAGGCGGAGCTATTGCATCATTTTTTTTTACGAACCAACACTTTTTAAAACAGACGAAGGTGGAATATCCCGTGTGTTTATCCACGTTTCATCTTATTTTAGCATTTATAACTGTTTTACTGAATTAGTGTTTATAAAATCATTTATCATAAGAAAGCTGTGAATGTGAGGTATCAGAAGCTTGGAATCAGCTTTTAACTTCGTTGCAAAGGAACTCACGCTGCATGTTGCACCAAAAAGCTCGGGGTTTGATCGAATTGTGCAGGTAAAGTTACTTTAATAAAATCCGTTTAGTGCTCCGTTTCTTCACCTCCAGACCAGCCTTTCTCTATTTACTTGCATTTCAAATCTAACAAAAAAACAAATGTGAATTTTTATTTTTAATTTTTAGGAAATAAAAAATAGGGTTTTTGTTATAAATAAAGACATTTGTAAAATGTGCACGTGGTAAAGGAAATATAACAAGCTTATTGATATCTAGGACTGACCTGGATAAAAAAATAGGCATGTAATAAAAATGAATTTAAGTCATAGGCATGGAAATGTGATGCCTTAAATATAAATAGTTTTGTTAAATTACTTTAGTTTTGGAAACAATTAGACATTTGCTTTCTTTATCTACATGCACAAATCCTCGCACACAGCTTTACATGCATTGCATTTGTTTAGATTTGAGTTTCTGAGAATATTTCCATATATATTTCTTTAAAATGCTTAATAAATAAAGGTTTAATTCATGATAAGCTTGATTTAAATATATATACTAATAGTACTAAACTAAAGTATACTAAGGGACCCTTACACTATTACAACATAAAAATCATGAAACTCTGCTAAAAATAAAGACTATATATATATATATATATATATATATATATATATATATATATATTTTTTTTTTGGTGAACAGATTTATGCCTTTACAAGTGTGATTTGTCTGTTTTAAGTAAGTGTGTATGTGTGTGTGTCTGTGTGTTCAGAGCGTGTGCTGCGGCTGATGCTTCTGGGCTGGGCAGGCACGGGAAGAAGCAGTGTGGGTAACGCTATCCTTGGCTGCTCTGCGTTTCGAACCCGTGGGTCCACTGTGGAGAGTCCAGTTACTGTGAACTGTGAGAAGATATGTGCGAGTGTAGCTGGTAGACAGGTCAGAGATGCTTCTTCTACAATATCTTTGCATCAGATTTGCTGCATTACAATGGTCTGTTGTGCTTGTAATGGAGTTAAAATTGTTTGTTAAAATTTGTTTAATCTACACATTATTTAAATTAAATGCAGCTCCCATAGGACGGTCTCATTAAGACATAGGATTAAGATTTACTTATTAAATGTGCCATGCAGAAATGATGTGATTTATTTTTATTATATTATAATGTACATTATGAAAAAAGTAGTTTGGGCTACTTTGAACTAAAGTTTACGTCAGTATTTATATTCAACATAGACCTTATTTTATAGTCTCATACAAGCAGACTATAAAATACAAATTATATAAATTTATGACTTTGCTTGTAATTGTTAGTAAATATGTGAGGTGTTGATTAACAGTGGCAGGTGAACAATGCAATTTGAGTAAAACCGAACAAAATAAAAAAAAAATCAAAGGAAAATCATCATCATACTCATTATTATAATTATTTGTAATTGAGAAGTGCACATTTATGTCAACTACTTAAAAAAAAACCCTCAAATGTTTTACATTAAAATTTAATCACAGCTTCTCAAACATATTTGTAAGATTTTCTGAACACTTAACTTACATATTGCATTACTAAAATAAGAAATTATAACTTATTCATTCTTAAATAAATAATACGAGCTAAACTGCATTTTATTTAAAAAGGAGGTAGCACAGATTTGCAGATTATTTTATTTGCAACTTTTTAAGTTTAATGTTATGAACATTAATTCTAAAACATTGTGAAAGGGCATCTGATTTACATGTTGAGTTTTAATTCCAAAGTTGTGTTTGATCGTGGAAAAAAAAAGGAAATAGATGAAACCCTTTATTCTTCTAGGGGCTATAATATTATTTTTTTCTGTGAAGGTGTGAAAATGTTCTGTATTAAATAATATAGTAATTCCACAAATCTGGACTGGATTCTGGTTTTAAGCAGGAGAAAGATGCTTTCCAGTTATGTTTGAGATATAGTATGATTTCCAATGAATAATAAGTGTTAATAAATAAAATGAACTATAATAACAATAGCAATAATCACATCACAGGCTTTTTTAAAGTGACAACATATTAACCTTTTTTTTCTGTGACTGTTTTTGTGGGTGCTACAGTGAACTAAATAATTACGTCCCACAACAAAAGGCCTTCTGCATAAAGTATTTACTGTGGGATTTTAAAAAAATCCTTTCTCTTTGCTGTGGGGGAAAAAATATTTTTTTTAAAACTTACTTAATTAAAAGATTCTTATTGGAAACAAACATTTTTTTGACTTTGATGTCTTATAGATTAGAAGTATTTTGTTGGCATCTTTATTTGGTTGGCATCTTTTTATTTTTTATTATTTTTAAAGATGAAGTGGTAGATGTGTTTCATCTTTAGTTATACGAGCTTATTGCAGCAGATGATTAGTGTTAAATTATTTAAAACATGTATAAAAACCTATATCATTCTAATTTTAATTAAGAACTGTCCATTAGGAGCTATCCATATTGTATATTATCCATATATACATACCTGCTAAACAGAAATAATCCATTGTCCTACACTACACACTGTACTGCCTCATCAGAGTATTTTAGTTAGTGGGAAATGTCTACTGTTTGTTTTATTAGTATTTGTACTTTTAAGTGCATTGTGTTCTTATGAATGCAACTCATACATATAGGTCTGATATACACATTATACTATTAAATATTAACAGTACAAATAATTGCAATGCTTTAGTAAATGTATTAATTATTATTTTGCAGTCCAGACTACATAATTTAGGTCATTAAGTTTGTCTAAATCAGTGATAGTGGGTCTGCAATTTGTTATTTGTGATGCTCTGATTTACGTCACAAGCACATAATGTTAGTAACTCTAGACAGGAGGTGGTTGTTATTTTAATCGAAACATTTGCTTCATTGGTTGAGTCACCCCCTCTCTGGTCCACTAGAGGGCGCTTTGTGGCTCACAGCCCGCACGTTGAGAATGGCTGCTTTGAAATATTTCGAATCAATGCACTTGAGTAAAATTGTGTTCCTGCGGCTTATGAGTTTAGGTGGCCGTGGTGGACACTCCCGACTGGTTCAACTCCGAAAGCCGCCCTGAAGAGGTGCTGCATCAGCTGGCTCTCTGTAAATCCCTTTCTGCTCCTGGACCCCATGCTTTCTTGCTCTGTGTCCCTGTCCATCACGCTGGAGGGCTCGACCTGCAGAGTCTGAATGCCTTGGAGCAGGTGTTCGGACCTGAAGCCATCAGCAAGCACTGTGTGGTTCTCTTTACCTTTACAGACCGGCTGCCTGAGGGTGTAAACTTAGAAACACTGCTGAATACTGAGCGCAAAGACTTGCTGGAGGTGTTGGAGAGATGTGGAGACCGTAGTCACGTTATTAGCTCCAAAGCGGTTGGTGAGGAGGTAGGACAGAGTGTGCTGGAGTTACTCGAGATAGTTGAGGACATGGTGAGAGAGGGTGGCCATGATTTCTACACCTTTCCTCCACTGTTGTGCATGGAGAATAATGAGAGTGAGAAGGAAGGGGCAGGCGACCCAAATGTTGAGGAAGCGCCATCACAAATTTTGAGACAGAGGAGAGATGAGGAGGAGAAAGACTTGTCCATTGAGACAGAAGGTGCAGAACAAAGAGAGGACGGCGGTGATGACGTGCTGAACGAGGACCTCGATTTGTCTCCTCCTGCACCTCCACCAACGTTCTTGCGCTGGCTTTGGGACATGGCAGTTGACTGGGTGCTGTGGCTGCCCAGCCTGGTGAGGGGCAGCACTTTAATGGGGTCCTTTGTGGGCTTATTTTTTGGGGGGGTTATGGGAGCCACTGTGGGCTCTGTGGCTACTGAGGTGGGGAGAAGAAAACAAAAAAGCAAAACAAAATAACATGACTCTATATGTTACAAAAATACACTAAGTTCAGATTGAGGCTGATGTGCAACGTAATATATCACAGTTTTTATGTTTCTACTTGTAAACCAAAAAACACTTTAAAAATGCTTAAAATTATTTGAATTTATAACTTTCAGTTAATTCACTTATTTAATGTTTCTCCTTTTAAATATTGTTGGGCCCCTAGGATTTTCAGTCCCCATTCTTTCCCATGATGCTGGGAAATTTCTTCTTATTTACATTATTGTTCGTTTAATTATATGGAGCTCTAAATACAAATGCATTCTGTAAAACTGATTGAGAACACTTTGCTATATTGCAGATACTACATAAATAAACAGCTCTGAAGGAAATATTGTATTAGGTTGTGCCTTTTATTCTTTATTCTGCAAAACACATGACGGAGCTATTATTAATATTATTATTATCATTAGAATTTACAATCTTAACTATTAAAACAACATTCAGTCTGCATGTTATGTATACAGACACATTGTTTGTAGCATTGTTTTCAGGTACGAGGCTTATTTAAATTAAATTTTGCTAAATTTTAGGCAAGAAAACCTGTAAAAATGAGTTGTTGAAGAATGAAACCTTGATTGCGTACCTGGATTTGAGTTTAATTGGCATTAAAAGTGTCTCGTAGGCATCACTGGTGCATACTGTGGAGTGAAAGGCCTGTTTTTTGTTCAGCAGTGCCCTCAGTACTATATTTAAAATCATTTCTTCATTAATGGAGCATCGCTGCTGTGAGTCTTGGTAATGCAGTCATGGAAATTTACTGGCTTAAAGAGTAGGAACGCTGATTACAGCTTTATTTTGCCAAGTCTGATTTTGCTGTTTAAACAGACTTACCTAGAAATTCTACAAAAACAATCAGGGAAGCATGACGTTTCAGCTGTGCATCTTTAACCTCTATTAGGATTTTCAGGGCAGAAATATAACATGCTTTCAGAATAAGAGGTACTGATGTCTGTCTTTTTTTTTTTTTTTTTACACTGGGTGATGCCCTCATTGTTGTTTTAGTATGTCTCTCTGACCCCAAAAGGTGAACTTAGTTCAGTTTAATGGTACAAAACATAGCCATAATAAAGATCTACACTGACTGTAGGATACAGAATACCGTCTCACTGTAAAAATTTACAGAAATCTACTTTAAATCACATAAATATTTAATAAATATGACAAAAGTACATATACACTTTGGAATATAATAAATCTTTTGGTTTAAAGGCAACTTATCTATTTAAATTGTCACATATGTAACACCAGACAAAGTGTAAGCTTTAACTATGCATAAATAATATAAATAGTTATTAAAATATGTGTACTTTGTGTACTTTATATGTAATATCGAAAATTTGGTTAATTATTTAAATCTACTCTGCATTTACAATTGATAAAATAATTATAATAATATGTTTTTTTAGGAGTATTTGGTATATTAATAAGTGTCTCAGGCCAGATCTTAATCTTAAGTCAGGTTTATTTAGACACTGGTAGCTTTGCATGTACATTAACACATGTGACTTGAATTAAAGACCGCACCAAAAACCAGGCTGCAGTGATGGAGATACAGACAAACCCTGTTCCCATAGTGATGTGTACCATGATGTGATTTCACAAAGCATTTTTAATATTTGTAAATGCATAAATGTATGTTAGTAGTTTGTAATAATCTTCCTGGTCATTAAAAATCTGTATAATTCCACATATCTTGTTTTACAAAATATGAATTCTTCAAAGGGCCCTGCTCAATTTGTTTAACACTGCTGTCTAAGTGTTTGAAAAAAATCAGTAGAAAATTGCTTATCACTCTGATCAGTTAATTACACTTTGAAGGCTTTGATTGATGAACTGGTACAGCAAGACACATTTTTAAATACAGCTACTTAATAGCATGTTTATTTTGTTGATACCCTTCAGTTGGTCTTTAGGGGAGGAACACTTTGTCAAACACTATTCTACAAGTAATGCTGGAAAGTCAGATCCCCCAGCTTGCATGCATAGTGTGTTTACCACATGGGTCCCACACCGTTCATTCATTTAGATCACTTTGATTCATCCCAAATCCAGGCTTAAAAGACCATGCGCTTACCTTATTAGACTTGATTACATTTTTAATCTATATATATATATATATATATATATATATATGTATGTATATGTTTTTTAATTTATTCAAGGAAATTCTCCTGAAAGGATCAATTAAATTCTACCTCTATGCAAAAAAACAAACAAAAAAAAAAGACACTAATTATTAAGAGTTGATATAATGACTTGAGCTTACATTAATAATACACAATCTGTGTTTGTCTTCACAAATGCTTTTAAAACTTTAAAAAGTCTTCTGTTAAGCCTGTGTGTGTATGTATAGTGATGCTTAAAATTTGTTGTAAACAAAAGTGTTAAAAGTAGATAAATTGGACTTAAGTAAATTAGATGTGATAATTATCTATATCTCTGCTGACAGATACTTGTTTTGTAGCTATATGTATTTTAAGTTAATATATTCATGACACTTTCAGTATGATAAAACAAAATAAATGAAATAAATACATCATGGGAATCCTTCTCCTCTTCCATTTTTAATGTCTGCTATAAATCATATGGATTGCGTTGGCTTAAAAAATCTGTTAGCAATTGCAGTTACTGCACACAGTTTAAGGTCTATTTATGCACTGCGTTCGACATCATAGTCTGGTGTTATACACACAACACATGCTGTTCCAACAGCTTTTCCGTTCACTGAGAAAATCTGTAATACTTCGGCCGTTTGAGTTCTGGCTTGAGGCGTGATGCTGCATTATTGCTTATCAGCGACTTAAGCTCTTTCATGTGCTGGTTAAAGGCATGGAAACAAAGCTGAAAAATCATTAAACTCGTGATCATTAAACGTCTCTTTCATGTTTTCGCCATGAGCAAACTGAGAACTCTGCAGGTTCATCAAGTAGTGCATTCGGTTCGAAGAGTATAAATAATAAACTGATCAAATAGATAATTAAGCAATTTATTAATGATGTAAATATAACGTAATCAGCAGTACACCACGGTAAGTGTTTTATGTTAGTTTAATTTAAGTTTATTAAACTGAAAACCATACCGAAAGGTAGGATATCTAATGGTTTGCTTTTGAAAAAAAGGTGTGTGTGTGTATATATATATATATATATATATATATATATATATATATATATATATATATATATATATATACACACACACACACATTTGAATAGATGGTCAAACAACAGATTTCATACCTGCAGATAGGTCTTAACAGTTTACAGACATCAATATAAATATAAACATAATGTTATTCTGTGATTATAATTGTGGATGTATAATGTTCTACACATGTTTCAGTCTTAGGTAAGTTTGTCATTGTCCAGCTAAAGTTTAATTTAGTATTAAAACAGCAGAGCAAACTTTAAAGAGAGACCAACAAATGGTTGTATTGCGAGTATTTTACTAAAGCCTTTGAATTTAATAACCCCTTTTATTAAGGACTTAAAAAAATGATGCCCTTTGAAATTCTTATAGTGGTCTGAATACGGATTAAAGGCAGGTGAACTCAGGGTGTTGTGTACATAAATAAAACTCTGGAATCATTAATAATATATTCGAATACAGAAATAGCATTAAAAGAGGAAGTTCAAGTTTTCAGTAGATGATGCAGTGACCACAATCATAGCTTGAAGTTTAAACAGTAATACAGTACGTTCCTGAGAGAACCAATCTGACCTTTTCATGGCATTATATACCCTTTTTGGCACCTTCATGGCGGAGTTTAAGCATTGCCATGGAATATATATTTTTTATTATTTTTCTTGTATTAGCTGTGCTTCAGCTTGTCCTAAGAGAATTTGCTCGGAGAGTGTATTGTGTATTTGTTAAATAAAAGCAGGATTGTGAAATCCCATGGTTAATCACAGTCGTTTTAAATAATCATAATTTGGTAATGATGTAATAATGGTGGCAAGCCTCAGTCTGGTTTTGCATGGTGGTACTGACATAAATTGGGAAATGAGTTAGTGGTTGGACTTGATTCGTTCCAGTTGTGAGGCAGTGTCATCATGTCATAATACAATTCACAACACAATGAAATCATTTTGAGTACTGCTTTATTTGAGTTGCTCTCCTCATTTATTTATGCCTTATTATAGCTTTTCAATTTTGTCTTGTCAGTGGGCCTTTGTGTGTATTAGGAGAATCGTCAGCGTTTTGAACGATGAATAAAAGGCCCATGTCTATGTAAAGATAACCTGAATCGAACCTTCGTATGAGGACAAACTTCACACCTTATTGTCCACCAGAACATTGATAAGATTAGGGGATCAGGAGCACAAAGGGATATTTAATCATCACACAGCAAGCGGACAAGCAACAGCCTATTTTATATGTGGCATTTGCATGTTCTCCATCTGTGTGTCTGGGTTTTCTTTGGGTGCTTCACTATCTATCCATATCTAATGGCGTGTAAAATGCTAAAGACAGTAATGTGCCCTGATTGTGGACGTGTGTCTGCCCTGTTGGCAATAGATCTCTGGCTTTTGTCCAGTGAGACCACAGAGCAGCATTTACATGTTGAGTAGCTTTTACATGGATAACATTTTAATATATTTCTTCAGTCTTAATGTTTCTTTTATGTGCTCTTCAACATCCAAATGTATTTTAGTACAACGGTGCATTTATTTGGATAACAGCTCTGGAAGTGGCTGCTTACATCACCTCAGCCTAAATCCAGCCCGGGATGTTTATATCCTTTTGCCCAGAGAATGTACGACATTGGCTCAGTCCCATAGTGCAGGGAGGAGGGACAAAGACGGCAGGTAGACTGTGGTTTCCACCTCTTCTACACTTCTGCCCATATATTTCATGATTCGGTTTATTGCTCTTCCTGACACTTGCTCTTTCTTTAATAAAGGCAGGTTTATGGCTTTAACGTTGATGTAAGCGAGGGCCTGCTAAAGCCATCTGTCAAAAAGGTTTTTATATTTTTTTGACTTAATTTCAGCAAAATATGTCCGTATGTGGGTGGTCCGCCAAGAGAGAATGGGAGTCTTGCTCTTTTCTGACGGGAGAGGGTGTAATAGCAAGGAGTGGAGCGATGGAGAAGAAAGGAGAGGGGGGGGGGTGGTAGAGAAGGCAGCTTGCTCTCAGATACACATCTGTCTTGCAGATGTGCCCTCTGCAGTTGCTTGAAACAGGAAAAGAAGAAGAAAAAAAAGAAAGTTTAAAAAATAAAGGGAAAATTGGTGCTAAACAGATCTTGATTGTCTGGGATTATGGATGCAGCACGACAGATTACAGCTGAGCAGCGGTGTGTGTGTGAGTCAGTCTGCACCGTGGTTCCCTCAGATGCTCCCTTTTGAAAGAAAGGCATGGGAATGATGTAGTGTGGTCCCCCGCATGTTTAAAAAGGAACACCTGTCCAAATATTATTCTGTCCTATTGAGGAGGACACGGAGAGAGGCAAAGGCTGAGAGAGATGACAGAATGAAGAAGAGATGTTGGATGAGAGCAGGAGAAATTATGGAAAGAATGAAAAGGAGGAGATAGTATATTGGTATGGGAAACTAGGGAGCCGAGGTGAAAAGGAAGACAAAACAAACAAGACGTCTTAAAAAAATAAAATGAAATAAAATAAAAAATTACATGCAAAAAATATATATAATATCTAAATTAATGGGGACCAATTAAAGGTCATTTAAAAATCCGCCCAGCATAAAAACAAACTTTATCAATGAGCATGCTTCCCAAACAAAAGGGTTTGACAGAATGTGTTTACATCCCAAAATCAATACTGTTTTTTATATTTAATAGTAAATATACTGTTTTAATCCAAATGCAAAATCTTCTAATATAAGTTTAATGATAAGTATTAAGATAGTCCATCCATCCATTATCTTCCGCTTTATCCTCTATTAGGGTCGCGGGGGGGTTTCCCATGCCCATGCCCATGCCCATCCAGAGAACGTTTCGGGCGCTGGGCAGATAGACCCAGGACAGGACGCCAATCTATCGCTGGACACACACTCACTCACACAGACGCACTCTATATGGGGCAATTTGGAGAACTCAAATGACTTGATCCATGTTTTTGGACTGTGGGAGGAAACCGGATAACCCCGGAGGAAACCCATGCGGACACGGGGAGAACATGGAAACTCCACCCAGATGGGGATTCGAACCGGGAATCCCTAGTGCCAACCACCAAGAACGTGCTAAACCACTAAGCCACCATGCCGCGTATTAAGATAGTATATACTTTAAATCAGTATGTGGATGTTCTGTGAACGGATGGATGTTCTGGACACTGTTTTTTATTTTATTATTGAAGCTGTGTCTGATAAAAAAAAGAAAATAATAATAATAATAATATTAAATGGATGGTAAATTAAAAAAAAAAAGTATAATAGCCTATTTTGCAACTGATTTATTAATTTAAATCTTGATTTAATTATAAATTTTCAACCATTTCAAAGGAGTCCACCACACAGATGTGTAAGCCATGGCCTTATGGACCTTATTTTGTGTACAGGGTCCACAAAACAGCCATGATCGAACAGAAAGGTGCCTCGCCACAAATTGTCATTTTGGTGAAAGCATATAGTGGTGTAAAATAGTTTTAGATGCTGTTGAATTAACAGTAACATTTACTGAAATATTTACTGGTTGAAGTGTCCATGTGATTTTAGGTATTGCTCCGGATAACCAAATAATTTTCTCAATGATGGACAATGATGTGAGCAATAATGTAATGAATTATAATGTAATTTGAAGCGGCACGGTGGCTTACTGGTCAGCACGTTCTCCTCTTGGTGCTGGTGATCCAGGTTCGAATCCCAGTCTGGGTGGAGTTTGCATGTTCTCCCTGTGTCCACGTGAGTTTCCTCTGGGTTCTCCGGTTTCCTCCCACAGTCCAAAAACATGGATTGAGGTCAATTGAATTCTTCAAATTGCCCCATATAGAGTGTGTCTGTGTGAGTGTATGTGTCTGTCTGAGTGAGTGTGTGCTTAGTAATAGATTGGTGCCCTGTCCTGGGTGTATCTGCCCAGCGCCCAAATCGTTACCCTAGTACAGTTTTAAGTGGAAGATAATGAATGAATAATGTAAGCAGTAAAATATGCAAAAACAAGACTTAAGTTTCGTGAGGATGCCAAACAGCTCGGCAGATTCACAGATGATTTCTTTTAGTTCATCGGAGGTCTGTTAGTGTTTACTCTCGTAAATCCTGCACCTTGTTCTCCCACCACTTTGATTTGGAGGTGAACTGACAAACAGACAGTGAATTATAATTCATGTTCTTGTCTCGTCATGTCGACGTGTTAAGTCAGAGCTTAACTCTCACCCTCATGCTTTCTCTGACCAATTCTCTTAAGATGTCCCAGTTTTCGGGTTGTGGAGGTGAACTGCTTTTCTCTTTTATGTGGTTTTCCTGCACACAACACACCTAAATCAACTGCTTACTCTATTAACAACCCATTAGAACCCAATGCCAGACCAAGCCCATATATCCACAGGAGAGGTTCCCAGGCAACTGCATCCCTTTAAACGGCTTGTTTTTGTTTGCATTTCAGCCAGCGGCAGCAGCAGGAATGCAAAAATGATGTGAACCAGCTGATGAATCAGATCTGCTGCTTGTTTTTTAATCTACTTCATGTTTTTTTTACTTTAAAATCAATAGCATTCTCTATTTGTTATACTGATGCACATTTTGTTTATGTTAGAATGTTTGTTCTGAAGAAATCTCGTTGTGTCATTAACAACCTGTTAATTGTGCAAATCACTACATACATTAAATAGTAATAATAATCAACTTAGTTTAAATTTAGGAACTTTTGGTTCACTTTAAGCAATCCGGATGCATAATGTTTTAAACCTCAGGTATATACAGAGATCTTAAGATACGAATATAAAACCTGGTTAAAAAAAACAAAAAAACGTGGTTGTCTTTACAACTTTGTCAAAATTTTAATAAAAAATTTAACTAATTTAAAAATAGAATGTAGAAACACATTTGCTTTCTTTGCACCTTTACTACCTGACTACCAAATGAGTTTAATTGCTTAATCAATAGATGCATATCCTAAAACAATGAATCCATCGTATTAATGAATGGTATATAATGAAATTTTTAAAAAGTCATCTGGTTAAGTGTGAATCGCTGGAATCATTTAATATTAAGATTAATGCACATTGGCATCCTGTATTTATTTTGAGTCCATTTTTATATTTAGTTTTTGAATAAAATTGTATTGTTTTATATCGTGGTATATTTATTTTCATTTTATTGAAGTACTTTCAAAAGCTTTCAGCCAGCCGTAATTACTGACACAGAGGAGCTGATGGTATACATACTTTAGGTATGTGTGCATCAGCCCTCAGGACCTGACATGGAAGTGATTTGTGCTCTCATGCTCATCAGTGTGCCGTTATTAACTCAAAGCCGTGAGCCGGGCTGCCTCGGCTTGCAGCTGAAATGTTGTGGTAAGGCCTTGTGGTGCTCTCCCCCAGAGAAGTGCAGTCCGAATGCAATATTTCTGTTATCATCACGCCCTGTGGGCTGTATAGGGCCAAAAAAACCAAAAGGAAATAAACAGGATGACACACTTTTTCCCCCGAAGCCCCAAAACTATTTGCATTTATCTGCCAGTATAGTCACATGGTAATCCTCTGCTTACATAAAGATTCATAGTTGGATGGGAATTCTAGTACTACAGTATGCAAATAGACAAATTCTTCCTTTATTAACAATATGGAGTGATCATAAAGTTGATTTATATATAGGATCATGGTCTAGGTCACTGCAGCTCTTTTGGAAGAGAAGTTGAATATCTTGGCTGCAACAGTGCGGTGATGAGAGCTAGATATGAACGTAACGATGGCCTGTAAATTGTAATCTACACCCAGCTGAGGACTTGGCCCCCGCGTGGAAAATTATTTCATAACGTCAGGTCTGATGGTCTGTGAGTTATATATTGAAAAGTAACCTGTCACCATTTCATTTGTGCAACATAAATCAGTGGGTTGCTGTTACTGGCTTACAAAGTCGTGTCCGTACGGCCAAAACACACTACTAGTGATCACTATAAACAATGTTCTTATTCTAAAACACATCAGCATCCAGCCACCACCTTAAGAGAGAGAGAGGTAGGGGTGGATTAGGCCTTTTTTTTTGAGTATTTAAATAAATGTTCCACACAGTTTACAGATTATTAAAAAGATGAGCTATAGACATGATTTTAAATTTGATCCAATACCTCAAATTGAAAAATCCAGTCTTTCATCAGATGTTTTACCTTCATGCGCCATTAAGAATAAATACGCAAAACCGAGATAACAGAGGCGTGTGTGTGTGTGTGTGTGTGTGTGTGTGTGTGGACACAAACATTAATAATTCTATGATGTTGTGATGTACACAAAGTTTGGGCTATTACTCAATGAAAGAAACTTCAAAATCAGTCATGAGCAAAGAGGCTTTCTGGTTTTGTCTGGGATTCCGGCAGGTTCCAATCTTTTAAAAGTAGATAGAAGTGTATTATTTATTCATGGTTTTGATTATATACCACAGACAAAAGTGCCAATCCAAGGGTCGTCAAGGTCATTGAGTCCTGGTGATCTGGGATGGTTGATTCTGTTAATCCACTTATCTCATTGGTCACAGAAAATGATGGAATGCTGGCTATACTCTTGACTGTTTGTCCAGAACTCTTTCTTTTTAGTAATGCTGCCGTAGTCAAAGACCGATGCTGAAATGTGCCTAATACACGTTGCTTTTCACCTTATGATGTCATAACATTTCTAATTGCTCTAAAGTTGTTTCCTTCAAAATGTGGTTTCCCCGCCACTCACAACGCCATGCTGTGACATTGATGACCTTATAGCTTGTGGATGCTGCACATCAGTAGTAATAACATACAGCGTCTAGTATAAAAGCATAACAATTGAACACTATATACATTAATATGTCTGTATATGAAGACATTGCTGCTCACACACTAAAAAAAAAAAAAACGTTGTTGATAATGTTGGTGCAATTAGTTTAAGAGCAATTTGTAGCCGGCTGTTTTAAACACGGCTAATAAAACTGAGCATGGAAGATTAAAAGTTTGGCAATAAGAGTGAGGGAAGCAGTTTCACATAAGTGTGGACAGAGACGACAGGAAGAGTGAAACTGTTAGAGGAAATGTACTAATTTATTCACTTTACCAACGTAAAGTCTTAACCCTTACATATTCATGCAAACTGTATTTAATTTAATACTCTTTAGACCTATTTTAGCTGTTTCTCAGTCCTTTTTGACATTTATGAGACGTTCAACATCTTAACGACTTTAGGTGTGCTGATTAATTGTTGTTCACACTTCACCTGGTTCATCCACCTCTCCTGTTATGTGTATAAGAATGGGCGTCCGTGTTGCTGATTGGCTGGAATACTGTGTTCAGGGAAGTTTGCACCACTTTCATTGTTTCCATTTTACAGTCAGGGTTATGTACACTACATTTGACAAAATGTTTATTAAAGTAGAATAAAATATATTTTTAAATGAAAATATAACTTGTCTTACTCTATTTAAGCAGCATTCAATTTTTCCTGCATCAACTTAATTTCATCTGAAATACGATGGAACAAATTTCCTTTTTGCAGGACAAACAAACCAGAGAGACACAATTATTTTTGTCTTTAACAAATAATGTGTTATGATAATAATAAAGTCCTAAAGCCAAAATAAAGATTTTGTAGCATAGACTGCACAACTTTTACTGCTTTTGTGTAAAATTATTTGAAGATTTTTAATTTGTTGATTTTAATTTGTTCATATATAAAACTTACTTTAGAGGGTATTCCAAAGAAAACTTGAATTAAAGATGAATACATGTTAAAATAAACCATTAGAATGATGCCTAGAATGATGCCAAATTAACATTTGTTTGAAGATATGCATTAATTTTAGAAGCACTGCAAAAACATAAAGTAACAAAAAAGACTCAAAATAGTCGCTACATATGTCAAATTTAAACAAAAATACATATTCACAATAGCAAAAATGGAAGAGTAGAAACACAAAGAAAATACAGTTTTAAACAAACCATTATAATAAAAATTTTAAAAAAGTATTTTTTTATTTTTTTATTTTTTACATATTTACATTTTAATTATTAAATAGATGCAATTTAAAAAAATGTTTAGTTAGTCTTTTTTTGTTTCACCTTCTGTTTTTATGTTAAATTTAAATGTTTAAAATTAATATAATGGAAATTATCCAGTAAAAATAGTTTAATTAATATAATGGAAATTATCCAGTAAAAATAGTTTAAAGCAAAATATTATTTGTCATATTATTATTAATATTAATTGTCAATCCCCTCACAGAGCCATTCTTTATATTTTAACTAAAAATATAATTATATATAATTTATCATTATTATTATTATTATTTTCTTTGATCATTTATTTAAAAGTCATATAATGTTCTTTCAGTTAGTTTTCTTTTTAAAAATATGTTTCCAATATAATATGATGTATAGCATAACATTTTTAATATTCATTATAAATTATTTAACGGTAAAAAAGAGGTTCTGAGTTTTTAAGTATAATTAACTTCGATATATTCCCTTGTTCTGGAACTTACAGGAGAAGTGAAGGTGTTAAAAATTCAAAGCACATTTTCATGTCTACAGACTTACCGAGTAACGCTGAAACTACCCAGAATCAAAACTAATATTACGCAGCTTTAATTTGAAGAGTGTTTTAAAGTCAATGTAACAGAATACATATGATGAATTGCTACCAAACTCGGGGTGCATAAGTAAACAATTATGGAAATCCTCAACATGGATCAGAGTAAATCCAGCCATAGCTCTGCATACATCTTAAATGTCAGCTCTACTGTCCTGGCTTCTAAGCAGTAGTTACATTTGCCCATTTATATATATATATATATATATATATATATATATATATATATATATATATATCTGTAATAAGTCTGCCTAAAATCGTGATATATTTTCGATTGTTCCGTGTTACATTTGTCTGTCTGAACCCTATTTTCAGTTACAGTTACAGTGGCAAATGTTTCATGGGACTCTTTCTGATCAATGACAACATTCTTGCCATGTGTGTGGCTTCCAAATAGCCAATTAAGCATAAAGAGTAACAGCATACCCCCCCAAAGTATTCTCTCCGCAAAACGACAGAGTGCTTATTTATGTACACACACCTGTTTTAAAGCTAACCGAAGCTGGCGAAAGCCAGTTGTTCATTTATTGCTTTTTTTTTTGCCTGCATGAGTCATGCCAAGCACATGAGGGCTGATCTCCAAAAAAAAAAAAAAAAAAAAAAAAAAAAAAAAAAGTGTGGTCTTAATTTCTTAAAGGAACTGTGGAGCGGGAGAAAGAGAGAGAGGGAGAGCGAGCTAACTTTATGAAAGAGGTGTTGCTTTGAATAAAACAAAAGTTGGCAGTTTGAGTGCAATCTCACGTGGAATAACAGACATGAGTTTACAACTACTGTGAGAGACAAAGCGAAAGCTGGCGAGTTCATGAGCAACTTAGACTAACACTTTCACAATCAGATCCGGGCCAAAGATAATAGGTGAGGAGGCACGGCGCTCTCCAGAAGAAAAACCACAACAGTCAACAACGTTTTACAGACACGCCGGCCTGCCGTGAGGCTGCAACATGGCCGTGATTCATGGCACGGCATGTGCTTTATGTAAAAACAGCTGTACGGGGCAGTTAGAAGGTAACTGGTAAACAGGGGAAATGAGTTGTGCAGCAGCTTTTACTTGCGAGTTCCAGATAGAGGATGAGCCAGATGTGCTCCTCCAAGTCCGGGGAAACCTGAGAAGGGCCGGAGACGTTCATACCGCTAAACACAGACGAAGACATGGTTTTCACAGCCGACGGGAGGATCGCTGGTGGACCGAAGCCAGTCACGGGGAAAGAATTGCCCTCTGTTGTATGGCAGAGGACATTGGATAAAGGGGGAAATAAAGGCAGTGCAAATGGTAGTAAACAACGATGGGTCCCGCTGTGCAGCAAGGCCTAAGAAAAACAGAAGAGCGCACTCGTCTTAGGAACTGGTTGAGGTTTTACCACACACACCTCCCGCGAATGTAGCCTTGAGAGGTCTCAAAGAGAGCCTAATGTGAGGACTAACAAGCCTCTCCACTAAATCACTGCAGGACAGCTTCTTAGTCCTGCTCGGAGCAGCGCTCGGCCTGATTAATCACGTGGGCCTCACTAACTGACAAGTGCTGCTAGTGTGGTGAGACTCCTCTTTGAAGTTGGAGCTGCGGGCTGTGTTTGAACATACAGCCCGAGACCCTATGCTTTGTAACGGACCCTGTCTTGCGGTTTGAGCGTGGCCAAGAGTCAGGCCAAAGCAAGCACACTTCTCCTCCGCACTGGGACGTGATTTGGGGCTCTTTGCTCAAAAGGCTGAACTAATATGGGGGCAGCTCTTGCCAGGATTACAGCTCAATCTTATCCACGACCACATTAAACGGAAGACGGAGCGCATAGGTGACAACTCATACTTCATGACGTTAGCGTCGGCTTGGTGAGGCAGCGGTCCTCTGACGCGCAGCTCGCATCGCTGTAGTCATCACGTCGTCAGGAGGGTCGGGAAACCCAAGACAATGGGGCGACCACATCAGAGGTGGGGACTCGTTCGGATTTGGAGCGGATAAATGTAAAGTAGGGGCCAGTGCCAGGGCTCAGTCGGCCTGACGGGCGAGACGTGTCCCACACCTAGCACCAGATTACAAATAAGTCCTCATAATGAGGCACTAAGCCCCAAGCAAGCCCTAACCAAACCGAAGCTTAGCGGCAGAATCAGCAAAAGGAAGGCAATGACAGTGCGGCTGGATGGCTCATCGTTTGTATCCGGGGTACATTATCTTGTCGCGTCACTTCAAAAAGAGGGTAACGCAAAACACGTGCACACAAGACCTTCAGCTAATGAGCACTGTGGGGCAGAGAGAGAGAGAGAGTGGGAGAGAGAGGCAGTGCTGCAATGGAGCACAGAGCTTAGCTGCAGCTCTATTTAAATCCCGTTTCAGTCGGACACGGTCTAATTCCAGCGCAGCAGAACCAGAGGCCCTGAGCGGAGGGAGTGAAGGCGAGAGACAGCAAGAGCGAGACACCAGGCATCTAATTCGCAGTGTGTTTCCTAAATGCAAGCTTTTAGCATGAAAAGTGTCAGAGCAAAATAAAATCATAAATAAAGAATTAGGCATGCGTTGAGGGGAAAGGTTTGCAAAAAGAGATAGTTGAGTAAGTTTATTGTGGACGAACTTGACTGACCTCAACCCTATTGAGCACCTTCAGCATGAATTAGAATGAAAATTGCAAGCAACATCACTGCTCTCCTAAATAAACAGACAAATGTGATATCAAATATTAATAATCACATGGAGACCACTGGGTTTAAAACTTTGTGTATTTCTTATAATATGCACATTTGCCAAAACATTGGATATTTAAAAAATAAATAATAAAAAAATAACATTATTAATAACATAATAATATTAAATGTTAAATTTAGTGTAACATGCCTGCAGAATATTACGCTCTGTGGTACATAATTTTTTTTCTGTAGTGTAGATGGCCAAAAGTTCTATTATTGATATTATTATTGATGTTATTGACGGTTGATGGGTGCTTCCACCTCACAACAGAAAAGTTCAGCGCTGCTGCATCTAATTCACTTTGCACCACACTAACACACCACCACCACTGAAATGTCAGCACAGTGCTAAGGATCATCCACCACCCTGCGGCGGTCCTGAGAATTAAAGAAGGGACTAAGATAGTATGGAGAGAAACGTATGGCTTACAGTCTGTGATTGTAGAACTAAAAGAGCATCTACATCGTAAATCAAATGTGAATAATAATAAAATGAACAATAAGTACAGAAACAAGTCTTAATAAAAAGAGTTTCTGCTTATTTAAAATTTTACATTTGAACTATATATGTTTTATTTGCTGGTGTTTTGGAATTCCTGCAAATTAATTATTTTTAAAAGCAAATAAGCAAATTAACTTAACAACTGTCTGGAGAGAAAAAAGCCAAACTGGGTTTAACTAGGACAAAAAAAACAAAGGCACAACAAAAGACACAAACGCACGACTGTTTTGAAGGATAAGTACATTGACGATGTAGTTCCAAAAACAGATGCCTGGCAGATCCGTAGCTGCCGGAATCCAAATACATAATACACAACAAATATCAGAAAAGACGACTTTCTCTGTGAGCTGTAATGATAATAGAAATTAATGCATACAATACAATTTTATAAGCAACTCGATCTGAAATTGCTCTGAAATTTTGATGAAATGTAAGAAGTTTACATAAATAAATGAATTTCCCAATATTGCATATCAATGTAATGCGACTGTGGTGAATAAAAAGTGATGTGACGGTGAAATAAATCCTAAAAAAAAAAAAAAAAAAAAAAAAAATCCCTTGTCTGACTCACACATATTTCTGGAGTGAATATCAGCCCTCGGAGATGATCATACCCGTTATTTATGATTTAGAATGATAAAGGACCTGTGTCTGTTTATTCAATTTAAATATGCATGGTACAGATGTGTGTGGTTTTGTGTTGCGGTCTCGGGGCCATCAGGGTGGGACAGGAAAATGTGTGTGTTTGTGCACATGCGTGAGATTAACAGTGAGAGAAACAGACATGCTGTGGCCACTTTGAAGTGCTTTGAGTTGAGTGCTTAGAATAGATACTTGGGGGGGGGGGCACACCATTCGAAGAGGGCAAACATCCATGTGGCAACCACCAGAACGTAGTGTATATTGTTCCACCCATCTCCCCATACTCCAACTCATTCATGTGTGTAGAGCACCAAGGTGTTTATTAAGGCCTTCCCAAGGATTTGTTAAAGATAGTCACCAAACATGAAAAGTTCAACGATGGACGACTAATTGCGGACAAAACCTCCTCTATGACATCGACAATCGCATTATATTTTTATCCCATTCAAAAAAAAAAAAAAAGAAAAGCAAGAAAATATAATGAAAAGTTCTAATACAGTATGAATGAAACTGTGAGCAATGTGCTCCCCAGATGTCTGACGTCTGCTGGTGTCTTTTTAAAAAAAAATTTTTTATACCCAGCTTATTATTAGTAGTATTTGTTATTTATTTTATTTTTCAAAGATTTGGGTCTGTTTCCACTTCTTTTTTTGTCGAGCCCAGAATTTTAAAACGTTCTCAGCATTAATAAAAGCATGAGTTGATAATGACAGCCCATCACTTAGCAGGGATTCCGGGCTTCAATTTAACTACAGCCTCCAAAGATGAGTGAAGAGGAAAGATTTAAGTAAGTCTGAAAGGGGAAGGGAAGGCTGAAGGCCTTGAGGAAAAACGCCCGACTTCAACCGAGACCCGGAATGAGATTCATCAAAGCTGGTGTCTGTGCAATGGCTCAAATTACTAGCAGATTGTAGTCAAAAGCCCCAAACCTCTGAAGTCCACAATTAACCAAAAAGGTAGAAACAAACTAATCTGGACTGGGAATAGCTGCACTGGTGGTCCTTCTATTGCAAATCTCAACAATTCATATAAATCATCTATAAAGAACAATAACCATCCATCTGTGTCCATCTGCGGATCCTCCTTACTCCCACAGTCCAAAAACATGCATTTAAGGTCAATTGAATGCTCTAAATTTACCCATATAGTGTCTGTATGAGTAAGTGTGCCCAACAATCTGCCCAGTGCCCGAAACGTTCACCCCCTGGATGGGCTTGGGGAACCCCTTTGTAGAGGGTTAAGCGAAAGATAAAGGAAGGAATGAATTAATAATTTTTTAGTGTGACAGTTATATGATCCATTGTTAATTGGCTTCTTAATTTTCATCAATTTCCTTTTGATTTTCAATTTCCAATTGATTTCCATTTGCATAAATCAGTAAATCTTAAGACAAAAAGATTATTCTTTGGTTTAAAGTATATGGCTGTTCATAATTTCGCCTTAACAACATGAATAGAAGTCTTTGTCGAGTGCACTGCGTGAATAAATAAGCCCCAGTGTCAGTCGTAGTTCAGGGTCAGGACAGTAACTGGTGATTTTTATTTATTGTGTGTTCAGAATTGCTCGCAGCATATCAAACTGGATTAACAAACCGCAAAACAAGATAATGCAGTGTGCAAAAATACAATTATTTAAATTCATACTGGCGGCACGGTGGCTTAGTGGTTTGGCATGTTCTCCTCTCTGAATTCTCCAAATTGCCCCATATAGAGTGTGTCTGTGTGAGTGAGCGAATGTGTGCCCAGCAATAGATTGGCGCCCTGTCCTGGGTGTATCTGCCCAGCGCCCGAAACGTTCTTCCCTGGATGGGCATGGGGAACCCCCCCGCGACCCTAATAGACGATTAAGCGGGAGATAATGGATGGATAAAATCATACTTCGCTTTGTTTTAGTTATGTGTGTGTAACTTTTCACCTACGTACAATACTGTCAGTAACCAGATGCTTAAAATCTGTGATGGATGCATGTAAAACCTTCAGTTTACTACAGAAGACATTAGAAAAGTTCTGATTTTATGACTTATTATAGCACCTGAATGGTTTTGTTAGTTACTTCCTAATTTTCATGCTTCTCCCCAAGACATTCTCCCAAAAACCTTTAGAAAGTATACAAACCGTGTCTCATTAATTAGTCCTGATATACTTCAAACCTGTAAACATTAGACTGTTTTCTTGTTTGGATCCCATTTAACTGATCATTAACATTTACATGAATTAGCTGACTCAGCAGTCTGGAGAGACCCTCACAACTAACTTACACCATGCCAGACGATCAGTCAGAGCTGAAAGGCGTACTAATACAGATGTATATAAATCCTCTATCACTTAATATATTAATATTGTTTTTAATTAAATAATCTCGTTATTCTGTTGTTCTTTACGTATTTAACTGGCTGGCCTTGCTGCATCATCTGAGACCAGCTTTGATCAAATCACCTTGAGGATGTATAATTACGAGGCGAACTGTGTTTTTCTGCTTTTAAATCTCAGCTGTTCTCTCAGTTTGTGTTCTTTTCTGTGAATGATATTCCTCTGAATGTACATATGATTGGTAATAACTCCATGAGCGTGGTAAAGATTCAGAATGGACTTTTGATCGGATTAAAAGTAAGGATGCATTGCATTGCTTTGTGTTTGCTCTGTATACGTTATGTGCACGGCTGTTAAAACCCACCTAACTATTTATTTCTCTTTATATCAAAAAATGTGAAGTGTCCTGAAACCTGGTGTTTTCAAACATGTTAATCTGTAGTGGTCTGTTATGGTGCTTAGCTTTTTTTTTTTTTTTTCTGGCCGTAGGCAAAAAAAATAAACTGAGTGTTGTATGTGATGCAGGGAACGGGAGGAAAACTGAAGTAAGTTTCTAAGGGGAGAGATATTGCTTCAAGGATGCAAGGTTTGTGCAACTTTTAAGCATCAGTGGGCATCAGTTACCCAACTATGTACAAGATTGTTTTTTTATAAAATGTCCCCTATAAAAAAAAATCTTGTGATTAATACGGTCCAATAAGTGTTGCCACATTTTAAAGTATTAAATATAATTATTAGATTTAAATATATATCAAAGCGAATATAATGGATAAAATAAGCTGAAATAAAAAATACAAGAAAACAAAAGTCATATTCAAACACTGTATTAATCACTTCCAGGACGGCTGTGGGTGAAGGGTTTTGCTTAATGTGCTGATAGTGGATCTTGCACCTTTCTCTAAATTTTAAACTTATATTTTGCGTTTTAGATTTATATGCAGTATGTGTGATGTTTATTTCTTTTTTATTGCTTGTACTTGGATATTGTTCTTATACAATAGTAAATAAGTTGTGGTAAATTCTCTACACACAAAACAATACATTAGATTCGGTTAGATTAGATTCGACTTGATTGTCATTGTGCAGAGTACAAGTACAGGGCCAATGAAATGTAATTTGCATCTAACCAGAAATGCAATATATACATTATTTACATAAAGTGCATTAATAACAGTGACCGGTGCATGGAGAGGTGAAGTATTTAAATGAATATAATATTTACATGATGTATACATGACAGTATGTGTGTTACAGCAATGCTTTAACAAACAAAGTGATATTGATATAAGTTCTTATAACATTATAATATGATAAATAACACTACTGAAGTGATGATGTTGATCTTCGGGGGGAAAAAGAGTAACGTAACACACACACACACACGCACTCTAATGAATAATGTTCATCCGTATGGAATCAAATGAAACCACTTGTGCTTGCTAAAACTCCAAACCATTTGGGGATCAAAAATGGGTGGGTAGCTTCCATCTGGGCCCGAATACTTTTAATTATAATTCATTTTAGACATGAAAATTAGACTGCCAGCGGTCTCAATCATCTCCGTTATGATGCCCATCTGTCCCTAACTATATAAACATGAAAGCAGCAAAGATGACATGCTTTTATACATTTCACACTGACTTTGGAAGCTGTGTTTTTGCGACAGGCAGGGTGGTCTTGCTTCAGCGATTATATGACGACAAAGTTCCTGAAACACGCGGACCACCCGTGTGGCATTGGACGCCGTAACAAAGACGGCATTGACAGTGACAGTCATTCACCTCCCATTGAGTCAGAACCCTCTGACCATTCTGCACGTGCTCTGTGCATACACGTCCCATACGCACACATGCATGTTGGCAAAATTAGGCACATTCTGTTTCGACACACTTAAGTGAAGGGATGGACGCATGGAGGGCTGCAGAGCGCCTCTTTAACCTCCCACGTTTAAGCTCGGAGGAATGTGTCTCAGGTGTAAGAGGAGCACTGGTTCAAATTAGTGGAGTATAAATTAGTGTGGCTTTTCCTCTCTTCTATCTAAACATTCGCTGTCTCTCATTCCACACAGCTTAACCCCCCCCCCTCCACCTTTCCAAAGCGGCAACCCCTCCACACATCTTTATGTAGCTGACCCCCCAAGCCTCCACTTTCTCCTTTCTTTTTCTGCCACATAAATTCAGCTTTTTTTTTTTTTACAGTCGTGTGCATGCAGTTACTACCTCACCACACGTCGTCACATCTCCACCCCGAGGAACACATCTATGTCCGAACTGGCTGGATCTTTTTTTTTTTTTTTGGCCTAACCGTGAGGTAGAACCCATTTTCTGTTTTAATTAATGCCATGGTGTATGAAACGGGGGGGGGGGGGGGGGGACATAAAAAGTGCCACCATTCCACTTTTTTTTTCAAGAAGCTGGGCATTTTTCTTCCTGAGGTACTTTATGTTGAGAGCGGCCAAGCCACACCAGGGGTCACATTGGTAATAAGGGTTCACATCTGTTCAAATAAACACTCTGCAGTACCATCAGTGGTAATGAAACACAAACATAGACATACATACCTATACTTCATCATCTTCTCACACTTTTTCCACATTCCTCATTTTGGCACCTGTCATCTTCGGCTGCTCGTGGGCCTGCGCTCATTGTTTATGACTTCACGTTGCAGCCCTAACTGAGTGCGCATTGCACACTAGAGCGGTTCGGGGGGGGGGGGGGGATTATTTACCGAGCATGTCCTCCTGGAATGGCACACGTTCTCCAGGATCAAATACTCCCTTGGTGTTCCCACGTGCAGAGCTCCGTATTTTCTTT
The DNA here is from genome assembly GCA_019802435.1 of Corydoras maculifer. NCBI lineage: Eukaryota > Metazoa > Chordata > Actinopteri > Siluriformes > Callichthyidae > Corydoras > Corydoras maculifer. Next base: position 247,056 of record JAFMOD010001148.1, read on the forward strand.
TCACTGCTATGCTCTAACTTTTACAGTGCGTCAGACCTTCCCGCGGCCTACGAGTAATCCCTTTACACCCGTCATGAGGCGAACTGAGATAATATAGCGAAGACCACTTTATGTAGGGCTTGAGGTCGAGTCTTGGGACAGGATCCCCTTAAATGAAAAATAAAAATAAAAAAAACAGCGGTGCAGGCTGCGGTTTCCAAGTCTCACAACGAGAGATAAACAGTGGGGAAAATAAATTGAAAGAAAAAGAAAAGCCGAGGTATCGAGAAAGGTGCTTTCCCCGTGATGTATAGCAGCCGTGCAACAGACTTAAAAAATCATCAGCCCAAACCGAAGCGTTACCCTACAGAGGCGTGCTGTTCCATTACTTCTCTATCAGAACTTTTATTGACTTAACAGTTCTCTCAGGTCTTGAAAACCCTTCAGGTTCGTTCATTTCGGGTCTGCTCGGCCGTCGTAAATCTAAGGTTATAGAAAATTCCAGCTCGAGTTCTTAAACCTCTTCCTACTAAAGCCACATAATCAGTCCTCCCACCATCATCATTCGAAATAAAACCTAATTACGTAAAACAAAAGGGTAAGACGATCTGGGACACATTTTCCAGCAAATTTGAAGCAGCCTACCAGATGATTTCTTTATAAATCATCACTGCAATCTACATCCCTGAAATGTTAATCCCAAATTTGGATCTTATCATGATTAGACTGTGTTTTTAATTTAATTTTAACTGTTAAATGTCTATCTAGGGGGCGGCACGGTGGCTTAGTGGTTATCACGTTGGCCTCTCAGCGCTAGGGATTCCCGGTTCGAATCCCAATCTGGGTGGAGTTTTCATGTTCTCTCCATGTCTGCGTGGGTTTCCTCCAGGTTCTCCGGTTTCCTCCCACAGTACAAAAACATAGATCAAGTCAATTGAGTTCTCCAAATTGCCCCATATAGAGTGTGTCTGTGTGTGTGTGAGTGTGTGTTCAGTGATAGATTGGTGTCCTGTCCAGGGTGAATCTGCCCAGCACCCGATACGTTCTCCCCTGGATGGGCATGGGAAGACCCCCCTGCGACCCTAGTAGAGGATAAAGTGGAAGATAATAGATGGATGGAAATATCTATCTATCTAATGGTAGAATTTCTATTAATAGTTTTAAAATTTTTTGTTTACATTAAAATAAATAAAAAAATAAAATTAACTTTAATATAAGGTGTAATCGGTAACTGTTACACATCAGAGAATAAAAGATAACTGATTAGTTATTTACATAAAATCTACAAAAAAAAAAAAAAATCTTGTTTTCAGAGATAATTTTTTCTTCTTTTTAAATAAATATTTTTTGTCCTTTAGTTGTTACGTATTGCCATAGTTTAAGTTCAAATAAGTGAAAGTAAAACTTACTGAAGTATTAATGTTCTTTATTGTAATATAAACATTCTTCAAGTCAAATAAATCAACAGTAAGTGTCCACTACAACCTTGAGGGAAGGTAGATAAACACTAAATAAAACTAGAAATGGAAAAGAAGCAACAGTGTCTGAAGTGTCTAGAACAGACCCCATGAAGGTCTTCAATTAGCAGTTTATTTAAATATAACTCGTTACATATCAGCTTTCTTCGAAAAAGTAGGATCTTGACATCATTGACATCATTGACAGCTTGTGGATGCTCGAAATGTAAATAAATAAAAACAAAAATCTTTTTCGATGACTGAATAACGTTTTTGTCAACGCTTTGTGAAGGGCATGGATTGCAATTCTGTACACAATCCTGAAAAACAACTGCAAGATTCTTATTAATAGTCTGAAGTTATTTGTAAATGTGCAAAACTGGATATAATTTATGATCAGATTAATGTTACCATTATGAATAAATGTACTAGCTACCTGAGACCAAAAAGATTAAAAAGCTACTGTATTAAAAAATAATGAGTTTGCAGCGTTTGGTCTGTCTGCTTAATGTTTTTACACTTTATTTTATTTAAAAAATATCCGATTTGCCAAAAAAGGGTTAGGAATGAGCTGAAAATAATATAATTCTTGGAGCTGTTAAAATAATGCTTAAGATCATAATTGCCAAATTCTGCAGCTGGAAAGGCACTTCCAACGTGAGCACTTCCAATGATCTTTAAATGGTTACAGAAGATTTAGGACGCTAATAGGACTGTCTACACAGACCTTCATTCTGCTATCTGGTATACGTGATTCACTAAACACTTTGCACACATATTTAACCTTGCCCAGTTGTCCAATTCTACAGGTAACCTTTGGCCTTCTTGAATGGCTCGGACAATCAGATAAGGGATGAGCTTTCACCTCTCTGCAGCTCTCTCCAGCTGGGCAGGTTAGCGGTCTTGTGTTATTGCTGACAAGCGTGGCCTACAGCTTGCTTTGCTTTCATGTGAACTCGGGGAATGTACGTCCCCATCTATCTCATTCAGGGAAGAACAACACTGGTTTGACTTGGCATGCCATAGTGCCTGGCCCATGCAACACCTGTAATGTCCTCCAGGGGTCCCATCAATCACCGGGGCTTTTGGTCTGAGCCAAGAACGCCCCCCCCCCCCCACCTAGCACAATACCACTGTGTCCATAGGAAAAGAAAAGAAAGACCGACTCGAGTGCTGTCATTGTTTGTGTTGTGGGTTTATCCCAGGGCCACTTTGGCCCAGGGGTCCGAGTCTGACTCCCAACCAATCCGATCTTACTTTACAGTAAAGATGTGGGGCTGTCATGCTCCAGCGTGTGTTTGAAGTTCTGTATCTGTTGAAAGTTGGACAGAAACAGTACCCTTGTGCCTGAATGGGTGTGTAGTTAACATATTGGCCGACATTTTAATCTTACAATTTATGACTTACCAGCGCTATGTTTCCTATTCCTCATAATCTCTGGCATGCCGGTAGACCACCAGTGAAAGTGGGCACGGAGACCCATCAGGTTCTATGATGGTGTTCCCATTTCAAGTGGCAACTGCATTGTGTCATTCAACAAAATAGGGTATTAAAACTCAAGCGCTTTTGCAACGTTTGGCTCCCAGAGCTGCACAACCCCACTGTCATTAGTTACTGGCATAGGCAACAACTGCTTGAATGTCTCCGACCCTCGCTGCAGACACCCTCCCAGCTTAGTTGTGCTAATTTCATCACAGTGGCTTTCCCTGTCGTTCACATCCTCTAAAGCTGTTCCAGACATCTGACAAGGCCTCGTTTTATTTATTGACTTCATTTTACTCGGAGGGTAGCTTTTACATTGCCCCGAGGTGATGCAAAGTTAATGTATTACTGCTCCTTAAACCGTCCTTAAGCGTTTAAACACCCGCCGTATTGAGGCGGCCCTGTGGAAGCCGAAACCCAGGATAGAGCAGGGAGAGACTCAGCCACTCACTTTAGTGGTGTCCTGAGAAAGGACAAGAAAAAAAGACTGAGATGCTTGAAAAGGAAATTTATGTATCTGTGGCTGCATACAAATATATTTAAACAACTGTATGACAAATGTTTGCGAAGCCTTTATTTCCTTAAAAAAAAAAAAGTTGGCCTGAGCTTCATTTCGAGTCGTAACGATATTCCACCAACGTAATCTGAGTAAACTAATAAAGCAAAGGGATCTCATGTCTGTTAATATTAAACACAGTAACTCACACCGGTCCGACGAAAACATGTGTTCTGGTTCTCTAATACTGTACAATAATATAGATAGAAAAACCTTGGACTGGACTCTTATTTGGCGTTTGCACATTTGCGTTCTAAACATTCTCGTTTTGATTTACTGATGTATTTTGGCTGGTTGCCCCGTTGCCTCATCCAGCTGGTTAAAAAAAAAAACTGGAGATAGTCGAGATACAACCGTCCCATAAAGTTTCTTGATACAATTTAAGATTTATCGTTCCCTCACAGACTGCGGGGTGTCCAGGCTTAAATTTCCATCATTTGTGGACTATTTCTCTTAAATGCTTTTGCAGTAATTTGCATCTCGACTAAAGTCCTCTGAAATGGGTTTTTATGTGGAACAGATCTGTTTGACAATTTTGGATTCTACACTATACGGAAAAAAAAATATTGGGACAGTTACACATAACACCTACAGACGCTTTTATGACCGACCTTTCAAAGCCCCGCATATCAGCTTCCACTCTCCGGGGAAAGGCTTACCACAAGATTTTGGAGCGTGTCTATATGTTTGTTTTTGCTCGTTCAGCCAGAACAGGGTTTGCCAGGTTACATCAGAGCGCTCATTTCAGAAAAGATGACCTGGCTGACATTTCCTTCCTAATTTAGCCCAAAGGTATTGGACATTTTTCTACAGAGCTTTGTGTTGAACCGTCGCGTTCTTCCACATCAAGTTCGCCAAGTTTGGATTCGCTTTAAATACTGGAACACGTGCCCAGACTTTTAAACAATGAAGGAAACCTACAACTGTTAATACTTAAAACGCATGGCCAGGGGTTTGATTTTATTCCCCTGTGGCGGTAAAAATGAAACATCTGAAATCAATGCTACTATATACTGTACATCGTTTAGGTTATATGTCTACATGTGTAACTGGAACACCAACATTCAGAGAATTTAGAGGGCTGTATAATAAAATGGACTGAAATAGATATTTACTCGAAAGTATAAGAAATCTCATTTGAAAACAAATTGGACCAGATCTCATTTTATGCCCTCACGTACATTTCATTCATCCATGGCGGCTGCTGACCCGTTTCCTCATAACTTGTACATACGCTGTAAACTGTAATAGGTAATCATATGTTGTTACAACTGCAGAATCTGAGAGCGTGGTTTAGCAGACCATCTAAGTTTAGCAGTGTGTGGACTGTCAGAGTTAACGGAGTTAGACAAGTGTTTCATCCTCTCCACTAAGATGCACACTAGGTTATGACTTCCCCTTGAATCCCGAGTGCTTCCTCTCCTTAATTGTATTTTTTCCCCCTTTAATGTATTAAAGTGATTGAATTGCGTCTCTCTTGCTGTTGGAACTGGCAGTGCACGCCCATAAAAAACAACTTTCCCACAACAGCTTTTTTAAATTTGGGGCTTACAATGCTCTGCCAAAAGCCGCAAATTACCCCCCTCTAGCAACAGCGAATTAGGAACAATTTTCTGTTTGCTATTAAAAAAAAAAGAAAGAAACGGCAAAGAGAAAGGCGAGGGGAAAATATAGCTTGCACTTGGGACCACCAAGGCAGGCAGCAGCGAGATGACGAGCACATTCGCCTGCTGCCGTTTGGGTGGTAGGGCGGTGCTACAAACACTGATCCACACAGTAATCAATGCACTTAAAGACAGTGGAACATTCTGTGTCTGACAGGCTCAGGCATTGGAAGGCTGGGCACAGGCGCTATAGTGTTTATGTTCTCCCAAATAGGCCCTCGTACCACCTCACGTCATTGATGGGCCCACCACAGAGACCCAAAGCAAGACTGGCATATTAATATCACAGCTGAATGGGTGGCAAGCATTTTTATTAGGAAGATTTGAGGTTGCAACTGAACCGGGTTAAATGGATTTTACATCAGGAGATGTGTTCCAGGACCCTGTGAGGTTGGTCTGTTGGATTAAGCGCTAGAAACGAATAAAGTCGACTTTAAAAAAAAAATCTTTTTATTGTTGCATGATGAAAAGCGTGAGGGTTGGCTGTGATCGCTAAAGTCAAGTCCAGCTTGTGATTTTCACTCTTTGGCACTCTTCTGCTATGCCCTTTAAAAATTCAGGTGCAAACTTCTATTGACCTTTTTAAACGTTGAAAAAAAAAAAAGAAAAAAGAAAAAACACAGAAAAACTGGAGCTCATCCAGATATTATTAGGAGAAAAAATGACCAGCCCCTCACTCGCTTATAGGTTTTTATTATTGCCCTTTTCCAAAGTGCATTCCAACGCAATGGCAATGCCCAGTGCATGAACGAGAGTGCTCCGTCTTGCTCGGAGATCCTTTAGAAGTGGGGTTTATGGATTGACCATAGACATGTCAGAGTAACAAAGTCAGGCCAATTTTCAAAGCTTTGTAGCTCTAATCAAAGACCAGGACACGAAAGATCAAGCTATGACACCTTGCTGCCCTTATGTTAATTACACTTCCTGTTTGCGTTCTGATCAAATGACAGCCATTTTTTCTTCATGACAAGGCTGGGTTAAAGAAAACTAATTTGGGGTTGACAGGGCCTAAGCCCCGGGTGAGGCAAGGGAGACTGCAATGGGTGCATTCATCAATTTCTGTCGCTTTAATCGCACTGTTAAAATTTTTTAAAAGAAAAACATTGTCGTCATGAACGGGCAAAGCGCAATTCACATGGAACAGAGGACTTGGGCTAGAAGATATGGACTTTGAAAACTTTGGGGACACGAGGCGTAGGCACCAGGCATGGGCATCAGGGCACCATCTGCAGCAAAGCAGCATGGTGCCACAGAGGTTAGTGGGAAAGCTTTGTTGGGGCCAAGAGTGCGGAGGGGCAGAGGTGGGGGTCAGAACCACACACCAACCATTGGAATACATCATACCCGGATATATGCTGTAAAATACAGCTTGCCTTTTTAGTCGTACAGATGTTATAATGGAGCAGATTTGATTGGAATTGAACCTAAATGGGAACGAGGAGGTACATGTTGAAGTTTGCGTGCCATCAGGAACAGGTGGCGACAATCGGGCTGCTTTTAAGCAGAGAACGGCGGTACGTTTCGCACAATTAATAAATGCGTTAAAACACATAACATTAAAAAAAAGTAATCAATTTAGAATCCTCTCAATAGGAGGCGTCTTTTAATGGTTTTTTTATTTCTTCATTCCGCACAGTGGAGTGCGATGGTCTTGACTACGCCGTGGTCACCCGTCGAGTTGCTGGTGGTAAACGTGATCGAGATGTGAGCTCATGTTCCTACTGGGTGGCTTTCCTGGCGTATGTCACTGTCATGTGCTGGCACACAAAGCTTAGGCTGGGAATGAGGGGTGGAAAGGCAAATGATGGATGTGGCTGATCCCCTTTCACAAAACACACACACACTTAAATATTCACTCCGCTTCAACCTGACACACATTAAGCTGTGTACCAGATGCCCAGGTGGTGTATGGAGACCCCATTTTTTCCACCAATTCTCAGAGAGAGCGCTCAGAATGAACAGTATTGAGGGATGAAAGGTTGGAGTGGTGCTTTAATTGGCGAGAACTCCCACAGATAAAAATATTGGAGAGAACTTGCAAGAAATTTTTTTTATCAAACTTAAAATTTTATATATATATATATATATATATATATATATATATATATATATATATATATGTATTTTTAAAGCACCTTGTTCTGATCAGGGTCACAGAGGGTACTAGAAACTAATTAAGTGCTCTTTGGGGCAAACACTGGGGGAACACCCTCGACAGGTCACCCGTTTATAGCAGGGCAGACACACAGACAAATCGGTGCAGTTATGTACTGCCAAATCACCTCGTGTGAAAAAGGAGGAAAGCCATACATAAGGTGAACATGCAAACTCAACACCTAAGGACACTTGTTTGACCTGACTGGTAATCAAACCCATGGCCTTTAAACTTTTGCACTGTGCCGCCAAAAAATAATTGTTTTGAGGAATAGAGTTAATTTACATAATGTTAGGGATATTATTAGGCATCATGAGAAGGCATCATGTGAAGTTGAACTGGATGACATGGTCATAGGTATAGTAAACCTGTAAGGCACTAAAAACCAAAACGTGAACAGAACTGTACTTAAGTGTTAATATTTGAGATCGATCTTCATTAATATTATCTTAAAGGTTTATGCAGTGCTGGTCTATATGGCATGATGACCAGAAATGGCACTTTGCAACCAATAAAAAAGGGTAAGAATCTTAATTTCTTAGTGTCTTTTAAAATCTTTTTAAAAAATAGGGAATGAGTGTAGAAATAAGGGGGCGGCACGGTGGCTTAGTGGTTAGCATGTTCTCAGCGCTAGGGATTCCAGGTTCGAATCCCAATCTGGGTAGAGTTTCCATGTTCTCCTCGTGTCGGTGTGGGTTTCCTCCAGGTTCTCTGGTTTCCACCCACCGTCCAAAAGCATGGATCAAGGTCAAGTGAATTCTCCAAATTGCCCCATATAGAGTGTGTGTGAGTGAGTGTGTGCCCAGTGATGGTGTCCTGTCCTGGGTGTATCTGCCCAGCGCCCAAAGGGGCATGCGGAACCCCACTGCGACCCTAGTAGGGGATAAAGCAGAAGATAATGGATCTAGAAATAAGAAAGTGAACCTAACAAAATGGCCAGTAAGTCTATGTGTATGCAAAAAAGTTAGGACACGTTAAAATCCTTTCCACGAAGCACAATGAACACCACATTCATTGTAAACAAATAAGTGCAACTTAATTAACTTTGTCAGATTTGTTTTTAACAGCTGAATCTCAAAGCGAGAAGCCTGAAAGATGGTTACTGGTCCACAGCTGACCAAAAAAAAAAGCATTATTTCTAAAACACCCCATTTTCTGAATAAAACACTCAGTGCCATCGATGACACAAAAAATTAAACACATCCAGATCAAACACATAAAAAAAAAAAAAAAAAACTGTTGTGCAATTTGTGCTTTCAGCGAATAACTCCGGCACAATGTTCAACGTTCTTCCACTCATCTCTGTGGTTGAGGCGTGACTTTAGAGAGAGGAGGCTGGCTACTTTCGGTATAGATTTACTTTACCTGTTTGATTTGGCTTTAGAAAAACAGGATTGAGTATGTCTCCACGCAGCAGACATGCACGGACCTAAAAAAAAACCCAACCCTGACTGCTTGCAGGGTGAAGATGAAGGTTGTATGTTATTGGAGATAAAACCATGGAGACCCGCAGAGAGATGTGAAGTTTTCTCTGGCAATCTCACTCAAAGTGTGACACATAAATAGATCATTGCAGTATTCATAATGCCATTAGCATGCCTAATGAGACACTGATTGAGCATGCAGTGGAGTTTTAGGCGATGACATATTCAATTTGGGACCACATATCCTGGGCTTATTATGATAACTGTTTTTTAAACCAGAAATGACTGTTTTTATGGAATTATGGGCCTTCCTGGACATTCTTTTACACATCAGTGAAGCCTGAAAAAAAACCCAGATCAAATATATACACTCATGATGGTTTTGAGTGGAGTAGATGTCAGGACAGAGGGGAGTGATTTCACAGAAGGAGAGAGATTTCAAAGTGAAAATGGTGCAAGTGCTGGGTCAGGAATAGGTGGAGATTTTATTGAATTGTTCTACTGGGACCGGGCTAAATACAGGGAGTTATTCTGTGCAAATGATGGAGGAATATTTCCATTACTATTTCTGGCAGTGGAAGCAGTAAGCTTTGAGTGATCCGAAGACACACTACAACGTTCCAGCTATCTCTCACGTCTTTCTATAGCTTTCTTTTTCTCACTGCAGCAAACTTATTTTATCAGGTGTGAAGACTTTACTTTTCTGTTCTTTGCCCTCAGTCCGTTCATTCAGCACCTGTCGAGGTGATTGGAGATTAATAAAATACTCAGAGTTCTTTTGTCTAAAACTGTGGAGAAACCTATGTAGATGTTTTCAGCACGTCATCTACAGTTACAAACTGAACAACCACCTGAATTTTCCTTAAGTGTCTTATAGTTTAACCCTGCAAACAGCATTTTCTCTTCTGAATCAAAGCAGGTGATTCGGCTAAAATTGACAATGTATTAAAAACAAGAGAAGCTCTTGGGGCAATGCCACCTAACAATCTTATATTATCTCCAAGATTTCTTGACTTAGATGGACTACTGAGCTGCTGTTGTGCTTTTACTGCCAATCCATTAAAGGAAAGTGGGGGTTATTGTTGACCTATGGCAGCTATGCCATTCATTCACCCTGAAATAGTTTATTATTCTTGTGTCTTTGGTGTTGCAGGCAGTAAAGCTTCAAAGCTTATGTGCTTCTGCATGTGGTGATTTCCAAGCACAGCTCCAAACTGTTACACTCCATTCAGGACGTTTCCATTAACCTCCCTCAGTCTACTGAGTTTCAAGAGGATATATGGTCTCTATCATTTTCCACTGAGCTGACTCCAGAACTATCTTAAATATTTAAATTTATTTAGTGGTACAAATTAATCAGTTTCCTGGACCGAATTTAGAGCAGAGCTGCTATTGGGCAACCCAATATCCGACCATCCGGCACCAATCTTTCGCATTTATTTTGCTCGGGAAAATAGTGCCAAAAGCTTCATTAGTACAATAAATAAAGTCCTGGTGTAATACTCATCAGTGCTGTCAGCGGGCGTTGGGCATGTAATCAATCAAGAAGCACTTTTAAAAGCTTTAAAACTTTAGGTTATTCGACTACAGGGAACAACAAGCTGTGTTAAAAGAGCGAGCATGCCGTACTGTATTGTATTATTTTAGGTGACGCAGTTTTGTTCTCATGATATTCAATACGGGTTTTAAACTGAGATGCTGCAACCGTAAAGTTTCACTCGCATTAGCTAAGCAATTTCAATCGTTATATAATAGTTAAGTCAATAAAACTGATTTCGTTGTGGAAGTTAATTTGACCATATAAGGAAAATGTCTATACTTTTTTGCGACAGCCAATGGATTTATAAATAGAAATTCTAATTAATTACAGATATTAATAATTCAATAACAGCATGGCCTTTTTGTAAAATATTTGTTTTTTATAATTAATTTAGCAGTGAGGATTTTAATATTGATTTGTTTCTACTAATTATTTTTCTAGACTAAGTTTTCTTTATTGTCATATGAAAATATTCGCCAACTAGTGTGTAATGTCTCCTTCATTTGGAATCAAGCGAACTTAATATATTTCTTTAAGCAGATGCTCTTATTTATTTATAGGCAAATAATTGCTTTCGTTTTTTTATTGCGCTAAATGATCGCAGTATGAAGCTTTGGGTTCTGAAAAATGCCGAATTTATAAATATCATGAATAACTCTGTTTTAATAGTCTGTCCCTTTAAAATAAACGTTTTATGGGTTCTTAAACGCGTCAAAGTAAAAGCGTCTGTTTCATAATGCAAACGTAATGAACGGAACCGTGTGCTGTGTTTGAATCCGTTTCTGAAAGTTGAGTTTGTTAGAAATTGTGCACGCCGCGTGTTTTACATGGCAGGCTGAATGTGCCCGGGGGATTAGGAGATAATAAACTGATTTTGGACCTTTGAGACATGTGTGAGATGTACAGCTGCACTGCTTCGTTGGGTCTTGAAATGATTATATCATAATGTGCGCTCTGAGGAAATGTGGTCATAGTTATATGCAACGTGTCGTACTGTATATTTTTAAAGTACATTCGTGGTGGGCCAATTTCAATATTCCTCTGATTTCTATTAAGGAAATCTGTTAGACATGGCCAATAAGAACCCGCTGTAATAAATAGACCCTACATTTTCGGATGCGCCACACAATTCTTTATGTGTGCACCAGTTACATTGCTGTATCTCCGACACCTAAGTTTTAGACAAATAAAATAATCTAACAAATTTTTGGTTATACATACGTTTTTTCTTTCAGATACATTTTAGTAAGGTTTAGTTTATGGTTGTTTTAAGGCTGTTAAATATATTGCCTCAACTGCAAACCTTAAAAATGCAAATTTTGTATTGTACTTGTGTAAATGATTATTCATGAACCTAAAAATACCTCATATTAAATTGCTGCGGCTTTAATTATAAAGTGCTATATGTTTTTTTTTTTTTTTTAAGGCTGTATATAAATATGACAATTTATATAGACATAAATATGACACAACTTTTCACAAATCATTATAATTGTTTTTAGCAACTTGTTTTTTATTTCCTTTCAAACATTAAAGGAGAAAAATACTCGTTTAAATATTTCTACAGTCACTCAAGCAGCTTTATAATATAAAATGCAAAATATGAAAAGTCTTGTAATATCTCAAGAAAACGTTTTTTTAAAAAATAATAATAAAAAAAAACAAACAACGGGGCGAAAATGTTCAGTGTTCATTTGATGGCTTTGGAGGTCCATGGTGCGTCCTGCACCTTAATCAACATACCACAAAATGTTAATTCCTGAGAAAACTCGAAGCCGCTGGCATCCGCACTGCCGCTAGTCGATGACACTGTTCAGGTAAGTGTGTTTGGTGGGCGCCTCCGGGTTGCTGGGAGGCTGAAGTTTGTGGTAATCATACTGAAGGCTGAGAAACGGAGGTAGGGCCATGGGATGGAGCAGAGCGGACGGCGCGTACGGCGCGCCGGATGGGAGCGGCACCGGGGTTAAAGACTCCGCCGCAAGAGATGGGAAGGCTTTGTTATGGAGCGGACTCCGGGAGAAGAAGGTGGACAGCGCGGGGAGGACGGTACCGGGCGGGGCGCCTGCCAGGCACGACGCTGGGTTCGTATGGCGAAATCCAAACGGGTATCCGTCCATGTTGGGTAACGGCATGCAGGACGCGCCGAGCCCGTACGCGCCGTACTGGATGCTGGAAAAGCCGGCCGACTCCAACGTGGGCTCCTTCAGCAAGCCGAACCTGAAGTGCTGCCGCTTGAAGCGCTTCCTCCGGCGCAGAAAGCTGCCGTTCTCAAACATGTCGGCCGAGTTGGGGTCCAGGGTCCAGTAGTTGCCCTTGCCCGGGTTGCCGGGTTCCCGCGGCATCTTTACGAAGCAGTCGTTGAGCGACAGGTTGTGACGGATCGAGTTTTGCCAAGCCGGGAACTTCTCCCTGTAGTAGACGAAGCGGTGGCTGATGAAGTCGCAGATCTCACTGAGGGTCAGTCGCTTCTTCGGGCTCTGCAGGATGGCCATGGTGATCAGGGCGATGTAGGAGTAGGGCGGCTTCACCGAGGCGCTTTTGCCCGGAGCTGGGCATCTGGACGCCATGGCTTTGGCGTTGCTCTCATAACGCCTGCTGCTGGAGAGAGAATCCGAGTCCAGCCCGCTGGAGACTGGAGGCGGCGAAGAGTGGCTCTCCTCCGAGGAGTCCTTGCTGTCTTCTCCCACCACGTCGATGACCAGGTCGTCCATGAAATCCGTATCCAATGTCATAGTAGCTAAGCTCAGCGCGGTCCGTTCCACCTGCTCGAACAGGTGAGGAGCACGTCAAAGAAAAGCGACAGAAACGCAGCGACGTCGCAGCAGAAACCCCGTTAATCCAAAAGCCGACGCTTCTTTAAAACATCAAATAAAGTCTGTGCGTCCGGTACCACTCAGACCGACCACAAAACCCGATTTATCTCCTTCATTCGCCCTCACCGAACCCTGAAGACCTTCTTCAAAACAAAACCATTCACAGCGTTGGAAGCCAGAATAAAAAAAAAAATCACTGCTGGCGTCGCTTCGAGCTTCGTTTCTCCAGAAGTCCAGCATCCTCTGCAGAGCGGCGGGTTTCCTCTGCGCGCTGATCAGGTGACCGTGATGTCACGACGAAAAAAAGAGAAACGCAGAAGCTTAACACATCAACCATCCCGACATTTTTACAGAATCACCAAAAAAAAAAAAAAAAAACTCGCAATTTACGCAATTTACGCACGATCTCAGATTTAAAGCTTGAAATCGATTGAGATTCTATTGGAATATTTTGTTAAAATAGATTTCAGTAGAATCTCAATCGACTCCAAGCTTTAAAAATGAGAACACAGTATCGATTCCCTTCACCTTTACAATAAAACACTAACACGAACGAAGCCTTTTATTGATAGATTTTTCATGCGGATGTGATGAATACATTTTCAACGAGAATCTAAAATTATTCTTTTTTAATTATCTAAAGTATAAACCATTATCTTTTTAGCCTATCTAATGAAAAGAATAAATGTTGGGACCATTAATGAAAACGTGATAAAAACTCGGTTTAAAGTTTTTCAATTTTCAGAATTTTTTCCAGTTTCTTCACAAATTTCCCCCATTTTTTAACAAAAAGACAAAGAGTATCATTATCTACAATTATGGAAATATATCTGTTAAATTTAAACATATTTTGAAACCGATTTCTGACATAACGTGGGACAAACATATAGCTAAAAAGGTTTTATTTACAATATAAGCTTAAATCTTTGCAGGTAAGGACACAACTAATGTGTAACTAAACAAACTTAGTGAGAGATTTGTCTATATATATATATATATATATATATATATATATATATATATATATATATATATATATATATTTTTTCCTCAAAACTTTTTATATATATATTTAAAACACCTGCAATATAATAATAATACATTTTTTTTTAATAATAATAGCCTTATATCAGTGGTGATTTTTTTATTTATCTATTCAACAATCTGACAGCTGTAATTAACGCAGATGGTGTTTTTTTTATCGTTAATTATGAGTTTTTTCTTCTTCTAGTAAATCAGTGTAACTTGCAGCTCGGTTGCAGTGGCATTTACACCCCATTTCGTTTGAGTTTTGGAGTTGAATCACTTTATATAAATGAAGTTCACTGCGTAAGTCCATCGAACAGAAGATATTTGTAATGATGGCAGACGGCGGATGCTCGGACAGTGTGTTGCCAGTTTAAAAGGCCTCAGGTTGGCAGTGTGTGTAATGTAGACTAAATGATCCCATTTTTGTTAGAGATGCGCACATTTCCTGCCCGTAATCGTTATCGGTCTCTGAGTCGGCTTTGGGTGGGCTGCAACAAGAAAGCTGCTCTGAATTTCCCAAATCTATCAGGCATGTGCTAATATTAAAAACATGTCCGACACGGCGGAAAAACACAGGGGTGGCTTTCATTAACAGATACGAAAAATAATCCAGTCCTCAAGCCATACGTTTATCTTTTTAGCCGACATAGAAAATCCAAATATTTAGTGTTTTAAATGCATTTTACACACAATGTTCAAAGTGAATACTATTACAGCCTACAAAATTATGACCTGTGCTTGCAAGCAACATGGAATGTAAAATAAATATAAAAACCCATTTAATAACAACCTGAATAACAGGAAAATAATCCACATACGAGACATACAGCAGGGTTCAGAAACAGCCGTCGTCTACAATTAGGGGGTAGGTTTTCCGATAACGTTCAATCTTCGTGATTTACGAACAACTTTATGTAGGTTATCCATTTCTACCCAAAACCTTTCAATCTTCAGAACAACAAACAATGTTTAAGTAGTTTTTACTGACTCCACCTCAGCACTGGAAAATGTACATAGGGAAGTGTTTATTAAATATTATTAATAATTTATCAAACTATATTAAAACACGAATAAAAAAACTATAGGGTTATCATTTTTCTTTACAAATTCTTATTACTCGTATATGGAAAAAAACAAAGGAATTCCACTACATTGTCTTCCGTAAATAAAAATAAAATGCATATATTATATTATCCCAGATTGTTTGTGTGCGTGTGTGTGCGTGTAAGTATGGTTTAGTGAATATAGCTTTAGATTCATGATTTAGTTTTAATTTTCGCAACGCTCGAATTGAGTGGTTTGCCTAATGGTAGTGGGAAGGGGGTAAGTGAGGACCACCCATAAAGTAAAAGAGACCCCAAGAGCTTTTTTTGGTAATTTATATAATCCTAAAATATTCCCTATATTCACACGTGTTCAGTCCATGCATTTTTATGTTTTTGAAAAATCACAAATCTGGTAACCTGATGAGCTGAATCTGGTTTAATGAAGCAGGTGGTTACTGTTTGGTAATTTGGTTATAGCGGTGTGGCACAGATCATTACTTAGCCCTCATTTAATTGTGAATTTAATATATATTTTATGGTTGATATTCTTTTTAAAAAATGCGATTTTAATAGCCTTCACCGATCATATGACTTTGGTTAGTTCAGCAGTCACTTCAGATGATATCAGAATGAATTTCTGTTCGTTTTGGAGTGTTGCAGGTAAACTACAAAGAGATTTTCTTTCTTTTTTTTTTTTTCTTAAACCATTGTCTCATTCAAGTTTCCCGAGTAGGTTATATTATGTTAGCCGCAAAGTTTTAACAAGTCGTCAGTCGTTTCTAAAATATAGTTTTTGTGGCCTCGTGTCTTTGTTTGTCTCCGACACGTTCTGGGATTTGCAGCCACAGTGTTCGTGCTTACATGCGACCCAAGAACCGACTGCTGGCGTTCAATAAAACCAATGGGATTTACAGAAAACAATTCACTGGCAAAACCTGTTATATAAACCACCGTAACCAGCAAATTTTTATGCGAAATAAAATTACTTTGGCTTCTTAGTCGAGAGTTCTGTCATTTGAAACTTTGCATTGAAAGTAAAAAAAAAAATGTTTCTTAAAAAATTAAATGACTTTAACCGATGGCTTGCTGTGACATAGAAAGGGTTTTAATTATCATTGTTTAAACATAACTGCAGTCTAATTTCCAAAGAAATGACGATTTGTCATTTTAAAATCAAATCAAATGAAAAAAAAAACACACTGAAAATGTTTGACTTTAAATTAAAACGTTAAACCTCACTTGCATTTTACAGATTCAGCCAGTAGATTTATGGATTATCTTAAAAAATGTAAATAATTCATATTTTATATCATAAAGTAAAAAATCTATGGTATTATGCCGTCACTTAGTGTATTGAATGCCATTCCTGCTAAGAACAGATTATGTTTAATATGCACTATTTTCATATTTTCAATGAATTACACTAAAATTGCAGAAAAATTACATTTAATGCATTACAAGAATCCCTAATACAACCGTTTTTCAGGTTTATTAGAGCAAAGTTTTGTGGGAGTTATTTGGTGCTTTCGGAAAAATCTAGATGTGGAGAACATGCAAAGCCGAGGCCAAAAAACGGACACCTTCTTTAGAATTGTATGGATATGAGACATAATGTTTACATAGAAATTATACACTTATAGAAATTTATACAAATTATAGAAAGTATACAGAGCGTCGTGATGTTTATATATTTGTTTATTAATGGAATTCTTATGATAGTCTACAGAGGAACGTCCAGCAGAGGTTAACATCACATGACGTGGCAAAATGATTTAAATTGCAATGATTTGCGCCCTCTGCTGCCGAAAAGAAAATAGCACGACATTTTAATTCAGATTTAGAGTGGCATGAAAACACCCTGTCATGCATGAAATTGCATAATCTAACGACTTCACGTAAAAACCCATAAGAATGACATTTTAATATTCATACTGTGCATAATTATTAGTTTATATCATAATAATTTATATAAATATTATCTTTTTCTAATTTACCATCAAAGCATAAAATGATGCTCATTGGGATGAACTGGCAACCAGCCCCTCATATATCCTTTCCTATCCTTTACCTTTTGAGTACTGGGATAGGCTTCAGTAGTATAAGTGGGTTTAATAAAAAAAAAAAATACTTTTAAACAATGCTGTTAAACTTTCTGGCCGCCAGAGGGAGCCACAGCACAAATTTATTCAGTGTTCTTTAAACTTGTTGAAATGGGAGGACACTTTTCTAGCAGTTTCTCGATTTCTAGGTTTCTAAATCTTGTGTTTTAACTTTAACTGTCGCTTTGTCGGTCTGTTTAATTTGTGTTAATGCTGATTCATTGTCTCCATCATGTCGTTTTATCGCTGTTCTGTAATCCCGACGCTCTCACACCCACACAAGACATTCTCAGCGTGAGAACATGGCGTCATCTGACTCAAGAAACCCACTTAGTCTTCAAATAGACAGTTTAAACTTTAATTTCTTCAAACTGTACATTTAAAAATCTCTAAACGCTATGTGTTTGACTGACAATTTTATATCACAGAAAATCATTGTACAAAATAGTGCGACTTTTGAGTGAATAAAATAGTGAGACTGTATAAATGTGTTTGTTAAATCCACACCAATCAGTCACAGCATTTAATCCTGTTAGTGCTCCAAACCTTTTGCTTTGGTCCTCAGTCATTTCATGAACAGCCCTTTGGTAACGAGCTTTGAATTAATTAACAAGAGATTACATTCAGCCCCATGGCATGTTCAACATTTGGGATTTCTTTTTATACTGATCATTCTTTCTATAATGGCTCTAACCTGCTTTAGAAGGTGTTTGGTCGTCTTGTTTCTTGATCTTTGGTCGCCTCTGGACAGTGTGTAGTTATATTAAGGTTATATGGGTTTGGCTGTAAAGGTAAACCTAACAAATTAATTCATTCATTCATTATCTCCCGCTTTATCCTCTATAAGGGTCGCGGTGGGGTTCCCCATGCCCATCCAGGGAAGAACGTTTCGGGCGCTGGGCAGATACACCAAGGACAGGGCGCCAATCCATCGCTGGGCACACACTCACTCACACAGACACACTCTAAATGGGGCAATTTGGAGAAATCAACCCCCCCCCCCCCCCCCCCCCCCCCCCCCCCCCCCCCCCCCCCCCCCCCCCCCCCCCCCCCCCCCCCCCCCCCCCCCCCCCCCCCCCCCCCCCCCCCCCCCGTTCTCCCCTGGATGGGCATGGGGAACCCCACCGCGACCCTAATAGAGGATAAGTGGGAGGTAATGAATGAATGAATTCAATTAACTTGATCCATGTTTTTTTTTTGGACTGTGGGAGGAAACCGGAGAACCCGGAGGAAACCCACGCAGACACGGGGAGAACATGGAAACTCCACCCAGATGGGGATTCGAACCGGGAATCCCTAGCGCTGAGAGGAGAACGTGCCAACCACTAAGCCACCGTGCCGCAACCTAACAAATTAAGTAACGTTTCATTTTTCTATGTTAAAAATGTATTTATGTACATTGTTAATGTTTTTTTTAGTTATTAATTTAATTGTCTGTCTCATGATGGTTTTGAAATGCAGGATGGGGTTTATTTTATTGGAATGTCTGCCTAGTGATTAGCATTTGAAACTCCTGAGCATCATTACTTGTTTCTTGCATTTTGGTTGAGGCTCTCTGTGTGTGGGTGTGGACCTGTGGGTTTCTGTTCTTCCTAATTCTGGTCACTGTTTATGTTTGCTGATTATGTAGCTTTAACCTACTCGTGCTATTTTGCCAGCAGAAACCTCAATAGTTATAATAATATGTTCTAAAATTAACATTTTAAGGCTTGATTGATATAAAACCAGCTATTTATTTGAGAAATGTTTATTTTAAAGTAAATAGAATCTTTATTTGTCACAGCTTGTGGATTATATAGAATCTCATTAGCAGTTACACTAAGTGTGAGAGTTTGGTGTCATATGCTCAGTGGACAGTTACGTTATACAGAACAATAAAATAGAAATATTTCCAGGGAGGCAAAATGGTGCAGCCTCACAGCAAGAAGGTTCCGGGTTCTATTCTTCTATGTTCATAGAAGTCCCTTTCTATGTAGAGTTTGCATGTCCTTCCTGTGCCTGAGTGGGGTTCCACTCACATCACATCTTAAAAACATGCTGATGGGTAAATTTGAGATACTAAAATTGTTCCATGACTCTATTATCCTCTCTGTCAGCAAATTTTCACTGATGCTGTCTTCACTTAAATTAAAAAATAAACTTTAGTCTATCAAATGTTTTTTTAAACAGTATTGTAAGTTCTGAAACACACAGGGAAAGACACAAGAACCTAGAACTCTGCAGGACATACAGACTCAGTTTCAGTTTTATAAGAGCCCATGAAACCCTGCTTTGGCCCCATCTAACCCAAACACTCTAATAACATAAAATAAAATGTAGAAATGAGAAATGTAGCAAACACTGATATAAGTATTGTATTTTGACAATAAGGTACTATATTTTAATCCATGTACTGAAAATTTTGTAATATGCAGGTAGAAAAACACATCTCTAAATTCCACGTTATGCTTTTTATTGAGATGGCAGACTAAAATGTAAAATCTCATCATTAAAAGACTGTTGCAGGAAGCATTTTGTCCTAATGACCAAATCCATGCTTTAAAAATATCCTGAAACCTAAAAACCCCAACAGACTCGGTTTGAAACATTTGGATGTACTTAGTATTTCCTCTGTATGTGTCCCAGAACATTGCAGAATGTCAAGTGCCAGCCAAAGAAAACACTTTGCTTGGTTCTGTGTTATGTTCTTACAAACTCCCAATCATGTTCTTTCACACAAAGTCCCTAACACAGAGAGTTACCACCTGATTAATTACTCAGTTTTACTATCATTTGCAATTAAAGATTTAAAACAAATTAAATAAATAAATGATTAATATCTGTAAATGAATAACTCAAATACGAAACAAGACAAAGACATTAAACAAACTCAGATATTTAATTCAATATTATTAATTCAGATATTATTTCAGTAAGGCCCCTTGATTCGTAAATGATGCTTCTCTTTGTATGATTTTTAATCTTTAAACTCTTTTTAGGCTGAAAAATCGTTACGGTTACTCTCTTGAGGTCATGACGAGGACTCGCAAATCATGTTCTGATGTCGTCACACTTCTGTTAATTATATTAAAACTTATAAATTATTAAAAATTGGTTCATATTTTGAGATCAATCAATAACTTATAATTTAAAATGATTTAGTCATGTAAGGCCTATGTAATTATGCACAGATATATTTTATTATATATAACATGGAATTCTCTCAGCACTAGGGATTTCCGGTTCAAATCCCCATCTGGGTGGAGTTTCCATGTTCTCCCCGTGTCCGCGTGGGTTTCCTCCGGGTTCTCCGGTTTCCTCCCACAGTCCAAAAACATGGATCAAGTCAATTGAGTTCTCCAAATTGCCCCATATACAGTGTGTCTGTGTGTGTGAGTGTGTGCCCAGCGATAGATTGGCGCCATGTCCTGGGTGTATCTGCCCAGCGCCCAAAGCATGCTCTCCTGGATGGGCCTGGGGAACCCCCCCCGCGGCCCTGGTATAGGATAAAGCAGAAGATAATGAATGAATGAATGAATAATCTGGAATTGAGGTGCAGCACGGTGGTGTAGGGGTTAACATGTTCTCCTCTCAGCGCTGGGGATCCACATTCAAATCCCAATCTTCGGTGGATTTTCCATGTTTTCCCAGTACCCGTGTGGGTTTCCTCCGGGTTCTCCAGTTTCCTCCCACAGTCCAAAAACATGGGTTTAAGGTGAATTGAATGCTCTAAATTGCCTCATATAGTGTGTTTGTGTGAGTGGGTGAGTGTGTGTGTGTGATCGATGCACCCTATCCTGGGTCTATCTGCCCAGCCCCCAAAACTTTTGGGAACCCCCAACCCCCAGTAGCGTATTAAGCAAAAGATAATGAATTAATAAATAAACATGGAACTGAAGTTGTTTTTTTTTCTATGACTGAAAAAATTGCCATCTCAATTTAAATAAGCTTAATTGCACTTATTTACTTATTTCTTTTCTTTAATTATTATATTATATTATTATAATAAGTATTACATCTCTCCATCATAGATTTCACACGTCCATTATAAGCCTCTTGGATACCATTAAAGGAAATCACTAAATGACTGCAAATGCTGCCTGACCCCCCCCCCCTAATGTTTAGACCCTGAGAGGTGAACCTTAAGCTCTTTAGTGTTTTATTGCCCTGCCCTGCTTCAGCAGGACCTCTCACAATCCGACATCTATTCCAATAAGACAAGTGCAACTGAAAACATACAGATAAGCTTTATTTTTATTTTATTTTATTTTATTTATTTTTTTTGGTTGCACCATTCCACACGTGCACCTGGTTCTTTTGGTTGAACTCGCCTGTTGGCATAAATCTCCCTCTGTCTGCCCGTCTGGGTTGTTCGTTCTGCTGAGACAGTTAAGACTTTATGTGGCCCGGACAGCTGGTTGATTCCAGCTTTGGGTGGGTTATGGAAACAATCATTATCAAGCTAAGTGCTTTAGTTTGCTCCCAGATGAGTTTAGAAATACGCTGATTGGTTTGTTATCAATGGCTCACAGAAAAAAAATAATAAAAGCAGTGCGCAGTGTGGAGGTCATCCAGATCAGGGAACAATGTTGACATGAGTGTTTTCTCGAGTCTCGAGTTTTGTTTTGCGCGATCCCAGACGGTTTGCGAATGTTTGAAAACTTTTGATGATTTAGTTGATCATTTTGATTGATTCCGTAACATCAGAGGACGCACGTCGTGTGAGAAGCTCTGACATTTTGGAATAGAATTCAGCAGCAGAATAAGCTTGCAACAATTCAGTATGGAAATAAATGAAGCATGCTGCGGTTACACGCTCCATGAGACCTTGAAGGCTTGAGTCATAGGAAATCCCCTCACCAACTCGCTCGCTCTCTCTCTCTCTCTCTCTTTTCTTATAACTTTATTTAAAAAAAAAAAAAAAAAAAAAAAAAAATATATATATATATATATATATATATATATATATATATAGTTTCTAAAAATTATATTAAATAAGAATATCCGTGTGTTGGTAAATTTAAAAATCTGTTTTTTGCTGATTTTTAATAAATAGAACGAATGCCAAAATCCATAGGTGGATGTTATGTTGAGGAAATGTTCACGTCCTCCTTTCACACTAAGAAAGATCGATAACCTTGTATTCCCTGCCTTCGAGTCAAAATTAGGACTTTCTTGCCGTGAGGTGAGGGCACTAACCACAGCATCAATGCCCATTTTAAGGATTTGTGTTTTTTTTAAATTATTATTATTATTTTTTTTTTTTTACTGACATAACCCATGCTCATACTAGGGATTCCCGTTCGAATCCCCATCTATGTGGAGTTTGCATGTTCTCCCCGTGTCCGCGTGGGTTTCCTCCGAGTTCTCCAGGTTCCTCCCACAGTCCAAAAACATGGATCAGGATCAATTAAATTCTCCAAATTGCCCCATATAGAGTGTGTGTGTGTGTGAGTGAGTGTGTGCCCAGCGATAGATTGGTGTCCTGTCCTGGGTCTATCTGCCCGGCGCCCAAAACGTTCTCCCCTGGATGGGCATTGGGAACCCCCAATGACCCTAGTGGAGGATAAAGCGGAAGATAATGGATGGATGGTAATTATGCACATTATAAACACAATATATTTAATTAGGATTGGATTGAAGTCATAAAAATTATATTCTATGTCGTGATAATTGCGTGCAGGCGCAGCCACGATTAGCTGCACCTCCTCCTCTGGGGTTGATCTTGGATGGAACATTGTTGTACATTGTGAACTCTTAACGGGCTCGTCCTTGTTTTGCGCGTTGGTCGCACCTCTTGCAATTCACTATGCGTGGTCCATGCTTAAAAATTTTTCTTTTTGACTGTGTGCTTTATACAACTATACGTTGTGCTTGCCTTCTTCTGTATTTACAGCTATATAACCAACTCTGCGGTTGGTGTCCTCTTTGGGTCGGTACATGCAATTTCTTTTATTTTGTGTTGAGGGCTCGTGCTCTCTGAGGTGTACTTTAGTGCACAGTTATGATAGTAAAAATGGCGTGCCAACTGAGGTATGGTATTGTTGTAGGGGTCGCATTCATGTTCCATCTGTGAAAACGCTATGTGCGATATATATAATATGCACATGAGGTATTTTCTATTTAAGTTTATATTAATACATCTTATAAACTATTTGTCTCTTGTGCTTGGCGGTGACGTACAGTACGTGGCATGACGGTAAATGTGACGGTAAATGATCGGCCCCAACCGCATACAATGTCTAACCATCGCCAGCTCGGTGCAGCGTGCGCACTTTCATTCTTCAGCTAACCACGAATATTACGTTACAATTGCATTCTTTATCCTTTATCCTTTTTCCTCAGTGGTTTGATCCCCAACCTTTACAGAACCGTGTGGTTTTTATACGACATTGAAAGAGTTTAACAACCAGGCTGAAAATTCAACGTCTAATAAAAAATAGCTTTGTTTCACATACAATACAATTTAATCCGTAAGTAAATTGTGAATAGTAAATTAAAGAAAATAAAAAAAAATTGTTTTGGTTTTCTGTTTTTATTGCTCATGATAAAGAAGAACAATGATGTTTTATCTTATATTTTCATTTCTGTTCCTAATTCTTTTTTCTTTATATTTATGTACATACTCCCGTTTTTCATATTTTTCATATTTTCATATTGTCATCCATTCTTCACCTTTAACCACTCTGACTGTTTTACTGTGATATATCTGTGTAAATATTTTAATCTCTTTTATTTATTTTTTTTACATTCATTCCCTTTATTATAATAATGTCTATTGTATTGATACTGCTACTGGCTGCTAAAAACTTTCGGGAAAAATAAAGAATTCTATCTATCTTTATAATTTCAGCAAATGGTATTTTATCCTTTAGTTATGCCCTTTATAATTACCACTTTCGTTGGTACTGCATGGGCAAATGTGGACAGCTTTCATAATTACTTTAGAAATTTTTTAGTTTTTTTCTAGCTTAATAGAGTAATAATATGCACTGTTTTCAAGTAATTTTAATAGTATATCATTCCACATAAAGCAACTGCAAAAATGCTGTGGGGGATTGAATTTATTGATGTACTGTGATACATACTTTTCACTGTACTACTTTTTTTTAACCAACAAATATGTTTACACTCTTAAGATAAGATGTGCTAATTACAAACAAGCAAAAGTGTTGTAAATGCAAATGATCAGAGAATGTGGTGTAGGTTACTTTATTGACCACATTTTCAGTTCTGACTGCAATGATATTTCGGTGGCAACATGCCACGACATGAAAGAGCATAGTCTTCATACCTCAACAAAGTGTGCCCACACATCTCCCATGTCGCAGAGTGGCATTCACGGACCCTTTATAGAGCCTGATTATTCTCAGTAAGCAAAAGCAAAAGGAAGACAAAAAAGACATGTTACAACAGGCCTCGGGATTCGGTTATAACTCTGCATCTTTCTCTTTTCTTTTTATTATCAGGACTAAATATTGACTGTGAGATTACGGCTTCGGCAAAGAACTTTCCAATTATAAATCCCACCCACTTTTGGTAACAGTACACTCATCTGTGTCATTCTGCTATCTTACTGAATGCGGGTTTGAAAATGATGTGTGTGGGCTGGCAGCATGCACAGCACGTGCAAATGAACGGCGTCGGGGCTCGAATGTTTACAAAAAAAGCAAGTTTGCTCACAGTTTGCAATGATTTCCGGGTGTTTTCTGAAATTAAAATGAGAATTTGTTTATTTTAGGGACATAACAAAAAGCCTCCACTTGGAGAGCTGTGCTCGAGTGTTTGACTATAAATGCATTTACTCAGATTCTGAGGTGTCTCTGTACAGAATTATTATGCTTTTATATTTAATATGAAACCTAAAAGCCAATTCAGGTTTTTATAATATAGAAAAACATTCTAGTGCTAAGACTCTTGCATTTAGAGTAACATGACGTTTACATTACAATTTATAAAAGCATGAATGTGTTTCTAATTAGTGTTTCTTCCTTTAGTCTTTCATTTATTAGAAAAAAAAATATATATAATATATAATATAATAATATATTTTATAATATAATATAAATAATAACAATATAAGTTATTTGGTGAAATCTTCTTATATAAATATAGTTATGGTGTAAGATTAAGCATTATTTTGAATTAATTTAGTAATAAAAAACTAATTAAAAAAGTAATAATCAAAAGAATTGTGGAAAAGCAACTAGTTGTTGTTGTGGTCATTTAAATTATCAAAACAAATGTTAAATTATATCGGAATCAGAATCAGAATACTTTATTAATCCTCGGCGGGCAATTTAATTTATTACAGATGCTCCATCAGTTGTGTTAATATGTACAACATATAATAAATTTAACAAATAACACAGTAAAATTAAACTAAAAGTACCAAAAATACACAATAAAGTAAAGTGGCATGTGTCCAGTATGTGATGATTTGTGATGTGATTACATTAAATGGTTAAATAATATAATATTATAATATATTATAATTATAATATATAAGATTTAAGCTGACATACAGGACAGTATCAGAACAGTAAACATACTCTGCAGGTTGAATAACAAAAAGCTCATCTGCTCCAACATTCGGAAAGCCAAAGCTTTAACAAAGTGATGAAAAGGCCAGAATGAGGAGGAAGAAAGGATCTGCTCATGATCCAAAATATACAAACTGAACTGTGAAACATATTTGGAGTGCTGTTTTGGCTCTGGCCTGCAGGAAGAGGCTGACTGATCTTTATTTATGATGTCAGTCTTTATTATAACAGCAGAATAAATTCAGAAGTTTACAGGAACGTTTCACTGCCAACTTACAGAGAAATGCACGCATATGAATCGATATAGTAAAAGATGATCATGTAGTAACACGCTAAATTAAAACACACTGTTAACTACAGCAGATGAGGGAGAGGACTGGCCAAGGAACCCGGTTAAATATGTACATTATTCAAAGCTGTGCCCACTGGTTGAAACTGGTTTTTCATCCATCCATCCATTATCTTCCGCTTTATTCTCTATTAGGGTCGCGGTGGGGTTCCCCATGCCCATCCAGGGAGAACGTATCGGTATCGCTGGGCAGATAGACCCAGGACAGGGCGCCAATCTATCACTGGGCACACACTCACTTACACAGACACCCTCTATATGGGGCAATTTGGAGAATTCAATCGACTTGATCCATGTTTTTGGACTGTGGGAGGAAACCGGAGAACCCGGAGGAAACCCACGCGGACACGGGGAGAACATGGAAACTCCACCCAGATGGGGATTCGAACCGGGAATCCCTAGCACTGAAAGGAGAACATGCTAAACCACTAAGCCACCGTGCCCCCCTGGTTTTTCATTGATACAATATTACTTCTTAAAATGAAAGTAAAAGCCAAAATGTGTTCAGGACGTCCAAGACAGTTGCACAGAGTGAGAGGCAGCGGTGAGGACCCAACCATTCTTGATACAGCCGAAAATGTCATGGTATAGGCACCAACCTGAGATTCTATAATTGTGCTGGGAGATTTCAGGGGTCATGTTGGCAAAGATGGAGAAACATTTACATTTAGTCATTTGGCAGACACTTTTATCCAAAGCGACTTACAAATGAGAACAACACACTTCAGTAGTTATGAAGAAACTTTGTGTATGTGTAATGGACTGTCTGTAATAAACATGTTTGAGGATTTGGCAGCTTATTAGTAAACTTGTTACTCAAGCTCCGCCCTTCAACAGTCTATGATTGCCTTTGTACTCATCAGATCTGCAGCTGTATTTATATTCCGCAGACATTTACCAATTTTAAAAACTGCAGCTTGCTCACGTTCACAATGAATTAACATTTTGATCAGTAAAATGTTATATCTCTGAGCCTTGAAACATTATTAGATCATCACTCTTTTGTGAAGGCGGGTAGTTCGACCTCTGCACATGACATGCCAGCCTGTCTCTCCTGCATGTCAAAACACCTAACGAGACGATGCCCACCATCACAAAATAGTCAAGATAACCACTGTTCTGGGTTCTGGGTTCTGGATTCTGTGTTCTGTGTTTGTCACTTGTACCACTTTGAGAGGAAACAATTTTTTTGTGATTATTTACTGAGGGTCAAACACATCAAATTCTTCAGAGTATGTATAAGTTAATAGATGAAAGACATGTGGGCATGCACTGAGATCAGATTGGTGCACTGATGTAAATATGCAGTTTTAAGTCAAAGAAACAACAATAAATTCTCCCCAAGTCACCAGGTGGCCACCATATAAAATGGAATAATCGGGAAAAAATTCCCTTTTTGGAGGTTAAGAGGCAGTAAGGAATTTGCGTTGGGTCTGTGTGTAGAGGTTCAGTGCCACCCACATCTGTACAACTCAAAAAAAAAAACAAAAAAAAAAGATTTTTTTTAATGCTGTAATCTGTGAAAGACAAAAATTAATCTACTGCACATGTGTGGAACACTTGCTCTCAGCAGACTCTTTAAAGTACAAGTGTTTTTTTTTACACAAGAAAAATGTATGAGTAAAAAAGCAGAGGGAGCATGTGTACTTCTCAATTGGCTTTGCCTTAAGAAAAATTGTCCAGACCAAAAACTCTGGTCTAATATCGTGTAGTGTGCACTTTTAACTCACAATAGGGCCTCATGAAAAAATTGAGATTTCTCAATAAAACAAAAGCAATTGTAAATGTACAGCTTTATATTTCTGTTGTGCGTTCCAAATGTTATTGTATGTTTAAAAATACATAACATTTCTATTATATTTTATTCAAAAACACAGATTCAATTTAATTTAATGTTTATATACTGTAATAGAGGGCGGCACAGTGACTTAGTGGTCAGCACATTCACCTCTCATCGCTGGGGATTCCAGGTTAGAATACCAATGTGGGTGGAGTTTGCATGTTCTCCCCTGAAACTCATTCTGCCTCAAAACGTAGTTCAGCCAATTACTGTAGATTCCAAGACCAGAATTTTTTAATCAGATTATTTTAATAATTCATACTATATCTAACTAATGTATTTATATACAACATATATCACTGTTTGTAGTATTTCTCACAACAGGATGTAAAAGAGGCAACATAACGTAGACTAACTTTAAAACATGTCTAATAAGGAAATAATAAGCAGCAAATATTTAAAATAAAGTTACTTAATACTTAAATAAAGTTATTTAT
>JAFMOD010001148.1:276275-300423 GCA_019802435.1 Corydoras maculifer
AAAAGGGGGCTGAATGATTTTGCACATCGCACTTTTCAGTTTTTTATTTGTAAAAAAATTGTTGATTCATGTATAACTTTCATTCCACTTCACAATTGTATACCACTTTGTGTTGGTCTTTCACATTAAATTCCAGTGAAATATATTTATGTTTGTGGTTGTAATGTGACAAAATATGGAAAAGTTCAAGGGGTATGAATACTTTTGCAACCCACTGTATGTGTATATGCATATATGTGTATGTATGTATATATGCATGTGTGTATGTATATATATACACACACACACACACACACACACACACACACACACACACACACACATATATATATATATATATATATATATATATATATATATATATATATATATATATATACATACATACATACATACATACATACATACATATATACACACATGCATACATATATACATACAGACATACACACACCAGCACGTTTGGCACCCAATTATGGAATATTAGTCATATATAAATATTTTTTTGGGTGTAGTGGTGTTCTGTTCGTGTGTGTTGCACTTGTACAGGTAACTCAGTTACAGTGGAGCTGCTGGAATATTAAACACCTCAGAAACCCTGCAGGGATAAGAAATAAGAATAGTCCTTCAGGAACAGATGGATTACAGTCTGTGACTAGAACAATAATAATACAAAACCTATTACATGAACAGTGAGTAGAGAAGCGTTATAACAATTAACGTGGTCAGTTAGTGTAATTACACTATCTAACTTGTTAACAAGCTGGAAACATAAAATTAGGCAAAATTCATCAAATTTTAACTTGATAAAGGTAGACTATGCACTTAATGTGTAGCAAAATAGCAATAAAGTTCTCCTGATTTAGTCATTCAAATAGAATTTGGTTGTAACTTGTGACTCTTAGTGTATTAACAGCTGCTGAAGTCTCACTACGTCATTTAAAAACAAATGAAACAACACTGGGACGTTTTATTTAGTTTAGTTTATTTTTATTAAAAGCAGATATCATGAAGGATAACATGCTCATGAGTTAAAACAGACCTGAACCCTGTCAGAGGTTATTATTAGACGGTGCTATCAGTGAATACCCTGGTGCTCTCAGGAGTATGTAAGCACTGTACTATTCATGATGTAATCAACAACAAACTGTCATATGTTATTTCTAATAAACCCGCAAGTCTGTATTTATCATGGGGAATTATTGCTGATGTACAAAACAAAAGCACTACATTAATTAATCTTACAAACAGACGTAGTAATAGCTATCAGAATTCTTGAGCGATATCAGACTTCATGTCAACTCTGAAAGGTGCTGCTCCAGATTGGCGCTGCTCCCTGATAAGGTTCCCTTAATAAACAAGAGCAACTGCAGAGGGACTTAACCAAAAGGTCGGGAGACTTAACCTCCCACGACTCCCTTCATTATTCTAAAATAGTATCTTTTGACTGGACAATTAAATAATACCGCATATAGGCGCATATTATACATTGACACATTTTAAATACTAGGAATTAAGTACTATGATCTAAAGCCTAAACACTAGGACCTCTCCAGACCACCCACATTAATATTTACAGCTATTACTGATATTTAAACAGTTGAAATCAACTAAATAACCTGAAATGGTGCAAAGGAACATGTGTTTTAATGAATTAATGAGGTAAAAAGTAGATTTTAAGTATTTTATTTGTTACCATACTGCACACTACTTTATGTATGCTGTATGCTGAAGAGTGATGAGCCATTACAAACTCTAAGCAATATCATAATATATGTTTGCACACTTTGCTAATGTTACATTTTCTTGATAGTATGTTTAATAACTAGACACATCTATAAAAATAGACAATGAACAGTATTTAACTATTTTCTTTTCTCTTTCCAGGAAATAAAACGAACTGATCAAAAAACACGTCATTGTTTTTGAGTGGACTGTAATCAAGCGTTAACTTCCATATGTGCAAAAGTTTGTTTCTTCTAGCAGATGTTGCTTATTTACCTTTTAATTTCACATAAGGACAAAATTTGGCGTAAAACTTGGCATGAAACATGTACAACACACTGTATATACAACTCTATAAAGGTGCTTTTGTTATATAAAAAAAAGAGATGTGCATTAAACACCATAGACGCATGTTGAATGTTGAACCGTGTAATCTTGTAACCTCATCAACGCTTCGCTGCACTGCTGTTTCTGCACAAATCTCTGCGGTACGAATGTATTGTTGTTTCTGATTCAGTGCCCGTGCCTGTTTAGAACAGTCGCACACTGCCAAAATATTACATAATCACATTTGGGTTTCTTGGTATGCACAGTTACAATAATAACCGATCATTAAAATGACAGGATGGAAAACATTTTTTTTATAATTCATACTGAAAACATGGAACACGCCGTTTATCTGTTGGTTTGTGAATGAAAAAAATGACTTTTCTGTAACATTTTAAATTACAGACCACTAATTACAGGGTCATTTCTGAGCAAGAACGGGCTAATTGGGTTTGGTGATGAAGATCTGAGAAAATTTAAATACAGCATAAGTTATATACACATTATAATAATACACACTTATAATACAGATTAATTATTGGATATGCTTAACGACACTGAATCAACAACTCATCATTTTAAAAATGTTATTATACCCACTCCTTAGTGAAAATATAAATTAGTGTATCTAGTACAACCTGCAGGACTTAAATAGTCTTGGCTTTAATGCAGTAGATTTTTTTGGAACATCTGTCCTCAACCATGTAGGCCACACGTGTTCCAGGTCCACAGCTGAACTGCACGTTCTCCCAAACTGGCCCAGCGCCTAACCAAATATCCCCACACCTTCCCTTTAACCCAAGACCTTTAGCTAAATGACCCTTACAGCACTTGATGCACCAGCTGCTTCCCACAGAGCAATAAGAGCCCACGAGTGGCAGTAATGCCCTTCAACCACGACCAATTCATTTGAAGTTTTTTAAGCGTTTGCATTTTAAAAAATGATGTTAACTTTGGTACGTCTGCAGGATTTTCAAGCATCATTTACCCCGTTTAGCTGAGCAATGTCTAAAAAAGGGAAAGAAATGAGAAACGAGTGGGTTGGATTTGCTTTGGGTCTCCAGCTGGAAGGTCAGGCCTCCTCGGGGACAATGTGAGGATATGCGTGTTCAATGACGAGATCTGATAAGACTCTGAGGAGGCGGGGGACAAAGGAAAAAAGAAAAGGTTAGGGGACTATGAGGTCCCACGTTCAGACACATGACAAAAAGTCAAATTTATGGTTGTGAGGTTTCGGACCTTGTGACTCTGCAGCGTCACTTTTGGCAGCAAAGATATTTGGATTAGGATATAGTCCACGTATGAAATTTCTCTTCAATTTAACCACAACTGAAAACAAGGTTCATATGTGTCATTTAAACAGTATTCGTTTCTTTTTAAGATTTTAACCCATAAATAAATAAAAAGAAAAACTTTTAAAGAAATACAACCTATTAACTCAGAGCACATTGCAGGCATTTTAATGAGAGGTGTTTCCTCCATTATCTTCCGCTTTATCCTCTATTAGGGTCGTTGGGGGGGGGGGGTCTCATGCCTATCCCCATCCAGGGGAGAATGTTTCAAGCTCTGGGCAGATACACCCAGGACAGGGCGCCAATCTCTCGCTGGGCACACATGCTTTTATTGATTTGTTTATTACGTGTGAAATCTATACTCATCTTTCTGATCTGCTCCACCTTTCCTTGTAGCCGTATCTAAATCTGTGATTCACAGTGTTTTTTTAGACAAATTTATTAATCTGTTTACTTTATAAGATGCTCATTCTAATCCCAGTTGAAATCTAGCCTCGAAAACCATTGGAATGAACTGAGATTGTGAGCCAGACCCTTTAATTCATCTCCAGGGTCTGAACTCACAAATGCTCCTCTGGATGAAGCCTCATAAATTCCCAAATACACGCTCCAAAATCTTCTATAAAGCCTTTCCACAACAACATTTCAGTTCATACTACGTATATATATATATATATATAGTGCAGCACGGTGGCTTAGTGGTTTAGCACGTTCGCCTCTCAGCACTAGGGATTCCCGGTTCGAATCCCCATCTGGGTGGAGTTTCCATGTTCTCCCCGTGTCCGCGTGGGTTTCCTCCGGGTTCTCCGGTTTTCTCCCACAGTCCAAAAACATGGATCAAGTTAATTGAGTTCTCCAAAAAAAAAAATTGCCCCATATAGAGTGTGTCTGTGTGAGTGAGTGTGTGCCCAGCGATGGATTGGCGCCCTGTCCTGGGTGTATCTGCCAAGCGCCCGAGATGTTCTCCCCTGGATGGGCATGGGGAACCCCACCGCGACCCTAATAGAGGATAAAGCGGGAGATAATGAATGAATGAATGAAATATATATTATGTTCATATTATATCATCTTCATATTATGCATATAAGGGCAGCACCGTGGCTTAGTGGTTTAGCACGTTCTCCTCTCAGCGCTAGGGATTCCCGGTTCGAATCCCCATCTGGGTGGAGTTTCCATGTTCTCCCCATGTCCGTGTGGGTTTCCTCCGGGTTCTCCGGTTTCCTCCCACAGTCCAAAAACATTGGAAATTGCCCCATATAGAGTGTGTCTGTGTGAGTGAGTGTGTGTGATGGATTGGCGCCCTGTCCTGGGTGTATAGTCCCAGCGCCCGAAACGTTCTCCCCTGGATGGGCATGGGGAACCCCCCTCGCGACCCTAATAGAAGATAAAGCGGAAGATAATGGATGGATGAACGAATGATGTATATATCACGTAAATATTATGTACATATTATATCATGTTTATTATGTATCTACATTTAAACACTTCACCTCTCCATGCACCAGTCACTGTTATTAATGCATTTAAATAATGTGTATATTGCATTTCTGGTTAGATGCTAATTATATTTCATTGGCCCTGTTCTTTTACCCTGCACAATGACAATCAAGTTGAATC
Source organism: Corydoras maculifer (assembly GCA_019802435.1). NCBI lineage: Eukaryota > Metazoa > Chordata > Actinopteri > Siluriformes > Callichthyidae > Corydoras > Corydoras maculifer. The sequence goes on from JAFMOD010001148.1 coordinate 281,237, forward strand.
TAATCTAATCTAACATCTGAAGCTGGAAATATGGACTTGACATATAAAGTTTCTGTAGGTGTCTTAATACTTCTGTCTTTGTATAAGCCTCAGTGTGTGTTCATGTGTGATTACAGTCGGAACCAAAAAGGCTTTATTCATTCAGAACTGTGTGCAGGCCACTGGAGGTCCTCAGAGCCTCTAAACACAAAGAGTGATTTATGGAGACGTACTCTGACAAATTAGTCTACATTCTTATAGTCACATATTTAGGAAATTGATTCTGCAGCAGGAACAGGCTGAACCCAAACAGTTTATAAAACCTTGGAAGTGGATCATTGTCTGAAAGTACGCAGAAAGTCTAATGAATTCTAAAAAGGTTCGAACACATTCTGACCGTACTGTACACAGTTTGAATATGTTAATCATTTTAATCTGACGGTGGCTTAATGGTTAGCACGTTCGCCTCTCAGCACTAGGGATTCCCGGTTCGAATCCCCATCTGGGTGGAGTTTCCATGTTCTCCCCGTGTCTGCGTGGGTTTCCTCCGGGTTCTCCGGTTTCCTCCCACAGTCCAAAAACATGGATCAAGTTAATTGAATTCTCCAAATTGCCCCATATAGAGTGTGTCTGTGTGAGTGAGTGTGTGTCCAGCGATGGATTGGCGTCCTGTCCTGGGTCTATCTGCCCAGCGCCCGAGACGTTCTCCCCTGGATGGGCATGGGGAACCCCACCGCGACCCTAATAGAGGATAAGCGGGAGATAATGAATGAATGAATTTTAATCTGACATAAATGTGTGTATACGTCCAGATCACGTGATCAGGTAACTGTTTTGTTTGAAAACCTTAATCATAAATCAACCTCATGATGGGGTTTTCTGGTTTCAGCCATTTTCTGGATCCGATCTGTACTGAGCAGAGATAAGGTTCCACCTTATTAACTTTGGCTTCAAATCAGCAGAGAAGCAATCATCTCTATTACAATCAATTTCCCAGACAGTGCACGCAGAGAGCCACCAATTGTATTCATATCTGAGCCTTTTATCAGTTCCTGAAGGCCTCATCAATGCTATTATCTTTCCTGCTGAACAATAGGCTCTGGATTCCTGCTTTGTCTACTAAGGATTAGCAAGCAATTAAGATAACCGTATCTCTGTGTCTAGACCGACAGACAGAGCTGATGGCCCGACAATGAGCCCCTTCTTTAAAACCCAAAGTTTACAGGTAACTGATGGGAACCGCAGTCCATGACGGAGTTTTAATGATGTGCTTCTGAGCGTCTGAACAGGGTATGAAATAAATGATGAGAAAACAAAGTGGAAAATGAATTAGTTTCACAGGAAATGCTTGGTTATTGAGCAAGCGATGCAAACCGAACCCACCATCTGGAGAGCCGATGCTCTGGGTTCCAAACGTTATGCTGAAAAGCAAGTCAATCTGCTGCAAAGGCGGGAGAAGAATGTAAACACTAAGAGAAGAAAAATAGACAGGGCAGTTACAAAAGTAGGAAAAAATATATACAATTTAATGTTATTAATTATAGAATAAATTGTAATTATAAGACAAATAATTTTTGTGCTGGGCTTCGAATCCCAATCTGGGTGGAGTTTCCATGTTCTCCCTGTGTCAGTGTGGGTTTCCTCTGGGTTCTCCGCTTTTCTCCCACAGTCCAAAAACTTGGGTGAAAACATGTGTGCCCAGCAATAGATTGGCACCTTGTTATGGGTGTATCTGTTGTGGGTGTATCTGCCCAGCACCCAGAACATTCTCCCCTGGATGGGCATGGGGAACCCCCTGCAACCCTAGTAGAGGAATAAGTGAAAGATTATGGATGAATGAATATTATGTTAATATAGTATATTATAGTATAATTATAGGCTAAAGCACCTAAATAATTTTTCTATTTAAAATTTACTAGGATACACACTTACCAGATACTTAAGTGGTTACACCTTTTGATTTCTGCACTCGTTGTCCTTTTTTTTTTAATCAGTTCCAATCACAATACTGTTACCCGACGTCCCTTGGGCAGTAGAAGTTTGTAGTAGTAGTTAAACACTTGTTAAAACAAGTCCACCATGTAGATGTAAAATTGGTACAATTCCATGATGCTCAGTGTTATCCATTCTGCAATCCTACATCAGTACTCACAGAATTCTGGTAGCTGGTCAATTATTTTCAGTCCAGCAGCACTGCTATGTCTGATCCACTTAGACCAGCATAACACAACCCCACATCAGTGTCTCTACAGTGCCAAAGTTTGGGGAAGATTCCATTTGTTCTCCATCTCTGACCTGGTCTAGGAAGCGATGTGGAGTGATATACATATACAATACATTTAGTCATTAGTCAATAGAAAATCTTTATAATTAACTAAAACTGAGATTAAAAGCCAGGCTTTATTATCTAGTATCAGTGTTTAACCCATAAGATCTTTTAAAAATTTCCTAAAAAAGTGGAAGTCTTTATATTTTAAAAGGGCGGCACGGTGGCTTAGTGGTTAGCACATTCGCCTCTCAGCACTAGGGATTCCCGGTTCGAATCCCCATCTGGGTGCCCGAAACGTTCTCCCCTGGATGGGCATGGGGAACCCCACCGCGACCCTACTAGAGGCTAAAAGCGGAAGATGATGAATGAATGAATGAATATATTTTAAAAGGAGGTACCAACGTAGGTTCCGATGTTTTTAAAGCTCCTGAAAGTCTTATGCTTAAAGAGTCCCGATAATTTTGTCCACATAGGGTATATGTCTCTTTAGAGGACTTCCTTTAAAGTGGGAGGGTCATCTCAACATGGACTCGTCAGTTGTTTGAAGATGATTTCCTCTGAAGCCAAAATGTGAAAAAAAAAACATCTTCATCTTTAAATAACGCAGATTTTTCTCACATTTCAGGTTACACTGAGGGCTCCTCGGCCTTACAGAGCAGCAGAGGAACTACATATAGACTAATGACAGGTCTTAGACTCCAACTCCCAAACCCACAGGCGGCTGGTAGGTAAATATGGGTGGGAAGCAGCTCCACTCTGTGAGATGTGGGTGGTGGAGGTTTTCCCCCGGAGAAGGTTGACTAATATCAGGGTGCAACAGAATCCAGGGTGTGAATGCGTTTCATCCTTCATGATGAGTTCTCCAGAGGCCCCGCTGTGTTTAGGGAAGATGCATTTACCAAACGTCTATATCAGCAGAAAAGGAAACGCTTTCATGTTTCCAAGAAGCACAAGTATGCTTTGCAGAGGTGTGAAAACCAGCAGTATTCTGAGACGTTCATATGTAACCTCAACAACCAAACCAACCAACCAGTCTACTCATCGCCCAAATGATATTGCCCATTTTTCATTTAAATAGAAAAACTTTGATTGTGTTGGAGAAGAGCAGTTTCAATGCAAACCACAGTAACTTAACCGGAAAAAAGAATCTACTAAACCTACTCAGAGTGCTATTTTAAAATGTATGACAATAAATATTGTAAAGCGGAAATAAGGGTGTGACGGTCATCTCTCATTTTTTGAGCAGTGTGTTAGACTTTCAAACACATTAAAAATACAAGATGTGATATACTGTGTAATGCTCATCCAATTTCTTTCTTTTTTTTTTTTTTTTTTCAAAAAAATTTATGCTCATCCAATTTCAACATAAGTGCTAAAGTTTGCGAACCCATTATCTTTAGTCCTAAAAGTAGTTATGAATAACCAGAGACAAAAATATGAACTTTGGGGCAATTACTTATTAAGGAAAATAATACAACATTACATTTCTGTGAGTGGAAAAGAGGATTTTTAGTTTAGGCAGATAATTCAAAGTTAAATTCAGAGTCAGGTGTTTAAAGTCATGGAGATGGCCACCAGGTAATTGTTTAATCTGCAGGAATATAAAAAATTCTACAGGTTTTTTTTTTTTTTTTTTTACAAGCTTGAATCCCTATTTTGCAGATTTTGCAGACAAATACAGTTCACTAATCAGCACGGCTTATCAGCTCCAATGAATAATGTCCAGAACAGCAGCATTCACAGGAAATGTGTGGGCACTAAAACACCCCAAACAGCACGACAGCAGGGTGCAGGATCAGACACGGTGTTTTTTTTTTTTTTTTTTTTTTTTTTAAATAATAAGAAATAAGGAGAATAACAGGAAATTCATGATCTGATAAAGTATAATAGAAGTTTAAGGTATTCTTAGTGTTGGCATCATCACGCCGTAAGGTCGCTAACATTCAGCTCTCAGATATCCGGTAAATAATTTGACCATTTTCCAGTGGCCTGTTGTTTTCTCGCATCTGTTTAGTTATTCTGAAACCGAAACTCACAGCAACACATCTGCAGGGGACAGACTGATGCTGACATTCTCTCCTCTCTGCAGCCCGAGATGCTGAAGTCTTGTTTGGTGTGAAAATACCACATAGACCTACACTATTATCTATTCACCCGATGCTTTTTCAAAACTTCACAATTACTCCACCCTTACATTTCTTAACACTTTATTTGTATAGATTGCATAAACGTCATCCACAACTATACATGTTCTATTCTTGAAAATCCATCTGTCCAGTTTTCTATCAGCTGGACTTTACACTTCTAATACACTTTTCCACACAAATAACACACATATATACCATCTGATAAAGTTATATTCACACCTGTCTCGATACGTCGGACCTCAGTTTGCACAAGTGTCTCATGCAAGCTGTTACCACAATAATAAAGACACAGTATGCTGCATCAGCATCATGACTGTCCACATTACATACAACTTCCATTGTCAGATCAACCTTATTAATAGATGCACTTTGTAATCAGAAATTCACAGCTGTAGTCCATCTGTATTTCAGCATACTTTGTTCCTTTTATTCTAGTTTCTAATGGTCAGGCATCAGCAGAGCAGTTAAGTCCGGATAAAAAGGACAAAAAAAAGTGAAACTAAAGGTTATATATCATTAAATGACCAATTAACATGTAGAAGAGCTCGAGCTTTTACAATTATTCTTGCAGGATCAATAACACTTATTGTGATGGATATTAAATGCAATGTCCTACTGCATTTTTAAAAACACAGACTTAAAATCCAACATATTATACGACTTATACCGTAAATAACTGAATAAACCAACTTTAGTCCGTGCTAGAATAAAAAACGAGGCGATTGTATTGTGTAACATCAGATACACCAATCCAAAGTCTGATTTATACCCCACGCAGTCTGACGACTTTATTATGGCTTTACAAAGGTTAACCCATAACAATGGCTTACTCAGCATCCTCCTCCAAACTGCACCTTGTTCATTCATTCAGTACTCCATTCCAAGGTTCAAGCACTTGAATGAGGTTACTGAGGTCATGAGAGTCTGATAAAAGATTGATTGATTAGTCATCCTTAAGTGGGTCCAACAACAGCTAATGTTAATGTTGGGGTAACGTTATTTGGTTGCAAAGTATGATATTATTATTTTAGTATGTTTTTTGTATTAATCTACAGGTTAATCTACTGAGTAATAAACACTTACACACACACACACATATGTATGTATGTATATTCATTCATTCATTCATTCATTATCTCCCGCTTATCCTCTATTAGGGTCGCGGTGGGGTTCCCCATGCCCATCCAGGGGAGAACGTCTCGGGCGCTGGGCAGATAGACCCAGGACAGGGTGCCAACCTATCGCTGGGCACACACTCACTCACACAGACACACTCTATATGGGGCAATTTTGAGAATTCAATTAACTTGATCCATGTTTTTAGACTGTGGGAGGAAACCGGAGAACCCGGAGGAAACCCACGCAGACACGGGGAGAACATGGAAACTCCACCCAGATTGGGATTCGAACTGGGAATCCCTAGAGCTGAGAGGAGAACATGCTAAACCACTAAGCCACCGTGCCGCCTGTATGTATGTATATATAATATTAAAATATATGTATATAGTTTCATATAGCACTAGAGATTCCTGTTTCGAATCCCCATCTGGGTGGAGTTTCCATGTTCTCCCCGTGTCTGCATTGGTTTCCTCCCACAGTCCAAAAACATGGATCAAGTCAATTGAGTTCTCCAAATTGCCCCATATAGTGTGTGTATGCGTGCGTGTCTGTGTGAGTGACTATGTGCCCAGCGATATATTGGCGCCCTGTCCTGGGTGTATCTGCCCAGCGCCCAAAACGTTCTCCCCTGGATGGGCATGGGGAACATTTTTATATAAATATAAAACAAAGGCTTGTGTAAATAAGGCAGTGTCAGTTGAGTTAAGAACACTGTTGTTCGAGATCACTGATCCAAATCCTTTTAGATCAGCCTTTTTTCTAGATCATGCCTGGAATCACTCATTCCGCAGCTGTGAGGCTGCTGTGTCACCGTTGTGAATAAAATGTAGATCGGTAGCTGAGTCAGAAACTGGTTGTATAAAGGCAGGATGTAAGAGGCATAAACTGAAAATGCAGTGTGACCGCTTGGGTGACTCACATCCCACATTCTTTAATACATAGGAGGATGGGTTAATGGAAATTTGTGGTGGAGGAGAAAAAGCACATCCAGCCAGCACACAAACAAAATTTAATAGCTGTTTCATGGAATCCTCTGAAAAAACTCTGCTATTGTTCAATAACCAGTTTTTCTTTAAGACTTAATTGTCATTAGTTTCCAGAGTCTTGTGCTTCAGGCTCAAGGCCACAAACCTGGTGACTAAATCGCTTTGTGTTTCCTCAGGAAACCCGACAAGGTCGAAAAAAAAAATAGGGGCATCCAAAAGTGAAGCATGTCGCTTACAAACAGGAAAGAAATTCCACAGACATTAACGTGGCATGTTTGCTTTATACATTAAAAACAAAAGACAAAATGTGTGCATAGTCACAAACACCTCGCTGTCTAATAGATTGCTATAAGTAACACTCACACAGACTAACACACGATGTGTGTCATTACGGTGTTGTGAATCAGTTGCAAACCAATAATACTTGTGGTGTAATCCTGTAGGGGTCTAAACAAAGAAAGAACTACAGTGTGGAACAGTAGAACTACAAAGTGCATCTATATAGTAAATGGTAATGTCATCATTGAAACGTGGTACCCAATAAAATAACCAGTGCATGCGTTTGTATACATACAGTTATATAGCCTTTACATTCATGTACGATTCTAACGCGAATTAAAATGTCAACTCTAGCTGAAGTGGGCGTGTCCTACATGTCTGCACACGCACCACTCGCCTGACGGGTTTGATGTTGTAAGAAATCCACTGACATAAATTCCGATCAAATCTTTTATCTCGGAGTAAAAAAAAACAAAACAGAAATTATAAATTGTAATTTAACGGGTTTATCAACCATCTTCATTCTGATTTGCACTGATATCAAAACCAATAAAAATAAATCTAGAAATTATTCAATAATAACATTCAGAGGTTGGACTTTAATTGGTAAAGCGACATGGTCAGTTGGCACACTCACCTTTCTTTTTTCAAAAGGTTAATTAAAAACAACTTAACTAGGTAGTTTAATGGTATTTATGTAGTAAGTTAATTAGTTAAATGTCCCACCAGGATTTGCGTGTCATTAATTAATTACTTTTTCGAGCCGCTTATACTCAAACCTTAAACTCACTCCTGTAGCGGCGTTGATGGAGGATGTTGTCATCGTTTAGTATGCATCGCTGATAAAGCCGTCATTCCAATTCGCATTAATCTACAAATAAAATATGTTTTTGGAGGGAATTTATTTTCTCGCTTAAAACATTTTTGTTTATACACGGACTGTTTATAGTCAGGGGCGGCACAGTGGCTTAGTGGTTTAGCATGTTCTCCCCTCAGCGCTAGGGATTCCCGGTTCGAATCCCAATCTGGGTGGCGTTTCCATGTTCTCCCCGTGTCCGCGTGGGTTTCCTACGGGTTCTCCGGTTTCCTCCCACAGTCCAAAAACATGGATCGAGGTCAACTGAATTCTCCAAATTGCCCCATATAGAGTGTGTGTATGTGAGTGAGTGTGTGCCCAGCGATAGATTGGTGTCCTGTCCTGGGTGTATCTGCCCAGCGCCCGAAACATTCTCCCCTGGATGGGCATGGGGGGAACCCCCTCCTCCCCCACGCCTCCTCCCTAATAGAGGATAAAGCGGAAGATAATGGATGGATGTTTCCAGTCAGTCTGACCTTAATCGCTACTATAAAAAAATTAAACATTAAGAATTTAATTTTACGGTTTTACTTTAAAGGAATATACGTGACTGTCCTTCTGGTCCTCGTTTCCAAATCATGGCGGTTGTGCAGCCATGCCCACGCTCTGCCCTCTGCCCACGCTCCTCTGATTGTGGGAGGATACACAAACTCTGAAAGAAACCCACAAAGACACAAAGAAAACACACCGGCTTCACAAAGACTCTAATTTTGCCCTGATGCAACATTACTGTCCAAAGGACCACAGAGGTATTTATGGGTCTGAGTGAGATTTCGTGGCCGGGGCTTACATGTCTATAATTAAGCCTGAAGGGAAGAATTAATAATATCAAAATAAAGTTCAGGTGGGCGGGACAGTGGCTCAGTGGTTAGCACGTTTGCCCCTCAGGACTGGAGATCCAAATTAAAATCCCAATCTGGGTGGAGTTTCCATGTTCTCTCTCCCTTTGTCTGCATGGATTTCCTGCAGGTTCTCCACTTTTCTTTCGCATTACAAAAGCATGGATTCAAGGTGAACTGAATGCTTTAATTTGCCCCATATAGCGTGTGTTTGTGTGTCTGTGTGAGTGAGTGTGTGCCCAGCAATGGACTGGCACCCTGTCCTGGGTGTATGCCCAGCCCCCTAAACGTTCTCCCCTGGATGGGCATGGGGAACCCCCCCATACAAATTAAACGTTAATATAAACATCATATACATAAGTGAGATATACAACAATATAAATGTATATACACACATATGCATACATACGTTTTTATTAGATGGATACATATGAATGATTAGGTTATATAACAAAAAATACTTGCAACATGCCACTTTTATATAGTATATTCATCTCATATATAAATACATTGGATTGGCGCCCTGTCCTGGGTCTATCTGCCCAGCGCACGAGATGATCTTCCCTGGATGGGCATGGAGAACCCCACCGCGACCCCTAATAGAGGATAAAGCGGGAGATAATGAATGAATGAATGAATGAATGAATATAAATACATCAATATCAAGAAATTCATGCATCCATTCAGATTTTTGTTAACTAAAGGCTATACACTTCATCATGAGCCACTTTATAAGTTATACCTACTTGTTTTCTTTTTTTTTTACATTCTTTGTTAGTCCTCTGTACTCTGTTACATGTCATTATTTGGGTGCTGGGTGAATGTTAGCACTGCACTGACCCATGGTGAAGGTTTAATGGAGCTGATTGAAACTGAACACTGAGTGTAAACACAAGCACGTTTCATTAAAAGTGTCAGGTTAGGTGTGTATAGGCACATATGTTTGGATGAGGGCAGCTAGTTTTGTGCCAAGCAGCATGCTGGCGTAAACGGAAAAAATAATATTTCCAGTGTTTGGCTCATAAAGCATACAGCTTATAATTGTGGTATTAGACTAATAGCATGGAATTGCACTTCCTCTGTGAGAAAAAAAAAACTACAAAGCCACAGCTTACTGGACGGCCATTGTGCTCAATTATTTAGTCCATGGATGAGATTTTTTTTTTTTTTTTAGAACTGAATGTTAACGCCGGGTCGAGACTGCATGGTTTTTAATGAGTTCCAGAGATGCAGAATTGGGACTGAGCCAAAAACAACAAGTCTAAAGAGGCAGTGAAGTTTTGTTTCTGTCACAGCAAAGAAAGCTCCGAAGTGCTGCTGAGATTTAATCCAATACAAAATAGTCTGTATATCTATATCCTCTGATGCAGCGTTTTAAAAACATTCCTAAATCTTACTGTGCTTATGTAGGAAAGTGGTGATAAGGGAGCACTTCCATCTGACACAGGAACATGCAGCACTGAAGCAGATGCTTAACATCAGGCCTCAGCACAGAAAGGCCAGAATAAAAAGCTCCAAACGCCTTGGCCTCGTAAATCTAAACATCACTGAATGCTGAAGGCCCGAACTCATCTTTTACATGCGAGATGGCTTGCAGTAAAACAGCAAAAAGGAAAACAATCCCTGAAGTTTTTGGGCAACTACATAACCAGCAGCAAGTACATACCAGAAAGCCACAGTGGGACAAAAAAAGGATGACGCCAGCAGAACCGGCTCGGCGATTCGCGTCAGTGAATGCTCGTAATCTGAAGCCAAGGTCCTTTGTCTGAGGCGCGTATAGAAGTTGGAAAACACAGTTCTCTGGCAAATGAAAATACAACTTGCAAGAAAAGAAAAGTCTGGTTGTAAAGCAACGTGGTAACACTTTACCTGAATGCAGTATTCATAATGCATTATTAACACCTTTACAAAGCTTTAAGGTGCACGCATAATGCTTTATAATACTTGTCAAAAGCCTTTGTATATATCCATAGATGTGCATAACCACAGCAATAAAGTGTTACAAGAACATGCCATGAGGCTTTATAACGCAAAGTGGCATAATGCATTATAAATGATATATTTCCATCAACTTATTATTATATTATTATTATAGACTGGCGACATAAAGCCTTATAGCCTTTTTGAATTCTATTCCTAAAAATGACTTTGTAAGTGCTCATAACTGTTAATAAGAGCTCATAATCTGTCTTACATGCATGAGGGAAGGTGCTGTTATTAATTACCTTTTTGAATAAACTTGCATACACAGTAGTACATAATGACATATAAAAGCTTATGAATGCTCTTTAAAGAATTTAAGTAAAGTGTAATCATAATTTTAAGTAAGCATGTCTAAATATCCAAAAAATCAAACGTTCGTACTATAATGCATTATGTCACTTTATGTTAGAAAGCCTTATGTCAAATTGTTATAACAATTTATGATTATAAACATGATAGGTACATTAACAAAGGCTTACGACAAATGTTATAAAGTGTTAGGAATACTTTATAAAGCTTTAAAATGCACTTATAATGCATTATGAATTCTGGATTCATAGAAAGTGTTACCAGTTTATCTTTATTTTGGCTTATTTTTTACAATATTACGTTTTTAACTATGAGCAGCAATAATGATTATAAAATGTTTATGTAATTTTACAAAAAAAAAAAAAAAAAAAAACATCCATCCATCCACCCATGCCATCCATCAAAACTGAGCGCTTTAACAAAGCATTCATGTTTATCAAAGGCACCACCATCAGTACATATGTGGGGGGAGGGAGGGTGGTTAGTAATAATTGTGTGAAAAGTCAATATTGTTCATGCAACATCGGTCACGGCTTGTTTTCTTGGAACGCCAATGTCCAAAAACAATAGCATGATGGCCAGTGAGAACTCTGGACCGGCTTTCTGAATCATTGTTTGTGAACCATCAGACCATCAGTTAGAGATAAACTACCAGCAGAAGCAAATCATTTACATCATACAATAGATTCATAAACTGGGTAAATGTTTGGCAGACGAGGCAGTGCAGGAACGTTTTTGGACTTGATCAGCAGTATATTTTTTAATATCTAATAGGTGGTGTATACAGCATGTACAGAATTTACTTCATCCCTTTATTCACTGCATTAACATTAACACAAAAAAAATACTCATTGGCGTTGATAAAGTTAACGCAGGTGACCAGCACAATGTGTGCATGGGAAAGTAAACCTACAGGCTCACTTTGACCCCTTTTTTAAGATTCCCCTTATTTAAAAACAGTATGCAAATAAAGGGTTTGGCTTTCTTGGAATAGCCTGTGACTCAAATCCTATTCTTTTAGTCAACAATCCAGCATCTCAAGCCCTGAGTCATCACCTTTCTGTATTCCGATGAATAAAGATGTGGCCACCGGTGTGTTTTTAAAATGCATAAGGCAGATATACTTCTATTCCATCATTAGGGCACTGTTGACGTGAAGCTATGACACTATCAGCACTTATGAGGCGGCTTTGCACCAGATTTTTCTTTTTTGTTCTTGCTGCACCATCACGCTGCAAAATAAACAGGATTTCCATGAGCTGTTAACAATTTGGATGCATGTTTAATAAAATAATAATTTTCGAATGCTGTCTTAACACTATTACACACTGGAACATATGTAAAGTGATGTGATGATTAGTTATTAAAGTTATTTTTAAAAAGGTAAATAAGTTGTTAACTGCAAACTTACAACCCCCCCCCCCCCGACCTTAAAATGGTTACGTAATTGGGTTGGGAAATTCAGAACATTTGCAGATACGCATTTTATTGTATAATTATACGTTTTTGAACTTCAGATGTTAAAAAAAAAAGACTTTGCAAACCTTCACATCATGCCTTCTCTCATTCTAAAAACCTAAGTGCCCTGAATCCCCCACCCCACTTAAAGCAGGGCGTTTGTGATGGAGGACAGCCTCATGAGGGACTTTTTCATCATAATTATTCAGAGGGACTGAGGCTCATGATTCACGACCAGCCTACTCTTTTTCTTTTTCCCCTCGTCTTTTAATGTGGGAAAGCAGTGTTTTTGATCATTCCCTCGGCATGCGGACGAAGCCTTCCTCAACAAGGAACAGATTGAAATGAGGAAAACATCATTTAATAGAACTAGAATTCACTAACCAGCACCAAAATGAGGAAGAGGAAATAAGCACAGACTGCGGAATGAGAGAGGTCACCGTGAAAGGATCCACAGTAATCAGAACGTCGTGTAGGCCACAGAATTTTATTTGTTAATCTCCGCTACCGAAGTGGTAATACGTTTGGGGGAAATGTCTGTTTACAGCTACTGACCTCCACAGGCCTGAGGGTTTACCAGAGAAAATGTGGGTGGAGGAACATAGAGGGGACTGAGAGAAAAAGAGAGTATGAGTGACTCAGAGGGGGAAGGGGTTAACTTTTGGGGCGTGAGAATGTAAGTTAGTGGGAAAATATTACTTATAAAATGACTGGCTAAGAAATCAACTATTCAGAAATACACAATATTACACAATTTACATATAAGCTAACTTTATTTACTATATGTAGATTTCTGTAATATATTACACACACACACACACACACACACACACACACACACACACACACACATATATATATATATACATATATATATATATATATATATATATATATATATATATATATATATTATAGATTCCTGTTGTATACATCTTATCATAATATATATATATCTTACATTTTGTATATTTGGTTTCTATTCTAAAGTTGTGTAATATCGTACAGCTGCTGGATGTCCTAAATTCCCAGGAGGGGAAGTTACAGATACAAAGCATTTTAAGTAGTTATATCTAACAGAGTGTTTTCGAACCTCCAGCAGCACTGCTGTGTCTGATCCAATCCTACAAGTTTAACACAAATTACCACACCACCACATCAATGTCACTGCAGTGCTGAGAATAATCCACCATCTAAATACAATCTGATATGCAGTATTTATTATTGCAGAATAAAAGGAATTATCTATATCTATTCTACAATTTATTTTATACTACTTATTATAATTATGATATAATATTATAAATACTTTCAAATAAAGCATCCTGCTTCTCATTCTGATAAAACCAGATGGATAACTGTCTGTAACTGTGGAATCACAACGTGCTTCTGAAAAAGTGGAAAGTGAGTTAAAAAAAAAAAGTCTAAGTGTAGCTAAAGCATCAGTCCCTGTATGTAAGTAAATGATGTTCAATAAATGTATGACCTCTGCCATGTTAAGGACTATTTAGCCGAATGTAGATGTATGTATTAATAAAACACAAACAAGCAGGCTCATAACAGGCGCTTATGCCCCACAGGAAATGTTATTATAGGGTTTTTTGTGCTGCTGGAGAAAGAAGTTTTCAGTGTGACAGGATGTCAGGACTTTTGAAGTTCTGAAAAGATCTGATTTGGAAAACTACTCACTTCCCGGTCCAATGAAAGTATTTACTTTATAGGTAGGAAACATGATTTAAGAGAAACTTATTGATAAATAAAAATATGTACCAATGATTTAAATAACTAACAAGGTCTTCAAAAATATCAAAATCTAGCCCAGTGAGTTGAGGCGTATATAATGGTTTATCTATCAAATTAAAGTAAGTACAGAAATTTTGTGTTAATGTGACATAAAATCAGACATGCAGCATATTTAAATATCAAAAATAATGTTGTTCTTATAATCGGCCTTTCGCAATTCATAATTTAAGTAAAATAAAACCATATGATGTATTTAAAGGGCCTTTAAACACAATCATAAACCTGTTTAATAGTGTGTGAGTGAATAAAATTCAATATGATTGTCATCTAAATCTGTAAAACAAGATTACTGTACACTGATTGGATTTAAATTGTAGAAATGTTTTGCATCGTTAGGATCTAAACGACGTCGAGATCAAAAGAAAAACATCAAAGTGCCGTAAAAGGTAGAACTAACACTACTGTACCACAGGCCATTGTCCTAACGCCTGTTAACTACTTTCACAGCTTAACTTATCTGCACACAATAGTTCCCTCAAACCTCCAGTGTCACGTCTGTTTTGTTTGTATATTGATCCAGTTTCCCATCATAACCCTCATTCATTCGTCTGTAAAGTCACACTCTGAACAATGAGTGATGGAGATGATTGAAAACGTCGCCTGAGACTTAATTCGGTGTGCAAACACGCTCTGGTTACAGTAGTCACTTGAGGAAGGGCTCATGACAGACACCCAGGGTCACGGCCAGCCACCTCATATAGACGAGGAAGTCCCATGACCTCAAGGTCCAGCCTTTCCAACCAGCTGAGGAAGAAGGAGCAGGAATAAGACTGTAATCTTTCTTTCAAAAGCGTCGGTACAAGGAGCTCACAGACTAGACACCTAAAATAACATGTGCTAATTCTGGAAAAAATGTATGACATTTGGACTGAAACGGGCGAGCGAGTGGTGAGCGGCAGTGAGAAAGGATCGACTGTAATTGCCTTCCCCACCAAATAAAAAAAGATGGCTTTATAGCCGGACTTTTGGGACAAATAAAATGTAACACTTGGCATGAACGGCTGGAAAAAAAAAAAAAAAAACGGAAAAGAAACCAAAGTCAGAACAGCTGAAATGTTACTGAACTAGAAACTGAATTCAGCTCTGACTCAGCATTGCAAACCAACGTGAAACATGAATGAAATAAAATCCAATAAAATGACTGAATTACGATTTTAAATTCAGCTGAAGGAGTATTTTCAGACATGTGAACGTGTATGGGTGGCTTAGTGGTTTAGCATGTTCTCCTCTCAGCACTATCCCTATCTGGGTGGAGTTTCCATGTTCTCCCCGTGTCCCCGAGGGTTTCCTACGGGTTCTCCGGTTTCCTCCCACAGTCCAAAAACATGGATCAAGTCAATTGAGTTCTCCAAATTGCCCCAAATAGAGTGTGTCTGTGTGAGTAAGTGTGTGTCCAGCGATAGATTGGCGTCCTGTCCTGGGTGTATCTGCCCAGCGCCTGAGACGTTCTCCCCTGGATGGGCATGGGGAACCCCCCTCCCCCCGTGACCCTAATAGAGGATTTAGCATTCATTCATTCATTACCTTTTGCTTAATCATCTATTTGGGTTCCCCATGCCCATCCATGGGAGAACGTTTCGGGCGCTGGGCAGATACACCCAGGACAGGGTGCCAATCTATCCCATGGCACATTAACTCACACATACACACTCTAAATGGGGCAATTTAGAGCATTCAATTTACCTCGAATCCATGTTTTTGAACTGTAGGGGGGACCTGAGAACCCGGACATGGGGTGAACATGGAAACCCCACCCTGATTGGTATTTAAACCTATTGACCACTAAGCCACAGTGATGCCCCACTTATGTTTTAATAACATCTAATTTTATTTTATACTATTTTAATAATAACAACAACAACATTATGCACACTCAGCTGTATAGAAACAATTCTCATATCCATCACAATGTCACACAGTACTGACAACTGTGAGATGAGGAGCTTTGACAATGTAAATATGTTTTTTTAAATGTTCTACCTGAAGTGAATTAAGGCTAATGCCCCGGACCCGCCCCTCTCTGTTTTAGAGAACAGTACACAGACTATTAATAGCGACTTAGTTAATTATGTTATGACTGAAGAACACATGCTGTGACTTAAACCTAAAGTCTAATTCATTGACTACAGAACAAGGGCTGGGTCGTTTAGACTCCACTAAACCCAATGAAACTAAATGGGTGATCAGTGAGCACAAAAGAAAGTGATGGCAAGAGTGTTTATCGGCTCAATAGGACCAGACATAGTGTGTTTACAACACCAACATATTGGTGACTATGTGTCTCCCCTTCTAAGATTTAAACCATGTATTCCATTCATTTTAGTAACATCAAGGAGAACGCAAGGCAAGCAGTTTACTATGAAATGTGATATATTAGGCGGATAAAACACATACAATGCATTTGGAAGTTCCACAATGTGCCAGGCAAAGCATTCTGAGAAGAGAACACAACAAAAAAAAAGGAAGCACACACCAACGCTGAAGCATGGTGGAGGAAGCATCATAGATCATATTCACCTAAAGTTTAGTTTAGACCATTTAATTGTCAAAATAGGTCTTCCCCAAACTGTTCCCAGAATGTTGGAAACGCAGAGTTGTGTTAAATGCATGGCCTCATTCTTGCCGTTACACACCCTGTGTCAACTGGACTAAATTAAACGTCTTCACTGAGGAAATCTGAGAGCCCTCGGTATGGTCGTCCACCTAAAATGCTTAGCAGATGAGAAAATGCTAAACCCAGTTCTCCCGCAAAAAAATGCGAGCCCTCAACCCAAAGCCGGGTCCTTCCAAAGAAAAGAGCTCATCTGTTGACTGGGAGTCAGTGGGTGGGCCTGGGGGCAGGGTAACTGACAAGAAAGACAAATCCCAGCCCACATGTGTGTCGGTTTGAGCACCAACTGCAAACCAGTGGAATGTGCAGACTCTCACAAAAAAAGACAACCTTCTGAGGACAGGTGGACGGGACACACAACTCCACCTTTCTATTTTAGCAAACGCCATTGCCAAAGACCTTTACACACTTCTGGAATGCGTCCTTTATGCTTAGCTGTTGTTTCCATTGTTCTGTGAGGTGGCCGGCGAGGTGAAGGGCTGGCGGTCCGTCAAACTTAGGGGACAGTGTGTTCCTCGTCAAATGAGTGCTCTGGCGGTCCCAGCCCAATATGACCTCATAGGTGTTTCTGAAGGAAATCCTTCTCCCTTCCAGGCACAATGACAAGTTCCTGTTTAAAGAAAGACATCCAAACTACCAAACAGTGGAGTCTGGCCTTCTACTTACGTAATTCCTTTATTTACCATTACTAATAGTAAGTATCCATATTTTTTCCATCCCACCCTCGGACACTCAGAACTACAAACTTTCAGATGAATATTAATGCCTCAACTTAAAGAAAAGAGTAAAAATACATTTGGGTGAGCAATATGTGCCAAGAGCAATTCCTAAAATACAAAACTGGACCAGAACTTGAACAGCACCCATATAAACGTGGTTAACATACCATAAAAAACACTCTGTGGTTGGAATATCTCTGTTGTAAGAGCTCCACTTTTTTTCCTCAGGATACACCCAGTCCGTCAAAAGAGCAGTTGTGAGGTCAGGCACTTCTATTGGACGGAAATCTCAGGATGTTTAGTCAAGGCTCTGTACAGAACACGCAAGTTCTTTAACACCAAACACATTAAACCGGGTACATCAAAGGTTAAAATGTTCTGGAACACTTAACCAGAAAACACAGTTCTCAATTGGAGCTAAGGGTTCAACAGACACTATATCGATAAAAACGTTGACGCTGTAACAGTGTCCACTCACCTGAGAATGCGTTGGGCAATATTTTGGAGTGCGTCAGTGGAATTTTGTCCAGCCGTCCATAAGACCTGGCTCAAAGTCTGTGTTCCAGTTCATTCCAAATGTGTTTGATGGGCTTGACGTCAGGGCTCTGTGGTTGCCGATCAAGTTTTTTTGTTTTTTTGTTTTTTTTTAACAACAAACGCCACCAAACCACCCATGTCATGGAGGCATAAACATGCTGAATAACAGAAAATGACGTTCTGTACAATTTTAAACATGCGTGGCAATGTGCTCGGCTTAATATACTGTGCAATAGAATGAAAACAGCAAAACACTCTAAATAAGAGAAATTTTCCAATATTTTTTTGTTTAAACTTGTGCAGATGCCACTTATCCGGTACAAAGACCAAAGCAGAGACATCGTGTGTGTAAAGTACATCTAAAATTGATTTACTTCTAAATCCTATTATCATCAAACAGGAAGCCAGTAATCTCAGAGGGGAAAATGCTTCAGCAGAGCAACTTATAGTCACAACAACTGGCTAAGAAAAAGAAACATAAGTCCTTATACCCACGAACCACGAATTTTAATAACCCACAAATCAAGTCAACAACACAACCAATAGATTCATTTATATGTTTACTGGTTTGCAGTTATGGAGAGTATAATTAGAATATAACAAGAATATAACACAAGTTACAAAAAGCATAAAAGTCGATAATAATATTACAATTGTTCCTGCTCTGCAAAATGTTTTTTTATTTGAAAAATATTTTCTATTAAATACTAACCAAGCACATTCTCACTATATGACTATTGTGCAACAACTGTACAGATGGTTAGTCATGTAGTACGTTTGACGATTAATATATAAAACAAAGAATATGTATAAAAACCTTTCATTTCCTTGTACAGTATTTATATAACAGGAAAATATTATCAATTAAGTCACGTAGTGGATTTTACTAAACAAATGAAATAATCTTTTAAATAATTATAAAAAGTGCTAGAAATACATCCACAGAAATAATGCTGTGACTTTCTCATGTCACTTTGGTTTTTATTACGTCACTGTTATAGGCAGAATGTCAGATCTGAGAAAATTTCAGCGAATAGTTTGTTAAGGTGCAAAGTTGCTGAATTACATCTCACTCTTTATTCTTTATACTCGGTGTATTACTCATAAAGGTCCTCACAACGTCAGGCTTTTAAATGCTTACTGTTTCCTCCACAACACAACACAACACAACACACAACACAACGTCACCTCATTTCCACATCAACCAGTTAAATGAACAAGTTTATCTTTTACACAGAATGCAGAATGATTAGATCAGACAGAGAGAGAGACAGAGAGAGAGAGAGAGAGAGA
>JAFMOD010001148.1:319466-361373 GCA_019802435.1 Corydoras maculifer
AAAAAAAAAAAAAAAAAGAAAAACATGAACACATTTTTCATTCATTCATTCATTATCTCCCGCTTATCCTCTATTAGGGTCGCGGTGGGGTTCCCCATGCCCATCCAGGGGAGAACATCTCGGACGCTGGGCAGATAGACCCAGGACAGGGCGCCAATCCATCACTGGGCACACACTCACTCACACAGACACACTCTAAACGGGGCAATTTGGAGAATTCAATTAACTTTCCATGTTTTTGGACTGTGGGAGGAAACCGGAGGACCCGGAGGAAACCCACGCAGACACGGGGAGAACATGGAAACTCCACCCAGATGGGGATTCGAACCGGGAATCCCTAGTGCTGAGAGGAGAACGTGCTAAACACTAAGCCACCGTGCCGCTCTGAACACATTTTACATGAGCTAAATATGTATGTAAGTGTGTGTGTATGTATATATATATATTAAACATTTTGGTTAAAATCAGATATTAAATATCAATAGTGGTTATAGTGGACTTGGTGGTTAACATGTTCTCCTCTCAGAGCTGAGCATCCAGGTTTGAATCCCACGTGGGTGTTCCTCCCACAGTACAAAAACATGGTTTCAAGATAATGATTTTGAAGGCTCAAAATTGCCCCATATAGTGTGTGTGTGTGTGTGTGTGTGTGAGTGTGTGTGTGTGCCAAGCGACAGACTGGCCCCCTGTCCTGGGTGTATCTACCCAGCGCCCGATACTTTCTCCCCTCGCTGAGGATTAAGTGAAAGATAATGAATGAATGAATTTTGGATGACGCCCTCGTTCCCGTTTCCACTTTAAACAGATCAAATAATACTGAAGACATCTGCAGCAGGGCTTGAATTCCTGGACATCATGCAGCCCAAAGGATACTGGATTTCTGACTCCAGGGTGTTGTTTTTTGCCAAACACCTCTGTAAGTCTTGCTCCACCCTCTCCAGCTCCTGGCTTGTCTGGCTTTTCCGACTCTCCATGTCCAAAAGCTTCCGTCCTACAACTTCCTCATACTGCACCAGAGCTTTGTGTCGAGACAGTCAGAGAATGAGACAATGTCTTTTAATTAACTTATATAACTTATAACTTTACTTATATACATATATTTATAGCCAAAATATTCTATATTATATTTATACCTGTAGTTGAGTGTGTGTATATATATATATATATATTCATAGTTGTATATTAGAAGCAGCGATGGAATGGCGCCCTGTCCTGGGTCTGTCTGCCCAGCGCCCGAAACGTTCTCCCCTGGATGGGCATGGGGAACCCCACCGCGACCCTAATAGAGGATAAAGCGGAAGATAATGAATGAATGAATGAATGTATATTAGAACATTTCACATATCTATATACTGTATATTCATTCATTCATTATCTCCCGCTTTATCCTCCATTCAGGTCGGCAATTTTGAGAATTCAATTGACTTGATCCATGTTTTTGGACTGTGGGAGGAAACCGGAGAACCCGGAGGAAACCCACGCAGACACAGGGAGAACATGGAAACTCCACCCACCACTCAAGCCACCGTGCCGCCTATATACTGTATATTTGTATTTAATTCTCATTTTCTTCTTTAAAACTTTAAAATAACGGGGTAATCGGGGTCCGTGACCCATAATTTCGTTCCTGTCTCATGTACCACATGTCATATTTATGATCATAAAATTATCTTGAATCTTGAAGACATGCCGGATATGTTCACCTTCAGCTTTGTCACTGCTGAACATTTAAAATGCTGATTAAATCATGCCTTACTGTTTAACAGGTGGGTGACTGCTTTCTTGGCCTCTGTGTGATGATCAAAGAGCATCTGCTGCTTCTTTCTCACGGCCCTCAAGCCATCCTCAGCCTTACTGCTCTCGATCAGTGCGATGATGGTCTCCCCGGTGTTCTCCAGGTCATTGTAATGCAACGTGTCATTCTGTAACATCTCTGCAGCCAAGCAAGTGCACCGTTCCTCTGTGAAGACCACTGAAAAACATCAAATAAATACAGTGTTTATTTATGGGCCTCTTTAATAAAACATAATTGTGTTATTCTAACATAAGAAACAACTACTAACAAGCTGCAAAACAGATTTTGAAAGAAGAAATTTTAGGAAGGCATATTTAGGGACTTTTAGAACAAAAAAAAAAAAAAAAAACATATGAAAACAGAATTTGACACCTACAGAAGCTGAAGGTGATCCCACACCTCAATTTACCCCAAAAAATACATGAGTGGTCATATTATTCATTCATTCAGAGAACGTCCCAGGACAGGGCGCCAATCCATCGCTGGGCACACACTCACTCACACACACACACACACACACACTCTCTATATGGGGCAATTTTGAGAATTCAATTAACTTGATCCATGTTTTTGGACTGTGGGAGGAAACCGGAGAACCCGGAGGAAACCCACGCGGACAAGGGGAGAACATGGAAACTCCACCCAGATGGGGATTCGAACCGGGAATCCATAGCGCTGAGAGGCGAACATGCTCAACCACTAAGCCACCGTGACGCCCGTGGTCACATTAATTTTGAATTATTAAGAGGGTCTGACTGGCAATCTACATTCTAATTCATCCCAAAATAATTTTTTTTTTTTGATGGAGTTGAGGTCAGAGCTCTGTGCAGGCCAGAAAAAACTCCCACAATGCGTTCGTGAAGCTAAGAGAAGCTGCGGAAGAGCAGATAATTAACGATTTTGTATTCAATAAATGCATTTATAAATCTAGTTTTTATATTATAGTGTGTTTGTAAGAGTTTTATTAAAGCAATAAGACACTCGAGGTTGTTCCTCTTTATGGGATTTATTCACAATAAGGCCACGCCCTTTTAGATAGATAGATAGAATACTTTATTTCCTGAAGGAAATTTAGCAGCCAGTAGCAGTAAGAGTACAATAAAATAAACCGGATTTTAATAGAGGGAACCAATTTTTTTAAATATATTTACGTTTAGGGCGGCACGGTGACTTAAAGGTTTAGCATGTTTTCCTCTCAGCGCTAGGGATTCCCGGTTCGAATCCCCATCTGGGTGGAGTTTCCATGTTCTCCCTGTGTCCGCGTGGGTTTCCTCCGGGTTCTCCGGTTTCCTCCCACAGTCCAAAAACATGGAAAGTTAATTGAGTTCTCCAAATTGCCCCATACAGAGTGTGTGTCCAGCGATGGATTGCCCCCCTGTTCTGGGTGTATCTGCCCAGCGCCCAAAACGTTCTCCCCTGGATGGGCATGGAGAACCCCCCCGCACAACCCTAATAGAGGATAAAGCGGGAGATAATGGATGGATGAAAAAATATTTACATTTACAGTTATAAAGTGTCAAAAAGTGCCATATTAAAACAAAAAATATAAAGTAAATAAGAAGTCCAATGTTTGTACCTTATTGTCTTAATAATAATAATATTTTATTTTTAACACTCTTTACATTTCCGAACCAATCTTAAAGTGCTACAAAATAAAAGCACCAATCCATCCATTATCTTCCACTTCATCCTCTATTAGGGTCGCGGGGGGGTTCCCCATGCCCATCCAGGGGAGAACGTTTCGGGTGCTGGGCAGATAGACCCAGGACAGGGCGCCAATCTATCGCTGGGCACACACTCACTCACACAGACACACTCTATATGGGGCAATTTGGAGAACTCAATTAACTTGTTCCATGTTTTTGGACTGTGGGAGGAAACCGGAGAACCCGGAGGAAACCCACGCGGACACGGGGAGGACATGGAAACTCCACCCAGATGGGGATTCGAACAGCCAAACCACTAAGCCACCATGCCGGCCCATCATCAAACCAATTAAACTAATTAGGAATCAGAGGTCTTCATTTCAATAAAACGTTTCAGAACAAACAGGAATGAACGTATGAGGTGATATGTTTTAGTTAATTAATTTAATTAAATGTACAAATGCTAATTAAAATATATAAATGATTAATTATTAACTTGATTACGTGTTACTAAACATAAAACCCACCCCAGGGACACTGTGAAAGCCTCACGTGCATCAGACAAACGCACGACCGAAACGAACACGATATTAATGATAATGAGTGATTAATTAAAAGGCTGTAACATTCTGACGTAACAATGTAACACTCAGGTTGGGTCCTAATGTCGGTAACGTTGCGTTTACGGCCGAGTTACCGGCTTTTATTCCCTTATTAAGGGACGGTAACGACGATTTAAAGCGTAACACGCGACAGAACGCTGTTATTATAAAGTTAATTAAAGATTATAAACGTTTACAAAAGGCGCGAGCCGCCGCCATACCAACCTCGCGCTCCGCTTTGTTTTCAAACGGAGCCGCTCGTTGCCGCGCTTTACGCTCAGACCCCTAAAACCGCGCCTGAGCTTAATTCATCGTAAATTAGAACAGTGGGTTTAAAAGCGTACGTTGGAAATAATTAAACATCTATTAAGGATTCATGGACAAGATATTAGATGTAAGTGCCAAACGTAAGCCCATATATAGCGTTCAGCGCTGCGATTTATCATCAGGCACTGACAAAGACATCCTCACAACTGAAGCGAGTAGATACTCGGAGCCGCATACTAGCGTACTACAGAGTATTCACAGAAGAGGGCGGGGCTTCATATGGCGGGCGTACTAAGATACTAACGAGTATTTAAAAAACAATTAGATTAACGAACAACCTGAAATAAAAGGATTTATCTCCAAAAAACACAAAACATTAAAGTCCGCATTTCACAAAGTGTTCGTTCAGACAATATATTCATTTCAAACCCGCCTCGTTTAATTAAAAACTTCATATGAAACCTTAATTTGCCAAATGAATTTTTTTTTCTTATTTAAGTAAAATTATTCTATTAATTAAAAACCTTAATTAATCCCGGACCCCGGATAATATGGGGCCCAATTTTTGCTTGTCCCAAATCTTGTTGGGACCATTCATTCATTCATTATCTCCTGCTTTATCCTCTATTAGGGTTGCGGTGGGGTTCCCCATGCCCATCCAGGGGAGAACGTCTAGGGCGCTGGGCAGATAGACCCAGGACAGGACGCCAATCTATCGCTGGGCACACACTCACTCACACACACACACTCTATATGGGGCAATTTGGAGAACTCAATTGACTTGATCCATGTTTTTGGACTGTGGAAGGAAACCGGAGAACCCGGAGGAAACCCACGCGGACACAGGGAGAACATGGAAACTCCACCCAGATGGGGATTCGAACCAGGAATCCCTAGTGCTGAGAGGAGAACATGCTAACCACTAAGCCACCGTGCCGCCTTGTTGGGACCAGATGTATTTATTATATATATTGATAAAAGGGCAGCATGTTGGCTTATTGGTTTGGCATGTTCTCCTCTCAGCACTAAGGAATCCCGGTTCGAATCCCCATCTGGGTGGAGTTTCCATGTTCTCCCCGTGTCTGCGTGGGTTTCCTTCGGGTTCTCCGGTTTTCTCACAGTCCAAAAACATGGATCAAGTCAATTGAGTTCTCCAAATTGCCCCATATAGAGTGTGTGTGTCTGTGTGAGTGTGTGCCCAGCGATAGGATGGCGCCCTGTCCTGGGTGTATCTGCCCAGCGTCCAAAACGTTCTCCCCCCCCCTAATAGAGGATAAAGCTGAAGATAATGAATGAAAAAAACATCTATATGAAATTAAAAAAGCTTTACAAACTTTAATGTTTAGTAAAACAAACTTTTTATTAAACACTCAAATGCGCCTTTATTTTTTTTTCACAGCCAACATCTTATATTTCATTTTTTTTACTCTAAGATGTTAAGAAAATAAATAACACTTGAAAACGTGCAGTTTGTTCCCCGTACAGAACGTTTCATTTATTCTGTACATAAAAAAAATCCATGAAGTAAAAGTGGACCGACGTTCTTAAACATTTTCATAAGAATGTGTATGAAAACCCAAAGTCCAGTCCACACCCCCTGGGTTCGTGAGGTTCCCCTGGATAATGTTTCATTCCAAGCAGGTCACTGTTGAACATCCTGACTTCTCCCGACCATGTTAATTAAATTAATTTGACTTTGTGTGAAGAACAGGAACAGGCCTTTCCCAAACTGCTACCATCAAACGGGAATCATGGAACACAAGGAGACTCAATGAGTGTCCACTGACACTGCAGATTGTCATGTCCCACCGGTCCTGTGATTTCAGGCTCTCATCTTCTGAATGTTTTTTTTTTTTTTTTGATGGTCAATAGAACCAATAATCACTGTTTGTCTTTCATCTTTTTGCCCCCCGTCTTCTGCCGGCTACGCTCCCTGAAATATAACTTCCTTGGATCCAAGCCGTACGTTTTCAGCCGCTGTCCACTAATCTGTCTGCCGCCGATCTTCAACATCAGAGACGCCGATGACAGTCCTCCACCTAAACGCCTGTTCCTCTTCTGAGGCCACTTACGCTTTTCGGTCCTTGGCTGCTTTTTGGGAGTCTGTATGGGTTTCTCCAATCTTGGCTTTTTCTTCGGCACCAGCAGCTCGGTTTCCTCCTCGTCCTCGGACTCTTGGGCCGCTGGTCTTTCCGACGCGTCTACGGATGAAACTTTGTGACTGGACGCTTCTCCTGGTTCGTCTTCCGTCTTTTCCTTGGTCTCGGTTAACTCCTTCTTGTCCTTCTCTCCTTCTGCGTTCTTCATTCTATCCCTTCTTTTCTTGCCCACCTTCACCCTGGTTTGCGCCTCCTCCTCTGTGGGATCACTGCTGCAAAAACCAAAACATCATGTTAATCCATTAATCAAACTTCCTAAAGACCATCCTCTGTTGACTTTTTGAGTGGACAGGTCATCATGATCCCCCAGGATTCCTCTTTTTTTTTTTAAGCTTGAATGTTGAACCTTTTAGCACACATCATGTCAATATAATAATATTTTGGAATTACGGTCGCCTCTCGGCACTGGGGATTCCCGGTTCGAATCCCGAGCTGGGTGGTTTGCATGTTCTCCCTGTGTCCATGTGGGTTTCCTCCCACAGCAAAAGAACATGGTGTATCGCCTGCTCTAAATTGCCCCTATAATATATGTGTCAGGGCAGCACGGTGGCTTAGTGGTTTGGCATGTTCTCCTATCAGCACTAAGGATTCCCGGTTCGAATCCCCATCTGGGTGGAGTTTCCATGTTCTCCACGTGGGTTTCCTCCGGGTTCTCCGGTTTCCCCCCACAGTCCAAAAACATGGATCAAGTCAATTAAGTTCTCCAAATTGCCCCATATAGAGTGTGTGTGTGAGTGAGTGAGTGTGTGTCCAGTGATAGGTTGGCGCCCTGTCCTGGGTGTATCTGCCAAGCGCTCGAAACGTTCTCCCCTGGATGGGCATGGGGAACCCCACGGCGACCCTAATAGAGGATAAAGCAGAAGATAAAGGATGAATGAATATATGTGTCCCCAGGCCCGGTGGCGGGTGAGGGTTGTGTCAAGAAGGGCAGCCGGCGTAAAACTCGGGGCCAAGTCTAAAATGGTAGTTTATCGCTGTGGCGACCCCACAAATGGCAAAAGAAGAAGTTAACGTCCTTCTTTCTTAAACCTGTGGAGGGATCCATGGCGATCTACCAACACGCCCTGTACAATCGACCGGTCGATCACAATCAACGTTTTGGGCACGCCTGGTTTAAAAGAAAAGTGTGACTCTTGTTTAAAATGTTAAAATAATTGTTTTTAATAAATGGAATGAGTTGTGAGTAGGTTTTCCTGCACCTGCAGGGCCTAGTAGGTCAGTGGTTAGGGTGTTGGGTTGTCAATCTGAAGGCTAAGGGTTCAAATCCCAGGTCCACTGAAGTTACCAGTGAGGGTCCTTGGGCGAGGCCCTTACCCCTCATTGCTTTAGGGATGTTGTGATGAACCCTGTGCTCAGCTTGTAAGGCGCTTTGGATAAAAAGCATCCAATAAATGACCAAATGTAAATGTATTTATCAGGGATCCTGCAAAGTCTTTATTCTGCAGACTCTAAACTTAGTTGGGGTGAGAGCACTGGGAAGGTTTGAACCTTCAGATTGATGTCCCAACATCCTAACCACTCAGCTCCCATCTTTAAACTTCAAGAACCTTAAACCATTTATTAAATGTAAAACATTCATTCATTAATTATCTCCCGCTTATCCTCTATTAGGGTCGCGGTGGGGTTCCCCATGCCCATCCAGGGGAGAACATTTCGGGCGCTGGGCAGATAGACCCAGGACAGGGCGCCAATCCATCGCTGGGCACACACTCACTCACACACACAGACACACTCTATATGGGGCAATTTGGAGAATTCAATTGACTTGATCCATGTTTTTTGATTGTGGGAGGAAACCGGAGAACCCGGAGGAAACCCACGCGGACACGGGGAGCACATGGAAACTCCACCCAGATGGGGATTCGAACCGGGAATCCCTAGTGCTGAGAGGAGAACATGCTAACCACTAAGCCACCGTGCCGCCCCTAAATGTAAAACATTTTTAACAAAAACTTTTTTTTTAAACAAAATGCAAAGTAAAACAAAAAAACAGTGGTGAGAACAGTCTTCAGTTATAAATGTGTATAAATACTCACGCAGCATATACAGAGGCCAAAATCTGCTTCTTCTTACTGAAGTTCTGAGCTTTGATCTGATAATTCCTCACGTCACTGAGCTCCACCTGATCAGGTCTGCGGCGGAGAACCAGACAAAAGAGTTAAGAGTTAACCCATCACCACAGGGTGGCTGCTTCCCCGTGAGCGATGACCTCAGAACCTTCACCTGTACATGCAGGTCTTCTTTAGGGAGCACCAACGGTTCAGATCCTTCTCATCTGCGGTCAGGATCTAAAAACACAGCAGCAAAAAAGACGTTAACACGCTCCTGAACGAGAGCAGACGGAGACACGCCCAAACCTTCTGCTCAGAGAGAAGATTAAGTCCTCAGGCCCTGGTCAGAGTTGTTCCCTGAGCAACAACAATACCAGGTCAGAACCAATCACGGCTCATCAGTGCAAGTTAAGCAGGTGTAAGCCACAAAACCCTCATAAGACGGGTTCCAAAAAGGCGATGGACCCTCTGATCTGTTGTAATTTATTAAACAGACAAAGTTAAAGTCAAAAAGATTTAAGCCTCTACATCAATCATATCTTCATGTTCACAGATCACACTGTGGGCACGGATACCATACCATTACAGATGAGAGTTTGCAGATTTAATTGTTTTAGATTGTTTTACAGGGCAGCACGGTGGTTTAGTAGTTTAGCACGTTCTCCTCTCAACACTAGGGATTCCCGGTTCGAATTCCTATCTGGGTGGAGTTTGCATGTTCTCCCCGTGTCCGCGTGGGTTTCCTCCGGGTTCTCCGGTTTCCTCCCACAGTCCGAAAACATGGATCAAGTCAATTAAATTTCCAAATTGCCCCATATAGAGTGTGTCTGTGTGTGTGTGTGAGTGTGTGTCCAGCTATAGATTGGCGCCCCGACCTGGGTGTGTCTGCCCAGCGCCCGAAACGTGTCCCCCCCCTCCCCCCGCGACCCTAATAGAGGATAAAGCGGACGATAATGGATGGATGGATGTTTTATCGATATATTATATATTAAATAGATTTGGATGGGCATGGGGAACCCCCCCGCGACCCTAATAGAGGATAAAGCGGACGATAATGGATGGATGGAGGAATTGATGGATTGTTTTACAGGCATCAGTGTCAAAATTAGTTTTTGTGTTCACAGATTAGTTATTCTGTTAAATAAAGTACTTTTTTTCTTTAGTGAGTATCCTGTAAACCTTTCTGTGTAAAGGGTTTGTAAGCTATAATGATGTGAATGGCGGTACGATGGCAGCAGTAAGCGGACTGGACGTTTCACCTCATCAGTCGTCAGGCCAAAGTCATTAGGGACGACCTCTCTGTAGCGGAATCTGCACGGCAGGTCGTCTATGATGTCTTCATAGTCCAGCTTGTAATATTCATCCAGATACTGCTCGAATGACTTCTCCTCTGAAATCAAAAATGAATAAAATTAATGAACAATCATGAATAAAATTTGTTTTAAAAAATTTAATAAAATTCATTAACAATGATGAATAAAAAAAATGAATAAAATTCATCATCTAAATACTGCCATCATTCTGAAGATATCAGAGAAATACCGAAGAAAGGTGAGATGTCTTGATTTCTTTAAAAATCTAGTTCATGTACACTAATTAACTGACCGGTCAAGATGATTAAATAAATCCATATTAAACAAGATGTTTTTGGAGGATGGGAAATGCACATAAACAACTGAAATAAGGTCAGATCAGTATTTATGGGTATGAACTATGATGTAACTCCACGCTGTAATACATCAGTATTATACGGGTGTCAAACATCATTGGTTTTCGTTGAGAATTATATTTTAATTATAAAATAAGTCAAAAACCTTTATTATAAGGTTGGAAACACTCACTTTTTATGCATTAACCCTTTAATTCACTCCCATTTCTGTGAATGCACTGAAGCAGTGCCTGCTTCAAAGTGTGTATTTTTTTAACCCCACCCTGTTATTTAAACTAATTTTTTTTCCGGATCCCTATCTGGGTGGAGTTTCCATGTTCTCCCCGTGTCTGCGTGGGTTTTCTCCGGGTTCTCCGGTTTCCTCCCACAGTCCAAAAACATGGATCAAAGTCAATTGAATTCTCCAAATTGCCCCATATAGAGTGTGTTAGATTGCCCCCCTGTCCTGGGTGTATCTGCCCAGCGCCCGAAACGTTCTCCCCTGGATGGGCATGGAGAACCCCCCTACCCCCCACCATGACCCTAATAGAGGATAAAGTGTAAGATAATGGATGGAATGGAGTGGGACTGTGAGCATCACCCCAATGATTTGATTAATTTAATGAATGATGATCATGTCTACGAACGTACGCGGATCAAAAACCGGTTTGTCCTTGGTGACGATTTCAGCAAAGTGTGATTTCTTCCTCTTTTTGCCCATGACCGGGGCGTCCAACTTCTTCTTTAATTCTCTCTGCTTCTTTTTTGCCTTCTTGGACACGTGCTGACTGGGATCGTATTCGGCATCCATCTGAAAACGTCAGAACACCCCCCCCTCGATTAAATTCCTGTTCAATGCCCAGAGGTCAACGGTGGCAAAACATATCCTCACAACGAAGTCGGCATCTTCACAGTTCGGCTCAAAGGGTTCTGCCTCATACTGATCCTCTCCTGCGTATCCTTCCTCATCCTCACCGGTCCATGTGTCCCAGTTCCAGTGTCCTAAAATCAGTATTAACAAAAAGTCTTATTATCTAATAGACAGAAAACACTGCTGGAAAAAATGGTGTACAATTTTACCCTCCAGCTCATCATCATCATCATCATCATCAAACTGAGGTTTCTCGTCTTCGTCCTTCCCGTAGTACTCATCGCCAAAAAATTTCTAGAAACATATAAATGGCATCATTTTAATTCCCCGTTCAGGTTGCTTCATTTCACAGAGAACACATGGTTCAGACATCATCTGTTTCTGAAATTCTAAAACTGTATGTATTTTGACTCCACAGACTCGAGCATCATCGTACTTAATTGTCCAGCAGTGATCGGTCGTACCTGCATGAGCTGATCGTGTTGCTGAGGATCGAAGTTTCCGTCGATGTCCACGTCGGTGAACGCCAGCTTCTCGTTCCCGCTCAGCTCCTGCAGCTTCTTCAGTTTCTCCATGATTTCTGCACGCTTCAGGTTCTTAAGTTCCTTCAGTTGTTGCTGCTTTTGCTCTTTTTCCTACAAAAACCATCAGCAAAGACACAGAATATTGATTTATTGAGTTATTTTGGGGGATAACGCCATTGTGGACATAATTTAATGGCAGTTTCAGGTTTAGTATTACGGTCTGATTATTCTTTCTTACGCTGTAGTTAATTTTATATTATATATATATATATTTTTATTTTATTTTTTTTATTTTAAGATTCAAAGCTTTATTGTCATATGCACATACGGAAACATGTGTCCCTGCGCAATGAAATTCTTACTTTGCCGTCCGCCCTGGATTAGTAAGAAAAAGTAAATATAATACTACTACTAATAATAATAATTTCCCATATTGTGGGGAAACTAATCAGAAAATGTAATAAAAATAAATGTTAAAAAAAATTTAAAAAAGGGGGGGGGGAAGAAAGAAATAATAATAATGAAAGTATAAATATATAAAAAAACAGAAAAACACACACACTATGTACATAAGATAAAAAAAGCTAAAGTATCTACATCCAGTAGCGGCGCAAGCAAACACGTCTGCCACAGAGGGCGCCATGATCCAAAACCATCAGATCATTTGAATAATTGTGCGGTGGGTTAGGACTGTTCCTGTGTAAATATTTCTTTCAGGGTTTCGAGGCTGTCTTTGCTTTATTCTAGCATGATGTTTTAATTGTACTGGGCGATTGGCAGCTTTCAGAGAGAACAGAATATAAGATATAACACAAAAAGCTTTGACATTTCTGTAAATAAGTTTTGGATTCACGCCGGTTCATTTTACGGTTGTTGTCATTTTAAAGTCAAAGTCAAAGTAGGCTTTATTGTCAATTCCTTCACATGTTCTATACATACAAAGTAATCGAAATGACGTTCCTCGCTCTCCCACGGTTACAAGACATTTATGACATTAACACATAAAACAAAAACAAAAAAAGTAACTAATACTAGCTTAATGACAGTAAAAAAGTGAAATGCAGTGTGATGTAATGGAATTCAATAGTAAAAAAAGTTTAAATACTATAATTATGTAGTAATAATAAAAGGCAATGTAAATGCAATTTAAATAGTAACAGTAATATTGAAATAACTAGTAATAATAGCAATAACAATAATAAGTAGTAGCAGTAATATTAATAATGCTAATAATAATAATACAATAATAAATATTAATATATATAAGTTATAAATAATAATATATGATTTTACACTCTGAAGATAAAATTTCTAGCTTTTTAAATGTTTTTTTTTGTTTATGAGACGAACTGCAGATGTTCTGGCACTCAGAGTCAGACGGCGGGATGTACCTTTTTCTTTCTCTCCTTTACAGCCTCCCGTTTTCTCTTTCGTCTGTCGTCTTTCGTACGGACGGAACTCGCGATGACGCGGGGGTACGTCTTGACCTGTAAAATAAAATTTAGGATGAAACGCGATTTAGTAATTAAGACCTCCATTTAACATCACGAGATTGTAAAACGCACCAAATTTACATTACTAAAAAAAAAATGTAATAAAATTTTTTTTTTTAAAAATACCTGATGAGAGTCGGGTTCCTCGAATCGAAAATTATAATGTCTCTCAAAGTTTTCTTGCTTTTGCAGGAATGACTCCCCCTCCTCCTCCGAGTCCTCTACATCCTCCTGCACGAGCTCGTCATAGGTGGGAATTCTGAACATCAATAAAGTAATCACGCAAAGCATTGACATTGTGAAGGAGCAACATTAACAAACTATATATTAATTAACACTCTGCAATACGTATTCCATCATTATACACGCAATACATTTTTGCTGAACTACTTTATTTGATCATTTGTGCAATACACTTCTTTATCCTCTCTGTATGTCATTTACATAATTGAGTCATTTATTTTATATATTCTGATATTTCTATTTCATTTTTTTCAAGTCCTTCTTTTAATAGCTATATTAGACGTATGTTTTTTTTTTTAACTTTCCCAATTACTGTCAGTTTAGTATTATCTCATATTATGTAAAGCACATTCAATTACTTTATATTCTATTTAAATATATTCAGAGTTTTATTAAAATGCAAATCAAGTCTTTAATTTTCTTATTTGTAGGTAAATTAAATAATCTGGTTTTAAAACACTCACTTGTCGTCCTCGTCTTCATCGAGATAGCCTTTATTAAGGATGTAGTCTCGTAAAAAGGACTCCTTCTCGTCCAGCTTAGGATCATTCCAGAAATCTCTTAAGTATTTCTGCAACAAGAAGAACAACCACCTGAGGTTTTAAACGGAACAGCATTCAGCGCAGTGTATAAACGTAACGTTTTCTTTTTGTGGGGCATTAATTCCATCATGGGACCAGACAAACAAATAAAAATAAATTAATTTAAAAAAAAAGTTTCCGGACTCAAAACCCTCAAAGAAAACAGAACAGAAACATGATTGTGTTGCTTGCGGACGGAACGAAAACAGAGGTTCCATGGTATATTTAATAAAAATAATGCTCATCTAATTTTGTATTAGTCTTTTATCTTGGGAAAAAACGAGAGCGAGAGGTCAGACAGACATTGCTATGGTAGCTACTATTCATTTTCTGATACCGTATTTCCATTTGGGAAGATGTTCGGAGGCAAAACGACGAAACGTAAATCGAACCCGGAGGACTTAAATGTTGATTTTTGTTCATTGAGGACGAGTTTCTCATTTTCCTAAAGTAATTTTTTGTATTTTATAATGGTGGGTCATGACTTAATGACCATGAGAACACATAGGTCCCAGAATAAAATCTGTTGAGAAGCTCTGCTGTACACGGTCCTCCTCTGGATTCAGTCTACCTGCAGATCGGAGGACATCTCCATCTGTCTCCTAAAATGTACTTAAAACTCATTTTTAATTCCTTTCATCAAGCTGCGGTACTCATAAGTCACTTTGAATTAACGTAATGTTTTTAGGTGACAGACTGAACGGTTACATCCTTCAAGACACAGGTTCCCCAGGTACCCCACGACCTCCTCGGTTGCCAGATCCACTCGAATAGATCTCCGACTGTTTAGTCTGAAAGCACAAAGGAAAAGCACTGTGCACTTACCAAATCCCGGACTTCACCGTCTTCCTCCATCGCCGTCTGCCCTTTCAGCCACTGCAGGTAATCTGCCTCCTCCTTGTCCTAGAAACAGGATTGAACCCATGTCAAAAAAACAAAACAAAAAATTAATAAAATAATTTAAAAAATAAATAAATAAAATAAAATAACATATATAAATATTCATTATCTTCCACTTTAGCCTCTATTAGGGTCGCGGGGGGGTTCCCCATGCCCATCCAGGGAAGAAAGTTTCAGGCGCTGGGCAGATACACCCAGGACAGGACGCCAATCTATCGCTGGGCACACACTCACTCACACAGACACACTCTATATGGGGCAATTTGGAGAACTCAGTTGACTTGATCCATGTTTTTGGACTGTGGGAGGAAACCGGAGAACCTGGAGGAAACCCACGCGGACACGGGGAGAACATGGAAACTCCACCCAGATGGGGATTCGAACCGGGAATCCCTAGTGCTGAGAGGAGAACATGCTAAACCACTAAGCCACCTATATATATATATATATATATAAAGAAAATTTAACAGGTGGCACCTTCTCCTCTTGGGTTTTGTTCCGGCGTTTCAGCAGGCCTTCATCATCGCTGTCTTCATCGCTGCAGTCCTGCATAAACTTCTGAAAACTGTTTCAAACAAATAAAATAAGAAAACACACCAACAAACAGACGGATCACTGACATGAAGCTTCATAACTATTAACGGATTCAGGTAGCCGTGTTCATGTCCTTACCCCTCCTTTAGCTCCTGCTGCTCCTGGATGTAGCTGGGGGACGCAGCTCTCTGCGACAGACACACACACACCACGGTAGTACAACATCACAAAGGATGGACACACAACATCACGTTAATAAACATTTCTGCACCTCTGCCATTTGCTTGGCAGCCTCTTCATCGGCGCTATCATCCTCATCATCATACTTTCTGGGGGGAAAAAACAAAAAGGTAATTAATCAGAGGTTTTATGGATTAATACAGTTATGCTTGTTTTGTATATAACAGCAGCGTTTTAGGTACAACATTTGGTCAATGAGTGAGGGAAAAGCAGCTTACCCTCCTCTCTCCAAGATGACTTTGCGCTCGTAGTCCTTCAGAAACATTGGTTTTTCAGCTTTTTTGGACGTGGAGGGTTTGTTATCGCTGCCTGAGCTGGAGGCTGTAAGGATGGAGCAGAGTGGAGCAAACATAACACGCAACAGTTACAATAAAAACGAATGCTGTGACGAAACATGAGGTTCATTCACTTAAAATTAAAGTACTCCTTTCCAAACCTTCATCTGAATAGAACCTTGCATCTTTCTGATAGATCTTTGGATCCTTCTTCTTCAACAGAGAAAGGGTTTTGTAAAAGTCCCTCTCCAGCTTGGGATTAAATTCCTGGGAAAAAAAACAAAAAAAAAAACGGAGACATGATTCATAAGGACAGTTCCAATTATAATCCCACACAGTCACGAATCCAGAATACACGTGTGAACATATATTACAGTCTCACCACTTCACCATCATCATCGTCATCTGACTCAGAGGAACTAGAGGACCCATCCTCCTCCTGCTCACCAAACCGGTCCTTTACTATAAAAACAAAAATCATCCTTAAAACTGCAGGTCGCTTTTATATCAGAGCTCTGTATATTACATGAAATGAAAAAGGACACCCCATTCTGAGATGTTTTAAGCATCATCATCACCCCAACCTCATCTCTGTCAGGTCCTTAAGTTTGAGGAATTCACTGATCTCCTGTCTCCATGTTAAATGTGACAGTATGATAAATAATTAATATTTTTTTATTTTAGCAACAAAATACAGACGTATGAAGTGACAAATCCATCCATCCATTATCTTTTGCTTTTTCCTCGATTAGGGTCGCAGGGGGGGTTCCCCATACCCATCCAACGGTTCAGGCGCTGAGCAGATAGACCCAGGACAGGGCGCCAGTCCATCGCTGGGCACACACTCACTCACACAGACACACTCTATATGGGGCAATTTGGAGAACTCAATTGACTTGATCCATGTTTTTGGACGGTGGGAGGAAAACCAGAGAACCGGAGGAAACCCACGCGGACACGGGGAGAACATGGACATTCGAACCTGGCTCCCAAGCTCTGAGAGGAAAACATGGAAACTACAAAGCCAAAGTGCCGCCCCCTCAAAAGTATCATCCATCCATTATCTTCCACTTTATCCTACATCAGAGCCGTGGGGGGGTGGTGGTGTGTTCCCATGCCATTCCAAGCGAGAACGTTTCGGGCGCTGGGCAGATACACCCAGGACAGGACGCCAATCCATCGCTGGGCACACACTCACTCACTCACACACACACACACTCTACATGGGGCAATTTGGAGAACTCAATTGACTTGATCCATATTTTTGGACGGTGGGAGGAAAACCAGAGAACCGGAGGAAACCCACGCGGACACGGGGAGAACATGGACATTCGAACCTGGATGCCCAGCTCTGAGGGGAGAACATGCCGTAAATCATTAGTTTAGTAAAATGTTTGTTTTGTTCTTTGGAGCAAAACGAAAGAGCCCCACACGGACACAGCCCTCTGACACTGAACTCGAAAACAACATTAAAACGATTTAAAAAAAAAAAAAACAAAAGCAAACTTTTTGGAATTCAGATTCTGTGCGCACGTGCGCGGTGTAAACAAGCAGGTAAACACAGACATCAAAGCGCCGACGGATCTGCAGATAAAGCCCCGGTTCTGAGTGAAAACGCTGTGAATGAACAGATTTTTAATATTTTACTTTATTTTATTTTAAATGAATAAACCCGCGGAGCTGCTTCGCTGAGGCTCCGTTAGCTAACAGGCTAACTGATGAACACGTCTGAAGGTGGCGCTCTTACATTTCTGCAGCTCCTCTTTCTGTCGGTATCGGTCGTATTTCTCCGCGAACTTTTTATTAATCTTCAGTTCCGACATGACAGCGTTTAATAAAAACCACAACAATCAAACCAAACTACAACCAACTATCAACCAGCATGCTGCCGCACCACGTGATCAGAACAGCGCCCTCTACAGCCAACCGTGATTACAGCAACAGTTTAGGGAAGGCCCTTAAGTGCAGCGATGTTTCTGTGATCAGAGAGAAAGAAAGAGAGATTATCACAGAGGGAGCGGCACGGTGGCTTAGTGGTTTGGCATGTTCTCCTCTCAGCACTAGGGATTCCCGGTTCGAACCCCCATCTGGGTGGAGTTTCCATGTTCTCCCCGTGTGCGCGTGGGTTTCCTCCGGGTTCTCCGGGTTCCTCCCACAGTCCAAAAACATGGATCAAGTCAATTGAGTTCTCCAAATTGCCCCATAAAGAGTGAGTGTGTGCCCAGCGATGGATTGCCCCCCTGTCCTGGGTGTATCTGCCCAGCGCTTGAAACGTTCTCCCCTGGATGGGCATGGGGAACCCCACTGCGACCCTAATAGAGGATAATAGAGATAATGAATGAATGAATTATCACAGAGGAAATTCAGCAGCCAGTAGCAAAAATAAATAAAATAAAATAAATAAAAATAATAAAACCAATAATGTATAATAATGCAAACAAAGGAAGGAATAAACGCAATTAAGCCTATCGCAGTTGGAGGGGCTAGATACACCCAGGACAGGGCGACAATACATTGCCAGGCACACACACACACACACACACACACACACACACACTATATGGGGCAATGTGGAGAATTCAATTGCCCCTGAACTTCATGTTTTTGAGAACCTGGAGGAAACCCACACGGACACGGGGAGAACATGAAAACTCCACCCAGATGGGGATTCGAACCCGTAATCCCTAGTGCTGAGAGGAGAACATTAAAGTGCACACACACACACACACACACACACACACACACACACACACACACACACACAAGCACACGTGTTTATGTGTGTGTGTTTGTGTGAAACTAATAATATAGACATTAATTTAAAAACAGTGTAAATTAGGCGGCATGGTGGCTTAGTGGTTTAGCATGTTCGCCTCTCAGCACTAGGGATTCCCGGTTCGAATCCCCATCTGGGTGGAGTTTCCAGGTTCTCCCCGTGTCTGCGTGGGTTTCCTCCGGGTTCTCCGGTTTCTTCCCACAGTCCAAAAACATGGATCAAGTTAATTGAATTCTCCAAATTGCCCCATATAGAGTGTGTCTGTGTGAGTGAGTGTGTGCCCAGTGATGGGTTGGCGCCCTGTCCTGGGTCTATCTGCCCAGCACCCGAGACGTTCTCCCCTGCATTGACATGGGGAACCCCACCGCAACCCTAATAGAGGATAAAGCGGGAGATAATGAATGAATGAGTGTAAATTAGTAAGTGGTTAAACATTGGTTTTGTCTAGGGTCAAATTCTTCACATAATCAGCAACAATATTTTACTGATGGAATCGACGTTAAGTGAGATGATTAATAAAATAAAAAGTGACTACATAATAATTATTTTTAAGGTTTTTTTTCCCATTGATTTGACAATAAATTGACTTCAACATGAAGTTTTCTTGCCAACGACTTAGACTTTTATTATGAAAGCTAATGAAGCTTACCGGTTTTATTGAAGGTGGAGCCACTTGGTGGCGCTATAGAACATCATGGACTACACAATGGCGCGCGGTACATCATGTTCCCTCAAACAGAGACACTTTAAATCTCTGTTTTGCAAAAAAGAAATAATCGTTTTAGTTTTATTTATTGCAACATTGTATCGGTAGAAATAAAATTAAAACATTACAATTTATAAATAATTACAGACGTTGGGCTGCAAATGATTTTAAAAAGGTTTTAATGAGATCACTGTTTCTGTCATCTGTTAATTATTATTTAATTTATACCTTTAAAAGATTGTGACGTCAACACATTACACTAGTACTTGGGATCCAGGTTCGAATCCCAATCTGGGTGGAGTTTGCATGTTCTCCCCGTGTCCGCGTGGCTTTCCTCCCACAGTCCAAAAACATGGATTCAAGGTCAATTAAATGCTTTAAATTGCCCCATATAGAGTGTATTTGTGTGGGTGAGTTTGCCCAGCGATAGATTGGCGCCCCGCCCTGGGTGTATCTGCCCACATGCTTCCCCCCGGATGGGCAAGTGGAACCCCACCCCACCGCAACCCAAAAAAGAGGATTTAGCAGAAGATAATAAATGAATAATTGTTTTATGCCTTTCACAATGTTGTGTGTGACTTTCTGAGCCTTTGCACAGTGGCCCATTCTGAGGAGACCACACACAAACACACACTATATGGGGCAATTTAGAGCATTCCATTTACCTTGAATCCATGTTCCTGAACTGTGGAAGAAAACCTGAAGACCAAAACACAAAGGACCCAGAGAAAACCCACATGGACACGGGGAGAACATGCAATCTCCACCCAGTTTGGGTTTTGAACCTGGAATCCTGAGAGGAGAACATACTAAACACCAAGCTTTTCTTTTTTTTTTAAAAAAAAGCATATAATTGTTGATGCATTGATACGTGCATAATATTTAATGATCTTTATTGTTGGATGTTTGCCATTATTGTGGCACTTTGTTACAAATAAAGTCTATTATTATTATTCCATCCATCCATTATCTTCTGCTTTATCCTCTATTAGGGTTGCGGGGGGGGGGGGGTTCCCCATGCCCATCCAGGGGAGAACGTTTCGGGCGCTGGGCAGATACACCCAGGACAGGACGCCGATCCATCGCTGGAAACGCACTCACTCACTCTCTCACTCAGACACACTCTATATGGGGCAATTTGGAGAATTCAGTTTACCTTGATCCATGTTTTTGGACTGTGGGAGGAAACCGGAGAACCCGGAGGAAACGCACTTTGACATTGGGAATCCCTAGTGCTGAGAGGAGAACATGCCAACCACTAAGCCACCGTGCCGTCTCTCATTTATTTAATTATTTTATTGCTCTGCAAAATTATTGGGGGGGGGGGGGGGGGGGGGGGGGGGGGGGGGGGGGGGGGGGGGGGGGGGGGGGGGGGGGGGGGGGGGGGGGGGGGGGGGGGGGGGGGGGGGGGGGGGGGGTTTCCTCCGGGTTCTCCGGTTTCCTCCCACAGTCCAAAAACATGGATCAAGTTAATTGATTTCTCAAAATTGCCCCATTTAGAGTGTGTCTGTGTGAGTGAGTGTGTGCCCAGCGATGGATTGGCGCCCTGTCCTGGGTGTATCTGCCCAGCGCCCGAGACGTTCTCCCCTGGATGGGCATGGGGAACCCCACCGCGACCCTAATAGAGGATAAGCGGGAGATAATGAATGAATGAATGTAAAATTATTGGTGTTTTAATTTGGCTTATTATTAATACTGTGAGTTAAACTATTAATACTGTGAGTAAAATTATTAATACTGTGAGTTAAACTATTAATACTTTAAGTTAAATTATTAATACTGTAAGTTAAATTATTAATACTGTGAGTTAAACTTTTAATACTGTGAGTTAAATGATTAATACTGTGAGTTAAATTAGATCACTCTAATGTATTTAGGAATGAAACATCACGGATAAGTTAATACCATCTGGAGGAGTTTTCCCGAACCGGGATCTCCTTTTCTTTGAACTCGCCTACAACTCATGGAAACATAAATATTTCCCAACCTGATATATAGCCCTGTGTGGCTGCCAAGGTACATAAAACGTGACGTTCTGTTCACAGAGCAAAGTCCTGGCCTTAGGTTCAAGCCACATGGAGGTTTTTCTGTTGCACTAATCTGGAGGTACGAGTTAATAGAACTGTTTAATAACGTTCGCTTAAGCGCTGGGAATAATATGTTTCAGTAAAATGTGATGAAAGCTTATACACTGATCACATAAAGTACTTTATTTATATAAAGTCTAGTTTTCAGGCTTTTAAATATTTAACAATCACAATTTAGAGTATTTAAAAGGGGACACTCTTCTTACATGCACTTTAAATTTTATATATATATATATATATATATATATAGGCGGCACGGTGGCTTAGTGGTTGGCATGTTCTCCTCTCAGCACTAGGGATTCCTGGATGGGGACCCCCCCCCCACCACCGCGACCCTTATATAGGATAAAGCGGGGGATAATGAATGGATGGATATATATATATATTCATTCATTATCTCCCGCTTATCCTCTATTAGGGTCGCGGTGGGGTTCCCCATGCCCATTCAGGGGAGAACGTCTCGGGCGCTGGGCAGATAGACCCAGGACAGGGCGCCAATCTATCGCTGGGGACACACTCACTCACACAGACACACTCTATATGGGGCAATTTTTTGAGAATTCAATTAACTTGATCCATGTTTTTGGACTGTGGGAGGAAACCGGAGAACCCGGAGGAAACCCACGAAGACACGGGGAGAACATGGAAACTCCACCCAGATGGGGATTCGAACCGGGAATCCCTAGTGCTGAGAGGCAAATGTGCTAAACACTAAGCCACCGTGCCGCTATATATATATAAATAATTAAAATACTATATATGCATTATGCGGCACGGTGGCTTAGTGGTTTAGCATGTTCTCCTCTCAGCACTAGGGATTCCTGGTTCGAATCTCCATCTGGGTGGAGTTTCCATGTTCTTCCCGTGTCCGTGTGGGTTTCCTCCGGGTTTTCCGGTTTCCTCCCACAGTCCAAAAACATGGAAGAAGTCAATCGAGTTATCCAAATTGCCCCATATAGAGTGTGTCTGTGTGAGTGAGTGTGTGCCCAGCGATAGGTTGGCGCCCTGTGCTGGGTGTATCTGCCCAGCGCCCGAAACATTCTCCCCTGGATGGGCATGGGGAACCCCACTGCGACCCTAATAGAGGATAAGCAGAAGATAATGAATGAATGAATGAATAATTAAAATACTTTATATGCATTATTTTGTTAATGTTAGGACTATTGGGATAGGATTGGTTAAAATAATTACATAATAACTACACTGTATGCACACTGTGTTTTTTTTTTTTTTTTAACCTGATTAAGACTTTCATGGTCTTGTTTTCTTTTCTTTTTTTTTTTTTTTTTTAAATGGAGCCTGACTTTCTTCTTTAGGTTTTTAAATTATTTTTTTTCATTGGATTTTATAAGCTCCTCACAATAATATACAAGTGTGCTGGATGTACGAGGTCCTTGTCCTATATAAAGCAGAGTTGGCCGCCCACTGGCACTGGACAAAAAAGAGGTGGTTGAGAGAAATCCACTGCTCCTATTGGCTGTCCATGTGTTGTCCTCACTTTCCCAAAACAGCTGAGTCATGGACAAACATGGAAGCTGTGTTACGGGCTATCCTGAAACAACAGCCACTCTAAACACTGGAATGACCCGAACCGCCGGGATGTAGATCAGAAATATCAAAGGTTTATGAAAACAGTGTTGTTATTCCTGCATCAGCTGGCTTCTCAATTCCTTCTGCTTTTGGAGTGAATTCAAGGTTTAATAGAGTTGAAAAGAGTCGTAAAAGAGTCGTTTGCAGGACAGACACACAGATAGATTTATACACATGGATTCACATCTGGAATTTATGTATTTCCGGTTGATTTTTAGGACGTGGGGGTTTAGTTCCACATAAAAAAAAATAATAATAATGTTAAAGCTAACGTGAAGTTGATAATTAAAAAATATTGTTGCTCCAGACGTGTCCTGTTTGTATAAATGCTCGTGTTAATGAAGAGGGACAGGAGGGGGCTATGCTATTTGGTAAATTACTATAAAGTGACTTTGTCAAACATCGAGCATGCTAAAAAAAATATTACTAAAGATAGAAGTTTAAAATACAGCACAGAAAGAAAATACAGAGCAAACTGTGGTGTAGTTTTCAGATTATTTCATGTTAAATAGGACAGCGGGCTGAAACGCTGATGTTTGGACAGTGCGCTGATGTTTCTGTTGAATATTTAGTCTCTGCCCAGCGGGAGGATTATCTACATACTACAGCCCTGACCTAAAAACTAAACTAAACATGAGCTGATGCCAAGTAAACTCCGAAAACCAGGCTACATCACACTGCGGTCGCCTGAATGGACAACTCTGAGATGTGGAATCCCATTTTAAATACAGGGACATTAGAAAAAACTTTACAAATATATCAATTACAGCAAGAATTTAAATAAACTATTTACTGTGTTCGGGTAGTTTGTAGTTCTAAAGCATAACGAGATGAATTAAAACAATCAATAAAAAAAAATTATCCATTAATTATTAGGAATATTTACAGTTAGTATCACAGAGGCTGAAACGTGTCAGTAAAAACCAGAGAAACTCGTATAAAAATTCTGACAAAAAATTTTTTATTTAGTAAATTATATTGTTTTAGGGCGGCACGGTGGTTTAGTGGTTTAGCACGTTCGCCTTTCAGCACTAAGGATTCCCTGTTCGAATCCCCATCTGGGTGGAGTTTCCATGTTCTCCCCGTGTCCGCGTGGGTTTCCTCCGGGTTCTCCGGTTTCCTCCCACAGTCCAAAAACATGGATCAAGTCAATGGATTTCTCCAAATTGCCCCATATAGAGTGTCTGTGTGAGTGAGTGTGTGCCCAGTGATGGATTGGCACCCTGTCCTGGGTGTATCTGCCCAGCGCC
Organism: Corydoras maculifer; assembly: GCA_019802435.1. NCBI lineage: Eukaryota > Metazoa > Chordata > Actinopteri > Siluriformes > Callichthyidae > Corydoras > Corydoras maculifer. The sequence continues at coordinate 343,705 of JAFMOD010001148.1, forward strand.
CGAAACGTTCTCCCCTGGATGGGCACTGGGAACCCCACCACGACCCTAATAGAGAATAAAGTGGGAGATAATGAATGAATTTACAGTTAGTATCACAGAGGCTGAAACGTGTAAGAAAATTATATTGATTTTTAGTTTTTAGTTTTGAGATCAGGTTTTCAGACTGTTTTACCCTGTGATTGAATACTTTAGTAACGTCTGTGTAAATACTAAAAATGAAGGCATGTCATTATACAAGATCTCACACAGCCAATAAAAACATACAAATTTATTCAATTCGCAAAAATCAAGCTGAACGACAAACATAAAAACATCAGTAAATAAAACCGAAACAGTGAGCACCTTCACGTCAGCTCACACACTTGGGCTTCATACACTTTGGTGGCACACACTGATATGATTGCAAGCCTCACTGCAGGTCCCGTCGTTTCAGAACACACATTTTGTCATTTGGCGACGCAGTGCGGAAAAAAAAAAAAAAAAATATATATATATATATATATATATATGTGTGAAGATCAATTAAGACCTTTACACTATAAATAAAGTCAATTCACAATATTTACAAATGCCCATAGAAAACTTTATCCCATTTGGATAAATGACATTTATACAAAAAAAAAAACATGTTCTGGATGGAAGGCCTGAAATCTGTCATTTTTAATACGCTTGAAGCTACGCCAAGCACGACAATGTAAAAGATGTGTTTTTAGTTGTTAAAACTAAACCGATTGATGCCTGTAACACACTCAGGACAGTTGAGACAGAACCTGTCTGCCATTTACTGAAAGTTGGGGGACCTTCTGCACTATTTTTGCTTTATACAAGACATAAACTGCTCAACACATTGTTTGATTTTAATTTCTCTTAATTCTGCACCATTTATATTCAACAGGAGACAATCTTGAAACATCTTGGAAGCAGCATACTGTATATCTCTCCAAAACACCTAAATAAGCTTATAAGCCTTTCCATGCATGATGATGACCCACAATGCCCTAACAGATGCTGGAGTTTGCATCTTTTTTCTTTTTTGTGACACTTTAAACCTGCCTCCTGCTGTTTCCTCTAAATACAAACAGACATTTTGTAGTGGACATGATTTATCTCGGAGAACTTTGTTGTTCAGAGAATAGGTCAGTGTTTTTAAGTTAACTAATTTACAATCCTCTAACAAAATTGAAACCATGACCATGATATTTAAAAACGCCCTACTTTTTTTGGTGTTTTATGAGTAAAAAATAAACAGTCACTTTTTGGGTTACAGGTTTCGTTAAACTGTGTTCCTAAGAAATGACCTCTAAAGTCCTCGTCTCTTAAACCTGCATTGGTTGCAGACATACTAAGATTTCAAGTAAAATAATGTAAAATAATATTCACAATTTACAAATCTCAATCATGAACATGCTGTAGGTGGAAAAAGCCTCTTCCGTTTTTATAAAAAAATGCGGTTGTTCTAAAATAATTTAGCACAAACGTCTCTCGGCGACGTGATGCGTGAGGTACGTGAGGTACGTGATGTTTGAGGTTACCGTGTTCAGGCTGGGATGCCTTTGGTCACAGAGGTGCTGCTTTTAAAAGAAACTTTTAAATGTGGTTTGGAAGCTGTAGCATCTCTCTTGTGGTCAGCGTTTGGACAGTTCATAACTCATCATCGAGACTGACCACCTGCCTCTGAAATCGAAAAAACAAAAACAAATCAGCGAACAGTAACAGCAGAGCTAACAGTCTGAATACAGCACACGAAAATATGAATATGGACAATATGAATATACACTAAATATAAAATACACTAAATATATAGAAAAAACAAAAAGAACAAGCGTGCTGCTTCTCCTCCAACATCAAAAAACTATTTTGGACCGATCAGTCTTACTTAAGACAAGAAGACGAGACACTTTACTTATAAAGAATATTTTAAAGACAGCAAGTGTCGACCAAAGTGCTGAACAATACAATAAAACATAAATATATATTTAAAGCGGCACGGTGGCTTAGTGGTTTAGCACGTTCTCCTCTCAGCACTAGGGATTCCCGGTTCGATTTCCCATCTGGGTGGAGTTTCCATGTTCTCCCCGTGTCCGCGTGGGTTTCCTCCGGGTTCTCCGGTTTCCTCCCACAGTCCAAAAACATGGATCAAGTCAATTGAATTCTCCAAATTGCCCCATATAGAGTGTGTCTGTGTGTGTAAGTGTGTGCCCAGAGATGGATTGGCGCCCTGTCCTGGGTCTATCTGCCCAGCGCCCGAGACGCTCTCCCCTGGATGGGCATGGGGAACCCCCCCCCACCGCGATCTCAATAGAGGATAAAGCAGGAGATAATGAATGAATGAATATATATTTAAAAATACAAGTCTACGGTCAAATAAAACCATGAAAAAAACACAATCCCTAAGAGAAAAGCAAATAATTCCATCCATCCATTATCTTTCACTTTATCCTCTATTAGGGTCGCAGGGGGGTTCCCCATGCCCATTCAGGGGAGAACGTCTCGGGTGCTGGGCAGATACACCCAGGACAGGGCGCCAATCCATCGCTGGGCACACACTCACTCACACAAACACACTCTATATGGGGCAATATAAAAGAACTCAATTGACCTTGATCCATGTTTTTGGACTGTGGGATGAAACCGGAGAACCCGGAGGAAACCCACGTGGACACGGGGAGAACATGCAAACTCCACCCAGATTGTGATTCGAACCAGGAATCCCTAGTGCTGAGAGGAGAACGTGCTAAACCACTAAGCCACCATGCCGCCCATATATATGTATATATATATATATACACACACACACACACACATATATATATATATATATATATAAAAACAAAATCACTAAAACAAAACCACAATCCCTAAGAGAAGAGCAAATAAACCTGTGAAACATCTAAAAGCAGCAGAACATGTTGGAGGAATGAAAGCGAGCAGAACTTAAAAACAGGTTTTAGATAGAACACTAAAACGAGGTCTGAGAACTGAACGGTAGTAAACGAGGAGGTAATTAATCTGAGTCTTAATCTCACAGGTGGGTAAGAGAAGCCTTCAGAGCTGTAGCTTCTGCAGATGTGAACCTTGTCCTCTGTGGTCTTCTGGTAAACTGGGTTTTCAAAGTGAATGGTGTTGGTGTTCTTCAGTCTCCAGAACCTCCACAACAAAACGACGGCGAGTCCCAGGAGACAGAGAAGAACTTCACGAAGACGGGGGGACAGTACAGTTAGTGTGGGACAACCATTCACACAGTAAACCTACCACGGTTTTTAAACACAGATTATTTCCTAAATGAACACTGAACATGACGGTGTTTATATTTAATAAAGCATTCTCTGGTGCAGTGACTGCTCCTTTAATGTCTTTTTTTAATTGGGGCATTTTAAACAGTTATTGTAATTAAAAAAAAACCTTAATGGAATGATCTATAATGATTAGAATTACTTACCTAGAGGCAAAGCAACATACAGTGTGAGTGATGCTGAGTGTGTTCTATTGGAGACGACTGCAGAAACGTTACTGTTAACATCTGGAAAAGCAAAACAAGAGAAACGGGAATGAAAGAAATCCATATCCTCTCTGTTAACAAAGAAAATGCTAAAAATGTGCTTAATATTAAAGATTTCTTCATGTTGTATAACCTTAACGCAGATCCTGTTGTATTTATATTTATAGATAAAGGCTTGTAAGTATTTTTACCTAAATTTAAACAAATTAATTTTGTTGTGGCGGCACAGGGGCTTAGTGGTTTAGCATGTTCTCCTCTCAGCGCTAGGGATTCCCGGTTCGAATCCCCATCTGGGTGGAGTCTCCATGTTCTCCCCATGTCTGCGTGGGTTTCCTCCGGGTTCTCCGGTTTCCTCCCACAGTCCAAAAACATGGATCAAGTCAATTGAATTCTCAAAATTGCCCCATATAGAGTGTGTCTGTGTGAGTGAGTGTGTGCCCAGCGATAGATTGCCCCCCTGTCCTGGGTCTATCTGCCCAGCGCCCGAAACGTTCTCCCCTGGATGGGCATGGGGAACCCCACCGCGACCCTAATAGAGGATAAAGCGGGAGATAATGAATGAATAATTTTGTTGTTTCTAAAATGCCTTTGGGGCAGATGTAGGCTTGTGGTTAAGGAGCCAGCCTTACGACCTGAAGATCCCCGGTTCGATTCCCAGTCCCACCAATAATAAGGCTAAAGGGCCCTTAGGCAAAAGTTAGGGTTAAACTTTCAATTTGAATCTTCATAATTATCATATAATTAAATCCCAAACCTAAGAATCTTTAATGTGCAGCAAAATAAAAACATGATTCTGGTTGGTGTACTGTTTTTGGAGAGGATTGTAATCTTTGTGTACGTATAATTAACATAATAAAAGACTTTAATTATTACTTTTAATAATTTATACATTTAAAGTAAGAAATTCAAGGGCAAAGCTTCTCCGATTACCTTTATTTATCTGGTTTATAATTATATACTGTATTAATTTTTATTTTGAGGCTTGCTGTGTTTACACTTGTTTTTTTTAATTTGTAATTTTTTTTTTTACTTTTTAGAAAGAAGAGGAAAAAGGTGTGAAAGAAACTTCGTTTAATTTTTTTCTTTTTTTACAAAATTGTTATAATTGTAATATTGTTTTAGTTTAATTATGTTTAAGGGGTAATTTTGTGGTATAGCATCTCAGCCTTCCCCATACTTTTTATTCATTTATTCATTATCTCCTGCTTAATCCTCTATTAGGGTCACAGTGGGGTTCCCCATGCCCATCCAGGGGAGAACGTCTCGGGCACTGGGCAGATAGACCCAGGACAGGACGCCAATCCATCGCTGGGCACACACTCACTCACACAGACACACTCTATATGGGGCAATTTGGAGAATTCAATTGACTTGATCCATGTTTTTGGACTGTGGGAGGAAACCAGAGAACCCAGAGGAAACCCACACGGACACGGGGAGAACATGGAAACTTCACCCAGATGGGGATTCGAACCGGGAATCCCTAGTGCTGAGAGGAGAACATGCTAACCACTAAACCACCGTGCCGCCCTCCATACTTTTTAGTAGGTCTAACTCATACCTTAAATATTATCTAAACAGGGATGGCTTAATGGTTAGCATGTTCTCCTCTGTGTGCTCAGGATTCCGATTCGTTTGGAGTTTGCTGACTAATCATTAATGAATGAATGAGATTTTCGGACATTTGCTGACTAATCATTCCTGCTCACCTTTCGCTGCAGTACATAATATTCAGACGTATCAGTCCATACCTATTTTCGTGGACAGTGAAGGAGTGTGCTCCATCGTGGATTCGGGTTCTGCAGTCTGTCTGGGTGGAGCAGAAAACACAGTTGCGGTGCTGGGAGTTGGTTGCTCTTTGGTAAACGTGGTCAGTGTTTTTAATGTAGCATCCGTCCGGTGAAAAGGTAGACCTGTGGTCGAAACTCTGGGATGGATTTCGGTGGGGGGTGAGGTCGGAACAGCTGGCCAAAGACATTTAGCATGTGGTCAATATGAATCAATATTATATACATTATGTACATATGGTTATGGAAATCAATAAATATATGAGCATTATCCATATCAAAAAGTTTAAATATTTAATATATGAAACATATAGTATACTGGGTCTATAGATAGTCATCATACCCTTTAGAAATAGTAATTTCATTGTCCTACTGTCTGAACTGAAAGCCTGTCTTTACATATTTTGAGTAGATTTTTAAAATTCAGTAATTTAATACTTAATAATAATAACGTTAATAAAAACAACTTACTCAACTTTAAAATAAATGTTTCCCGCACATTTCCTTGTACAACAAGTAAAGAGTTACTTTAACGTTAGATTATAAACACATTTAATTCATTTTGTGTTTAATTAATTCTGTAATTAAAGGTGTAAATCTGAGTGTTGGGTTGGTGATCTGGGATCTTCACCCAGCTCATCATTAGCAGTGGGTATTTCACACAATGATGCTGTTCCAGGAAACCCTCTCAACTAAGTACCCTGCAGGATCTGCCCCTTTTATTGTTTTGCTGCTCTATTCAGTGATGCCGGAGTCACATGCTATTTAAATAATTGACTTGAATTTCTTGACTTGAACAACAAACCCCAAATCTTACCAGGAATGCATTTGCTCATATCCACGTCCAGCATCATGTTGTTCGGGCACGCACACGTATACTTGGGTGAAAATCTGCTGACCTGCGGGGCAGCCAGGCACAGGAACTCACATCCACCGTTATTTACTTGGCACCAGTTAACAGCTGATGGAAGACATTAAGAAAAAAAACGAGGATTTCTGTAGTGAATTATGACATCGTGCTGTATGGAGTATGATGTGATGATGATAGGATGGGGCGGGGGGGATGATGTACCACTGGGCTGTTTGAGGTTGTGGAACAGAACAATGTCCTCCGGAGATGAGAGGTGTTCTGCGACGTTTCGAATGTCTCCTCCAGTCACACGGTTAGCGCTGAGGATGGCGTTGTTACTAACATCCGTCCAGAAGACCTTCTCCTAAAAAGCAGAATTAATTACGTCATTAATGAACAACAATCTTATTAAAATCTAAAGCAATCGACCAATCACTGAGACTCACTCACAGATAATACTTTTTGAGGTATATTTGATGACGGGGGGTGGTGGTGTTAATCTCTTATCCTGTTTCATGCTGTTTAATGTGTTACTGCGCATTAGGAATGAGACGATTAATCGTGTTTGCTGATAATCATGATTAAAAATGTAACAACCCATTTATCATAAGAGAGGCTTAAAATTGTCATGACGACGTTCATAAAAAAAAAAAATTTAATCCCAAATGGCTCAACTTGCACGGAACAAAACTAAAGCTACACTTAAAGCACACTTCAATTCTCTGACTTTGATTTTTACAAAATAATTTAAATTTTTTTGTTTTTCAGCAAAAGCCATTTCCATTTTTGATTATCGCATAATAATCACAATCGTATGTCATATAATCGTGATTATTTCTTAGACTATAATCGTACCATCGTTAAATCTGTAATCCTTGATACTGTGGATTAGATTCTGTTTAAATACATTAATAATAATTAATTTATAGAGCGGGGTTTACAATTTTATAAACCTGAAAACCCCCCAAAGAGCAAGACGAAGCGACAGTGGCAAGACAAAACTCCCTGTTATGCTGTTTGTTTTTAAGGAAGAAACCTTGTGAGGGGCGGCACGGTGGTTTAGTGGTTAGCACGTTCGCCTCTCAGCGCTAGGGATTCCCGGTTCGAATCCCCATCTGGGTGGAGTTTCCATGTTCTCCCCGTGTCTGCGTGGGTTTCCTCCCACAGTCCAAAAACATGGATCAAGTTAATTGAATTCTCCAAATTGCCCCTATAGAGTGTGTCTGTGTGAGTGAGTGTGTGCCCAGCAATGGATTGGCGTCCTGTCCTGGGTCTATCTGCCCAGCGCCCGAAACGTTCTCCCCTGGATGGGCATGGAGAACCCCACCGCGACCCTAATAGAGGATAAGCGGAAGGTAATGAATTAATGAATGAACCTTGTGAGGACCGAGGTTCAATGGGGGACTCATCGTCCTTGAGTGGGGGGGGGGGTGCAGCATCAACACAAAATATATGGGGCAATTTAGAGCATTCAATTCACAGTAAATCCATGTTTTTGGACCGTAGGAAAAAAACGGAGAACCCGGAGAAAACCCACACAGACGTGGGGAGAACATGCAAAATTTCTGAACCTGAACCTCCAGCGCTGAGAGGAGAACATGCCAACCACTGAGCTGGAACACGAAGCTGTCTATTGTAATCTATTTATTTGAATATTAAACGAAGGTCCTCACCTCGAACACAGTCACGCTCAGCGGGTGCGCCAGCTGGCTGTGATCGATGATGAGCGTCCGGCGGCTGCCGCCCTGCAGGTCGATGCTGGACAGAGTGTGCAGTTTGGAGTCCACCCAGTAAAGGCGATGATTTAACAGATCTGAATCGGAAGGAATCAGAGGAGTCGAGTGAACCTGACTCAGCGAATCGGTCCACGAATAAGAACAACACAGTTCATACCGAGAGTAATTCCATTGGGCCAGATAATGTTATCAGCCACCAGCGTGGTGCGGTCCACTCCGTTTAGACCTCCTTTCTCGATTTTCGCCGGCGTTCCCCAATCCGTCCAGTACAGAAAGCTTTGCATTGAAAAGAAATAAAGACGAAGAGCGTAAGTTAGCCATTTCAATGAAAACGTATCGACATTTTCGCTTCAGTAACTCACTTTTTAATCGGGTCGACCACGATGGCTCTGGGCTTGGTGAGGTCCTTATTAAAGAGCATCTTTCGCTTCTTTCCATCCAGGGTGGCGACAGAGATGGCGCGATGTAAGCTGTCCGTCCAGTATATGTTCCTATGGATCCAGTCCACAGCAAGCCCCTCGGGGGCGCCCAACCCGGAGTCGATCACAACGCTGTGCTGGGTGGTGTCCAATGCCGAGTCGATGGGCGACCTACAAAATATGACAATAAACATAGTTTATTCCACCCTGATTGGGATTCCAACCGGGAATCCCCAGCGCTGAGAGGAGAACGTGCTGACCACTAAGCCACGTGTCCGCGTGGGTTTCCTCCGGGTTCTGCGGTTTCCTCGCACAGTCAAAAAACATGAATCAAGTCAATTGAATTCTCCAAATTGCCCCATATAGAGTGTGTCTGTGTGAGTGAGTGCATCCTGTCCTGGGTGTATCTTTTCAGCGGCCGAAACGTTCTCCCCTGGATGGACATGGGAAACAAGCGGAAAAAAAACACTGTAAAGCTGCTTTGTGACGATGTACCATTGTATAAAAACGCTCTGTAAATAAATTACTTCAGCATAAAATGTACCCCTTCATCACGTGTGTGGTGACATTTAAAACCTAAAATTCTCTGTGTATATGTAAAGTGTGTATGTGAGCGCATACTGACGAGCAGAAACCCAACCTCGAGAGGCGGGACTACAGAAATACTGTACTGCATTCTAGGAACATATATATATATATATATATATATATATATATATATATATATATATATATATATATATATTATATTAATAAATACAAAGAAAATAAAAAGATAATAAAATAATTATAATAATAATAGAATACATGAATAAATTAATATATATATATATATATATATATATATATATATATATATATATATATATATATATATATATATATATATATACATATACATATATATAAGGCAGCACGGTGGCTTAGTGTTTAGCACGTTCGCCTCTCAGCACTAGGGATTCCCGGTTCAAATCCCCATCTGGGTGGAGTTTCCATGTTCTCCCCGTGTCCACATGGGTTTCCTCCGGGTTCTCCGTTTTCCTCCCACAGTCCATAAACATGGATCAAGTCAATTGCATTCTTAAAATTGCCCCATATAGAGTGTGTGTGTGAGTGAGTGTGTGCCCAGCGACGGATTGGCACTCTGTCCTGGGTCTATCTGCCCAGCGCCCAAAACGTTCTCCCCTTGATGGGCATGGGGAAACCCCCCGCAACCCTAATAGAGGATAAGCGGAAGATAATGAATGAATGAATATATATCTATCTATATATATATCTATCTATATATATATATATATATATATATATATATATTTATTTATTTTATTTTATTTATTTATTTTTTCCATCTGAATAATTTTTGCCCCAACCAACATGGCCTACTATTAAAAAAAATTTCAATGAAATAAATGCCTGACTCGGCTCTCAAAGAAAACAGGTGTTTGAAACCCGGTTACTCAGTGGGTTTTATTACTTGTAAATCTTCTTGAGGGAGAGATCCGACCAAAAGATCTCATTGGTAGCGATGCTCATGTCCAGCGCCACCACGTTCTTCTGTCCGGAGATGATCCGCGTGTATTCACTCCGGTCCAGTGTCATCTTTCTGACCTCGTGGCGGTTAGTAAAAAACAGGTAGGCGATGGTCCCTGAAACAAATAAACTAATTAATAAATAAAAGGACAAACCGAATGAGGACGAAGGAAGTCGTGTGACGTCGTTTTAGTTTGAACAGATGGATAAAGAGCAGAAGCTGAAGACACACCGATAGCTTTGCAGGCCTTGGTTGCCGGGTCCAAATGGTAACCCTCTGTACACTCGCACTTGTAACCGCCCACCTGATTGACGCATATTTGGCTGCAGGTGTCGGCATTCGCGCACTCGTCAATGTCTGAGCGACGAAAGAGCAGAAGCTGGGTGAGATCGCAAGGTTCCAACCGTACAGCACAATAAAGATGTTTAAGCATTTTCCAAAACCCAGCACCTGCACAGCGCCTCGTGTCCACCAGGAGGAATCCGCTGGGGCACAAACACTCGTAGCCAATCTTCAGGTCCTTACAGATATGAGAGCAGCCGCCGTTGTTGTACAGACACTCATTAGAATCTGTAAGTTTAATTAAAAGATCATTAGCAATGTATTTCTGGAATTTTGTTGACTGATGCATTACATCCATCCATCCATTATCTTCCGCTTTACCCTCCACTAGGGTCGTGGGGGGGGGGGGGGGTTCCCCATGCCCATCCAGGAGAGAACGTTTCGGGCGCCGGGCAGATACGCCCAGGACAGGGGCAATCTATCGCTGGGCACACACTCACTTACACACACACACTATATTGGGGCAATTTGGAGAACTCAATTGACCTTAAAACGTTCATGTTTTTGGACTGTGAGAGGAAACCGGAGAACCCGGAGGAGTTTACTTATCAAATTAAATTTGGTTATTTAACAGACACTTTTATCCAAAGCGACCTACATTTATCCCAACCTGGTTGGGGTCAGAGGGCGGCAGAGTTAGTGGTTAGCACGTTCGCCTTTCAGCGCTAGGGATTCCCGGTTCGAATCCCCATCTGGGTGGAGTTTCCATGTCCTCCCCGTGTCCGCGTGGGTTTCCTCCGGGTTCTCCGGTCTCCTCCCACAGTCCAAAAACATGGATCAAGTCCATTGAATTCTCCAAATTGCCCCATATAGAGTGTGTGTGAATAAGTGAGTGTGTGCCCAGCGATAGATTGCCCCCCTGTCCTGGGTGTATCTGCCCTGCGCCCGAAACGTTCTCCTCTGGATGGGCATGGGGAACCCCCCTCCCTGCGACCCTAATAGAGGATAAAGCGGAAGATAATGGATGGATGGATGGTTGGGATCAGAGCACATGGTTGGTACAGCGCCCCCTGGAGCAATGCGGGTTAAGGGTCTTGCTCAAGGTCCCACATTGGTAACTTCACTGGACCTGGGACTGGGTCTTTTTGGTCCACCACCTTCTGATTGATAGCCCAACACCATAACCACTGAGCTTGCACACCCGAAAGTACTCACCACACTCGCGCAGTGGCTCGTCAGACCAATCCCTGCAGTCCCGCCGCTTGTCGCAGACCTTGTCCATCGTAATACATTCACCGCTGCGGCACTTGAACCTTGATGGTGCTTCACAATGAGATTCTGCGATGTGGACGGTACAGAAAACTGCATCAGAAATGTCACCATAACATGCTGTCTGATACCAACAGTGAAAATAAAGGACAGAATTTAATAAAGACATGTCAGCATCTCACCCTTCACACATCCCAGCTCATCGCTCATGTCTGCGCAGTCGTACACCTGATTGCACTGCCGGCTGCCATGGACGCATGTTCCATCACCACACCGGAACTCATCTGGCTGACAGGTGGAGACGGCTGTTTGAACGGAAACAGAACAATTAGCACTGAATTGTACATCCATCCATTATCTTCTGCTTTGTCCTATACTAGGGTCATGGGGGGGGGGGGTTTCTGCCCAGGGAGAACGTTTCGGGCGCTGGACAGGGCGCCAACCTATCGCTGACCCTCACTCACACAGACACAATCTATATGGGGCAATTCGGAGAACTCAATTGACCTTGATCCATGTTTTTGGACTGTGGGAGGAAACCGGAGAGCCCGGAGGAAACCCACACGGACACGGGGAGGACATGGAAACTCCACGTGGGAATCCCTAGTGCTGAGAGGAGAACATGCCAAACCACTAAGACCCCGCGCTGAATTGTACAATCAGTAATAATATATATATCCATCCGTTATCTTCCGCTTCATCCTCTATTAGGGTCGCGGGGGGGCGGGGGTGGTTCCCCATACCCATCCAGGGGAGAACGTCTCGGGCGCTGGGCAGATACACCCAGGACAGGGGGGGCAATCTATCACTGGGCACACACTCACTCACTCACACTATATGGGGCAATTTGGAGAACTCAATTGACTTCATCCATGTTTTTGGACCGTGGGAGGAAACCGGGGAGGACATGGAAACTCCACCCAGATTGGGATTCGAACCGGGAATCCTTAGTGCTGAGAGGAGAACATGCTAAACCACTAAGCCACCGTGCCGAACGGTACAATCAGTAATAATATATAGCGCTTAATAATTAAAAATAAAACCTTTAAAAACATTTATCCGTCAGTGAGTTTTATGTATTTGGAAGACATGTGGAACAGAGGACGAGGTCCTACCGCAGTCGTTCTCATCGGCTTTATTCGGACAGTCATGTTCTCCATCACATCTCCAGACGTTGGGAATGCAGTCTCCGTTACCACACTGGAATTCGTTGAGGGCGCAGGGGCTGCTGGTTGCCCTCGCCGGGTTGCCGGGGCAATTCTGCGGCCACTCGTCAGAACCGTCGGGACAGTCGGCGTCTCCGTCACAGGCCCACAGACGCGGAAGACACGCCGAGTTGTCGCAGCGAAAGGATGCCGAGCTGCAGGTGGACGGCCGGCACTGGGTCTCATCGCTGCCGTCTTCGCAATCGGCCTCGTCGTCACAGACGAACGCCCACGACACACACTGCCCGCTGCGACACCGGAATTCACCGTTCAGACACTGCCTGGGACCTGAGACATTTATATATATAGGTAAAGATTAAGGTTATAGAATACAATGATGCACTAGTGCAGGTAAAGGAGACGAAATGTGGTCCTCACTGCAGCCCTCCTCGTCTGCGCCATTCTCACAGTCCACGCTGCCGTCACATTTCCAGCTGTTTGGAACGCAGCGGTTCAGTCGTCCCCCGCAGCCGAACTCACTGGGTCTACAGGTCTTCACCGCTGAGACATTCAGGACAGAACGTTAGCTGAGGACAGAACGTGGAGGGGTCACAGACAAATCACTGGGATAGTCCTCAGAAGCACCACTCACAACAGGACGCCGGAAGTTCGTCCGTGCCGTCTCCGCAGTCGTCCGTGTCATCGCAAACCCATCGCAGCGTGATGCACTTCCCATTTCCGCACAGAAAGTTCTTGGAGTCGCAAAGTCCAGCATCTGCAAAACACCTTCACATCAGTCTCAGCAACATCGTCAGGCCCTCGAACGTCACGCCGCTCGTCCGTCCATCACGATCCTGACATTTACATCAGAAACGCGTCCGCCAGCAAACAACGGACCGACACCTCACACTCACACACCTGTTAGCTGATTAACAGGTTACTAAATGAACCAGAGATAATTAAAAACAGGACAAGCCTGCTCGTTAACAGCTGGCTCAGAGCCAATTTCCTTGTAATCATTTTTTAAAAATTGAACGGACACGTGATGGACGTGATTACTGCGTATCGCTCATAAATTGTACAAAGGGCACCTAAGGGACTATTGTGGCCCCTATCTTTGACCACAATGGTCGAGAAATTATTAACAGATATCTGGAGTTAAGCTGCTTTTAGATGAGTAAGTAAACTTTATAACGCACTTACATACAAATATCTAAAGATTTACACGAACAAAACCAGGTCATTCCAATAAATAGTATAAAATCCAATACAATAAATAAGAACGAGACACAGATAAGATCAAATACATTAAAATAAGACAGATAAATCTGTACACATTAAACGGTTCAATATCTGTTTTCATTTTACGATACAAATATATAATGTTAATATAATTACTGGCATTGTTATTTTCAGCTCACATATAGTCATAGAAAAGGAAAACACTTTCTATCTCTCTGATTGGTTTCACATTGAAGAAATTTGAATATTATCCGCTTTTGGGGACAAAATAAAAACTCAGAAGTCTTTTTTTTTGCAAAGAATAAGTGCAAGATGCAAAAATAATGTGTTAAAAAAAAAAGCAAAGCCTTATTGCACTTAATAGTGTGAGTTGACACAAAGCTAAAAAATAAAATGACTGCAAAATATCTTACTAAAAAGAACATGGCAGCGTGGATTAAGTTTAAAAAGTTGCCCATGGAGAAAGAGAAAAAAGAAGACTTTTAAAACGAAGGTGACGGAAGATGTTCCACCACATTATAGAAAAAAATGCCAGCATATCCAGATCAGAACATCAAAAGAACATATCATAACAACTGTCAAGCATGGTGGTGGTTTTGCAGCCTTAGAAATTTATAGTCATCTATACAGCAGCTTACGTCTATATCAGAAGTAGAGTTGTGCAACAAGAAAACAATACAATTTACCAAAAGTCAATAAAGAAATTGATTTGCATTTAAATATGGTAAACCCGCTGACCCAGTTAAAACAAAACAGGCTCGACTTTGATTCTACCACCACCGCGTTTCACAAGACTAAATTCATTCATTCATTCATTTATTATCTCCCGCTTATCCTCTATTAGGGTCGCGGTGGGGTTCCCCATGCCCATCCAGGGGAGAACATCTCAGGCACTGGGCAGACAGACCCAGGACAGGGTGCCAATCCATCACTGGGCACACACTCACTCACACAGACACATTCTAAATGGGGCAATTTTTTTTTGAGAATTCAATTAACTTGATCCATGTTTTTGGACTGTGGGAGGAAACCGGAGAACCCGGAGGAAACCCACGCAAACACGGGGAGAACATGGAAACTCCACCCAGATGGGAATTCGAACCGGGAATCCCTAGTGCTGAGAGGAGAACGTGCTAAACCACTAAGCCACCGTGCCGCCACAAGACTAAATTAAAACGTGAAATACAAATCTGCAGAAACATATTCCTACTTTGTTTGAATGCTTTTAAAAGGAAATTTCTTTCATGTGGATTTTACGATTATTTGCAAGTGTGCAGAGATAACAGGTTTTTATTTCGTCTCTCCTTGAGCTCATGTACTTGATGCGAACTCGTGGGTGAGATGGTGAAATGGACGCTGCATCATATTAATCATTGATGCAGCAGATGAAGTCAACTAAGTTTTGCCGCTCAGTTCAAAAGAGTCGCATTTAATGCATCAGTCTGCAAAAAGTGTGACATCTTTATTTGCAGAATTATGTTTTGACATAAACATGTTAGGGTTGATTGGGGAAGGTCTCCTTTTTCTAGATTCACAAGGGCAAACACCCCTCTTTAAAGTATTGATTTGTATTATTACGCTACTTTAATAAAGTCGAGTAATTACATTTTTAAGTTATTTTAACAGTTTTTACAATTACAATTGTAACAATATACACTTCAGATTACCTTTCACATTTCAAACACCTCACGTCTTCTTATCTATTTTTTTTTTTTTGCCATGCTACTTGTCTGCTACTATTTATATATTGTCTGCAAAAAAAAAAAATATATATATATATATATATACTTTGTGCGAGCCAATGAAACTAAATTTCGTTCTGCATACATTAAGTGTATAATGAATGATAATAAAGGTTATTTAAGTCTAAGTCTAACATAAATCATAATTTTTAGGACATGCAGCTACTGTAACGAGTAAAATGGCTTGAACCGACTCAGGACAGGATCTGTATGAGGTTACAAGCACTTAATACTCCATACATACATACATACATACATACATACATCATACATACATCATACATACTCCATACTCCATACATACATACATACATACATACTCCATACATACATCATACATACTCCATACTCCATACTCCATACATACATACATACATCATACATACATCATACATACATCATACATACTCCATACTCCATACATACATACATACATACATACTCCATACATACATCATACATACTCCATACTCCATACTCCATACATACATACATACATACATACATACATACTCCATACATACATCATACATACTCCATACATACTACATACATACATCATACATACATACTCTATACTCCATACATACTACATACTCCATACATACTACATACATACATCATACATACTCCATACATACATACTCTATACTCCATACATACTACATACATATATACTCTATACTCCATACATACTACATACATACATACTCTATACTCCATACATACATACATACATACATACTCCATACATACTACATACATACATACTCTATACTCCATACATACATACATACATACTCCATACATACTACATACATATATACTCTATACTCCATACATACTACATACATACATATATTCTCCATACTACATACATACATACATACATACATCATACATACTCCATACATACTACATACATACTACATACATACATACTCTATACTCCATACATACTACATACATACTCCATACATACTACATACATACATACTCTATACTCCATACATACTACATACATATATACTCCATACATACTACATACATACATACTCTATACTCCATACATACATACATACATACATACTCCATACATACTACATACATACATACTCTATACTCCATACATACATACTCCATACATACTACATACATATATACTCTATACTCCATACATACTACATACATACATATATTCTCCATACTACATACATACATACATACTTCATACATACGCCATACATACATACATACATACATTCTCCATACATACATACTCTATACTCCATACCATACTCCATACATACTCCATACCATACAGGAATATTTGTGGAGCAACACAGTAGGAACTGAACACAGAACAGTGGTGACCTCAGCTGTTCAGAGAGAGGCCTCCCACAAAAGTAGAAGCAAAGGGAGGCTGAATCTGACATGTTCCTGGCACTTTCTACACATTTACGGCAAGATAAAAGGGAGGAGTTCTGGGAAAAGCTGGTGGGGGCCCAACGTTCAGTGGAATACTGCTCCTCCGGCCTCAGAGCCACATTCCAGACAACTTCCAGATTCATGGAAGTCCAGTTCTTGGAATTGTGCTGTGGTCTGAGAAGAAATGATTAAGAGGCTGACTTTCAATAGCAGCTTCATTTAAAGAAAGAATGGAAGACGAAGCGTCATGCGAGGCTTCTCACAGAATTGAGCTGAAAATCAAGACAGAGTCTGCTGTTTCACCTGAATCACTAAACTCACAGAGAAAACAGGATGAAATGTGAACAGCATTCCGTATCTTTGTTTTTTTTTTTTTAATGCTTTTAAATGTTTAAACACAGAGCTGTGCTTCAATCAGGAGATGGGGTCTTAAATTAAAGCAGGATGTTGCATGTTGTGAATCGTTTGAATCATTTGAGAGCCGTTCGAGATGAACCGACTCTATCAAATCCTAGATTTCGTTTTTGTTTAATGTTTAAGATTTTTTGAGGAACAATAATAAAAATAAAATAAGACCAAACATTAAAGTAACTGCACATTTATGACATTAAATATATTCATTCATTCATTCATTATCTCCCGCTTATCCTCTATTAGGGTCGCAGTGGGGTTCCCCATGCCCATCCAGGGGAGAACGTCTCGGGCGCTGGGCAGATAGACCCAGGACAGGGCGCCAATC
>JAFMOD010001148.1:363822-376043 GCA_019802435.1 Corydoras maculifer
ATATATATATATATATATATATATGTTTTAATGCTCATTCATTCATTCATTCATTATCTCTCGCTTTATCCTCTATTAGGGTCGTGGTGGGGTTCCCCATGCCCATCCAGGGGAGAACGTCTCGGGCGCTGGGCATAAACCCAGGACAGGGCGCCAATCCATCGCTGGGCACACACTCACACACTCTATATGGGGCAATTTTGAGAATTCAATTGACTTCACCCATGTTTTTGGACTGTGAGAGGAAACCGGAGAACCCGGAGGAAACCCACGCAGACACGGGGAGAACATGCAAACTCCACCCAGATTGGGATTCAAACTGGGAATCCCTAGCGCTGAGAGGAGAACATGCTAAACCACTAAGCCACCGTGCCGCCTATATATATATATATATATATGTTTTAATGCTGTTTAGCATTAAAAACTGATTCTATATTAATTATCATCCAAAACTAATTATGGAAAACAAACTTCAGAGGATTAAAAAGCACAGAATTTTCTCTTTTCTACTCACTGGCTTTTAAACTGGATTTTTTTGTGATAGTGTATGTGCAGCTGGTTATTTAATACTCAGTGATAGAGTTAAATGTTTGGTTTAATGACACACAGAGCAGAGCTTCGTAAGATGGATGAGCGTCTTTCACTTTCAACATTCGGCACTCTGAGCAGATTCCACCTCGAAATTAAGGATCTTTACGAGAACAAGGGGCCAAATCCATAAGGCAGCAGGTCACTGATCCTCTGAAAGCTTTCTGTTCTGATCTCAGTGAAGACTGAGGTCGAGATTCATCATCTGAGCTTCTGATGGGGGGGGGGGGGGTTCCCCATGCCCATCCAGGGGAGATACACCCAGGACAGGGCGCCAATCCATCACTGGGCACACACTCACTCACACACACACACACTCTATATGGGGCAATTTGGAGAACTCAATTGACTTGATCCATGTTTTTGGACTGTGAGAGGAAACCGGAGAACCCGGAGGAAACCCATACGGACACGGGAGGAACATGGAAACTCCACCCAGATGGGGATTCGAACCGGGAATCCCTAGTGCTGAGAGGAGAATGTGCTTCTGATTCATTTATCCATTATCTTCCACTTTATCCTCTATTAGGGTCGCGGGGGGGGGGGGGTGGTGGTTCCCCATGCCCATCCAGGTGAGAACATCTCGGGTGCTGGGCAGATACACCCAGGACAGGGGGGCAATCTATCGCTGGGCACACACTCACTCACACACACACTCTATATGGGGCAATTTGAGAACTCAATTGACTTGATCCATGTTTTTGGACTGTGGGAGGTAACCGGAGAACCCGGAGGAAACCCATATGGACACGGGAGGAACATGGAAACTCCACCCAGATGGGGATTCGAACCGGGAATCCCTAGAGCTTAGAGGAGAACGTGCTTCTGATTCATTTCTGTTAAATAGTTAACACAGCCACATTTACGGTGTCAGAGCGACCCCTAGTGATCTGTTCTGTAGCCAAACATATCTGCAGCTGGACCTGTGTCTGTAGAACAAACTTAAAACTCACCAGTTCAGGAAAAGACAGCTGGAGGTTCTTTAATGCTCGGGTTCTATAGAAACAGCAACAGACCACACACTCCTTCAGGAGAGAGAGCCACAGACGGAACTGAGATCTCAGACAGACAGCACAAGAGACGGGGACGAGGTAGCTCAGTGGTCAGGGCTATCAGTCTGAAGGATGGGGTTCAAATCCCAGGTCCACTGAAGTTACCAGTGTGGGTCCATGAGTGAGACCCTTTACCCTCAGTGCTCCAGGGGGCGCTGTGATGAACCCTGTGCTCACCTTGTAAGGTGCTTTGGATAAATGCGTCCAATACACGACCAAAACATTCATTCATTCATTATCTCCCGCTTTATCCTCTATTAAGGTCGCGGTGGGGTTCCCCATGCCCATCCAGGGGAGAACGTTTCGGGCGCTGGGCAGATAGACCCAGGACAGGGCGCCAATCCATCGCTGGACACACACTCACTCACACAGACACACTCTATATGGGGCAATTTTTTTTTGAGAATTCAATTAACTTGATCCATGTTTTTGGACTGTGGGAGGAAACCGGAGAACCCGGAGGAAACCCACGCGGACACGGGGAGAACATGGACACTCCACCCAGATGGGGATTCAAACCGGGAATCCCTAGCGCTGAGAGGAGAACGTGCTAAAGCACTAAGCCACCGTGCCGCGGACCAAAACATAAAAACACAACAACCAAGACTGCAGGCGAGCCCATTTGCCCAAATGCCTGTTTAAACAGATAAGTCTTTAAATGCGCTTCAAGTTTTTTTAAAACATTTAAAGACCGATCTGTTTAAACAGGCATTTGGGCAAATGGGCTCGCCTGCAGTCTTGGTTGTTGTGTTTTTATGTTCTTTGTTGTGTTTCTTCTCTTTTATATTTTATCTTTTTGTAAAGCACTTCGTGGCCTGTGTTTAAGAAAAGTGCTGTAGAAATAAAGTTTACTTACAGATGTAAACGTAGGTGGAGCCACGTGACAGCAGACAGATTCTTAGTGAGATGCCTTTATTATAATTGTGGGAATCCAGTGATACTGACACAGTACTGAGTCCTAAGCGCTGCTCCCCGTTTCAGCAAAACTGGAGCCTAACGAGGGAGGAAGCACCTCGATTCTGCAGAGACTTAAATTAAACCAAACGAGAAGAAAACGGGACCGCGAAACGACAGAAAGGATGTCAGGACAGCCCACCCACCACCCACAGACGACATGCAGACAGGGTCAGGAAAATGAGGAAACACACACCTCCCCCCCAAAAAAAACAACATTCACCTAATAATATACACTGCTCGCAAAAGTCTGAGAGAGAGAGAGAGAGACACAGAGAGAGAGAGAGAGAGAGAGAGAGAGAGAGAGAGAGAGAGAGANGAGAGAGAGAGAGAGAGAGACAGAGAGAGAGGCTGTGATCTATAAACCAGGACTTAACGCTTAAATATTAAAGTGTTTTCCTCGAGTGAAATTCATTGTGAACGACGCGATGACATCAGACCTGTTTATTATAAATCCTCCATTAAAAGACTTCATTCTGAGGACAGTCCAGTTCAGATCTCAGGAACGTCCTTCAGCACAGGACGTATTTCATCATTCAGTACTCGTCATGGCATTTAAAAAAAAAAAAAAAAAAGACAACAAGATATCCAGACTAAAAAGCTCAGTTGGTCCTGCGACTCTACAGTAAAAAGATATCCGCATCACATCCTGCTCCGGAAGGAAGAGACGGCGCACTGATCCGGGGACAGCTTCAGTCGTCCTCACTGCCGCTCGCAGAATGCTCCTGTGGACGTCAGGACAAAGGACGAAGAGCGGATTAGAGCACAGACCCTCGCACGTCTACTGTATACACTTTATAATAATGTAATACGGTACGAGAGGGCGTGGCTTAATTCTGAATAAAGCCCATACAGAGGTGTTATTGTCCCCGGCGTGTAGTGGAGTACAGCTCCACCTCTTTACGTGATTTATTCACAATAATGCACAACCTCCAGAGTCTGATGGCTTTAATAAAACTCTTACAAACTCACTATAATAAAAAAAAAAGCTCTGATTCAGAAAAGCGTTTATTAAGAACTAAATCGTTAATAATCTGATCTTCTGCAACGTAATCTAGTCCGGTTGAGTAACAGGATTCCAGTTTCTCTAACAATCACTGCCCTCTAGAGGCCAACTTACAGAATGCAGTATATTAACAGGTTTAGTGCGGATTGCGGGCAGCACGGCGTCTTAGTGGTTTAGCATGTTCTCCTCTCAGCACTAGGGATTCCCGGTTTGAATCCCCATCTGGGTGAAGTTTCCATGTTCTCCCCATGTCCGCGTGGGTTTCCTCCGGGTTCTCCGGTTTCCTCCCACAGTCCAAAAACATGGATCAAGTCATTTGAGTTCTCCAAATTGCCCCATATAGAGTGTGTCTGTGTGAGTGAGTGTGTGCCCAGTGAGAGATTGGCACCCTGTCCTGGGTCTATCTGCCCAGCGCCCGAAACGTTCTCCCCCCTGGATGGGCATGGGGAACCCCACCGCGAGGATAAAGCGGAAGATAATGGATGTATGGTGCAGATTGCTGTTTACATTAATCTGTATTTTAGGAATTAAAATAATGTATTGTATATATGATGTAATGATTACTTTACATGATGTAATGATTACTTTACATGATGTAATGATTACTTTATATGATGTAATGTATTGTATGTATATATTAAAGCGACTGTGAAGCGCTCAGAGGGGTGTGTTGCTGTCGGTGATGTCATGGCTGGACACACAGCTCAGCCAATCAGATTCAAGGAGCGGGAGCCGCTTTATAATGTTGATTTTAAGGCTGAAGACGGGACAGGCACAGAGCCCACTCATTAACCCCGGGACGATTAGAATCTGGCTCCTCTCGCCCAACGTCGGTGTCTGACCTCAAAAAACGTGAGGTTCCAGTTTGGGCCTTTAATATTAAATGGTTTATTTTTTACTTGATATGTAAACCCAGACTCCGCCCACTTTGATGATCGATGCTGTCTCACTCTGTGTGTGTGTGTGTGTGTGTGTGTGTGTGTGTGTTACCTCTTCCTGCTCCTCCTCGCTGTCATCATCACTCACTACAGGTTTGGGGCGCGAGCTCCGCCCGGTGCGCCTCCTCCCCTTCACCTTCTCCATGGCCTTTTCCTTACGGCTCAGTTTGATCTTCACCTTCACGGAACGCGCTGAACAAACAGAAACATAAGGCTGCAGAACTCCATCTCTCAGGATCACACACACACTGACGGAACATCACTGCTTACACTCCGACTCGGAGCCTTCCTCCATTTCCTCCTCCTCTTCCTCACTCTCCTCGCCCTCGCTGTCCTCGTCCTTTTCGATCTTCTGCCGCACGCTGGTGAACACGGACTGCAGAACGATGGAGTCTTCGTAGATCTGAAGCGCAGGCAGAAAAAGAAGGCATCAAGTTATTACAATAATAATATATTTTATTGATAGTGCTTTTAGGGACCTCGAAGACGCTTTACAAACGAATAGAGCGGTAAATCATTAAAACTCAGATATTAAACATTAGCGCAGTTGCACAATAAGAAAAGCAAAATTAAAAAGCAGAAACAAATAAATTTAATAAGGGGTGGCACGGTGGCTTAGTGGTTTAGCATGTTCTCCTCTCAGCGCTAGGGATTCCAGGTTCGAATCCCAATCTGGGTGGAGTTTCCATGTTCTCCCCGTGTCTGTGTGGGTTTCCTCCGGGTTCTCCGGTTTCCTCCCACAGTCCAAAAACATGGATCAAGTCAATTGAATTCTCCAAATTGCCCCATATAGAGTGTGTCTGTGTGAGTGAGTGTGTGCCCAGCGATGGATTGGCGTCCTGTCCTGGGTCTATCTGCCCTGCGCCCGAGACGTTCTCCCCTGGATGGGCATGGGGAACCCCACCGCGACCCTAATAGAGGATAAAGCAAAAGATGATAGATAAATTCATTCATTCATTCATTATCTCCCACTTATCCTCTATTAGGGTCGCGGGGGGGGGGGGGGGGTTCCCCATGCCCATCCAGGGGAGAACATCTCGGGCACTGGGCAGATAGACCCAGGACAGGACGCCAATCCCTCGCTGGGCACACACTCACTCACACAGACACATTCTATATGGGGCAATTTGGAGAATTCAATTGACTTGATCCATGTTCTTGGACTGTGGGAGGAAACCGGAGAACCCGGAGGAAACCCACGCAGACACGGGGAGAACATGGAAACTCCACCCAGATGGGGATTCGAACCGGGAATCCCTAGTGCTGAGAGGCGAACGTGCCAACCACTAAGCCACCGTGCCGCCTGATAGATAAATGAATAAATTAAATTAGAGGTTAAAAGCGATCCGAAACAGATGGGTTTTAAAAAGTGCTTTTAAAAAAAAGAACGATCAGAATAAAAGCAAAATGTACATTTAAATGTGTTAAACACTCATGTAGGACATGAATTCCTGGAGTTTAATCAAAACATCTTTAGGACAAATGACAACAGAGGTGTACGTCCTGCAGCAGCAACAGCCTCGGTTTGCACAGGTATACAGATGTGAGTGGGCGTGGCTTCTGCTGGGTAACGACCTCAGATACCCAACATAACCTCACCCCTCACCTGCACGGCCACACGGGCCTCAGAAACATGTCACGCTTCGCCATCAGTGTGAGTGGCGTGTGGCAGATGGAGGTCTGAGGGGTGGAACAGGGACAGCTCAGACATTCGGGGAAGCTCTCACCAGTGACCCCTCCAGATTGAAGGTCTGTGCGTTCTGACAGAGCAGCATGACGTCCTTCTCCAGGTCGCTCAGGCTGCGGTACTTGTGGCTCCTGATGCGCTCCTGCATGAACAACAGATCACCATCAAGTACCCAGAACACAGAAGAAATTAATAAACATAAATTCATTCATTCATTCATTATCTTCCACTTTATCCTCTATTAGGGTCGAAGGGGGGGGGTCCCCATGCCCATCCAGAACATTTCGGGCGCTGGGCAGATACACCCCAGGACAGGACGCCAATCTATCACTGGGCACACACTCACTCAGACACACTCTATATGGGGCAATTTGGAGAACTCAATTGACTTGATCCATGTTTTTGGACTGTGGGAGGAAACCGGAGAACCCGGAGGAAACCCACGCGGACATGGGGAGAACCCAATCTCCTGCTTTATCCTCTATTAGGGTCGCGGGGGGGGGGTGTTCCCCATTCCCATACAGGGGAGAACGTATCGGGCGCTGGCAGATACACTCAGGACAGGGGGGGCAACCTATCATTGGGCACACATTCACACACACATACATACTGTATATGGGGCAATTTAGAGAACTCAATTGACTTGAGCCATGTTTTTTGGTCTGTGGGAGAAAACCGGAGAACCCGGAGGAAACCCACATGGACATGGGGAGAACATGCAAACTCCACCCAGATTGGGATTCGAACCTGGAATTTCTAGTGCTGAGAGGAGAACATGCTAAACCACTAAGCCACTGTGCCGCCCAGACCCTGAACTCATGCAGCTTTATTCTAGAGAATCTCCGATAGTGGGGTAAGTGGTTTAATATCTCCATTAATTCAGATAATTGCTGGATGTTAATTAGTTAATCATCACAGATGTCGTACCTTGATCTTGCGGAAGTCCACGGGTTTTCGGATGAGCTCATAATATTCGGGTAGCTCCTTACGAGAGGGCAGCTGGATGAAGACTTCGCTCAGCTGCCGGCCATTGCTGTAAAATAAATGAAATTAATTAAATAAAAAATAAAAAAAACGTTAACGATGACGATAACGATAAACGGTGGGGCCCCACCCTGGAGCCAGGCCTGGGGATGGGGTTTGTCAGCGAGCGTCTGGTGGTCGGGCACTTTCCCATGGTGCCCGGCCGGGCCCAGCCCGAAGGAGCTACATGGGTTCCCCCTCAAATGGGCTCACCACCTGTGGGGGGGGTAGTAATAGGGGTTCGGTGCAGCGTGGCCGGAGGCGTGGGCCTGGGCGTCGCGATCCTCGTTATGAAATTGGTTTTCCGTGGGCGCCTTCCTAGGGAAGTGTCCCAGGCAAGTCCAGCTGGGAGGAGACCCCGGGGGAAGACCCAGGACCCGCTGGAGTGATTATATTTCTCAGCTGGTCTGGGAACGCCTCGGGGTCAAGCTGGTGGAGGTGGCTGGGGCGAGGGAGGTCTGGGTCGGTTGCTGCCCCGTGAGCCGAACCCCGGACAGGCGGCAGATAACGGATGGATGGAGTTAACGACGACTCAATTAAAAATAAATACGGCATTGTTCTAAACATTCGTCTTGTTTTAATCGTAGCTGGTTACTAATCTGCGTAACGTTTAGCTATTTCACACGTGACGACGTTCTTCAGTGTTCCGAAACAATATAACAAATCTACAGAACCGCAAACACAAACGTAGAGACGATGCATTAACTCACGAGACACGTGAACCTTGCGGTAACCACGGCAACGCGTTGGGTTAACCGTTAACGTACCCGTCTTTATACTTGATGACGGCGTCAATGACTTTCTTCATCTTTTTGGTGAGGGAGGGGGGGTTGGGCGAGAGCTTCTCGGCGGGGGGGCGCCCTCGTTTCTTCTGCTTCTTGCCGTCCTCGTCCTTGTCCCGGCTCCGGCTGACGCTGGAGCTGGGCGTGGCGGGGCCCGGGAGGTCAAGGTCGCGGTCTCGCTTCCTCTTGCGAGTGGTCTTCTTGTGGCGCACCTCCTCCTCCATCTCGTCCAGGGTCCCCTCCTCGATGGCCTGCAACGTTCACACGAGTTTCATCGTAAAGTGTTTTCCTTCAGACACAGGGAGGACGTTCCGACGCGTCGTACGGAACGAGTGGGAACGCGCCGATCGGTCATGGCTGCTTCGACTCATCTCCATTAAAACAGCGTTAACGAGGTTGGAAAGAAAAAATAAAAATCTAAAAAGTATTAAGTTATTTAAAACTGAAAAACGAAAGTGGAGCATCAGCCACGCGGCGCAGAGCTGACTCAGCGATATTTATTATTTAAATGCATGTTATAATGCTGAACAAGCAGCTTCACTCTGTAAACTGAGGCTTTCTTATGAAAAAAAAAAAAAAAAAAAAAAAAACCTACTGTATTCAGATGAAAATTCTTAATAAATAAAATATTAAGAAAAATAAATAGAATTAAAATACATGCTAAATTTATTATATTATAAATTTATTATTATCTAATTTAGAACAGGTGACGTGTGTGTGTGTGTGTGTGTGTGTGGGGGGGGGGGGGTTCTATTTACTACAGAAGAATCAATCATGTTTACCAAAATAATACGTTTATAAGCGGGCGGCATGGTGGTGTTGTGGTTTAGCATGTTCTTCTCTCAACTCTGCTTATTCCCGGTTCGAATCCCAATCTGGGTGAAGTTTCCATGTCCTCCCCGTGTCCGGGTGGGTTTCCTCCGGGTTCTCCGGTTTCCTCCCACAGTCCAAAAACATGGATGAAGGTCAATTAAATGCTCCAAATTGCCCCTATATATGTCTGTGTGAGAGTGCCCAGATGCCCTGGATGGGCATGGGGAACCCCCTCCCCGCTCTCACTCACAACCCTAGTAGAGGATAAAGCGGAAGACAATGGATGAATGGATTCTCTAAATTGCCCCTATATATGTCTGTGTGAGAGAGTGTGTGCCCAACAATACATTGGCGCCCTGTCCTGGGTGTATCTGCCCAGTGCCCGAAACGTTCTCCCCTGGATGCCACCCCCCCCCCCCCACTGTGACCCTAGTAGAGGATTAAGCTGAAGATAATGAGATCAAACGAAGCGGTGTATTAATGAAGATCAACATCTCAGGTCTTTACCTTGAGCCACTGTTTTTCGGTGAGCGAGTCGCTGTAGTCGACCTCCTTCCTCTGCCGGGATCCACGGCCGAACATCTTCTCCTCCTCTTCCTCACAGGTCAGCCTCTCCACCTCCGCGTCGTCCTTCATGATCCAGGTGGGCAGCTCGTCCTCCTCCATCAGGCGAGGTTTGCGTTTGGGGTTCCTCGCCTCCTCGCGACGTCGGTCCAGATCCATGCGCTGAAGGACAGCAGAGCAGAACATGCCGTCTAAAGCATTTCATTCTGTATTATTTATAAAATTTCAGAGCGACCGGATTACCATGAAGTGATCAAACTCCTCTTCGCTCCTGGCAATCATCTGATTCACCGTCTCATCGTCTGGTACCTCGTCCTCCTCCTATAATCAAAACAAATAAATAAATTAAATATACATACACAGAGCTGCAACCTCATCTAGTTCGGGCCGCATCATCAACAGACCTCGTCCTGCTCCTCGTGCTCCAGAATGGCCTGCAGAAAAGCTCTGCGCTCGTGGCTGGAGGACTTCTGGTCGAACATGCCGGCCTGGATCACCTTCTGGTCCACGTTGAGCTTGTACTTGGCGGCGGCCAGGATCTTCTCCTCCACGCTGTTGACGGTGCAGAGACGCAGCACGCGCACCTCGTTCTGTTGCCCGATACGATGAGCGCGATCCTGAGCCTGCAAGTCCTGCACGGGGCAACAGGGGGCATCGGTCAGTACAGAAGCGCCCCCCTCTCTCCCTCCCTCCCTCCCCCGACCGGGCAGCAGCGAGGTCTCACCTGGTGAGGGTTCCAGTCACTGTCGAAGATGATGACAGTGTCGGCAGACTGCAGGTTCAGACCCAGACCTCCAGCTCTGGTACTCAGCAGAAAGACGAAGTACTGAGACGCAGGGTCGTTAAAGTTCTTTAGCAGCATGCCGCGGTCCTCGGCCTTCGTGGTTCCTGCGCATGGATTTACAAACCTTCACTGAATCTGATACAATCACTTCAACATGCAGATAGAGGGCAAAATAGTAATGCAAACTGAATAAATACATTAAAATGTGTGTATTTTATTGAGTTTGACTAAACTACCGACTCATTTTTTTGATACGTCACAACATTAAGTACAACATAAAGGCACATCTAATTTCAGTTGCCATCAGGTTATCAGGTGTAGATGGCATTAAACAAAAAAAAAAAGTGTATATATATATATATATATATATATATATCATTCATCATCATTCATATCATTCATTATCCTCTATTAGGGTCGCGGTGGGGTTCCCCATGACCATCCAGGGGAGAACGTTTCGGGCGCTGGGCAAATACACCCAGGACAGGGCGCCAATCCATCGCTGGGCACACACTCACACACACAGACACACTCTATATGGGGCAATTTTGAGAATTCAATTGACTTAATCCATGTTTTTGGACTGTGGGAGGAAACCGGAGAACCCGGAGGAAACCCACACAGACACGGGGAGGACATGGAAACTCCACCCAGATGGGGATTCGAACCGGGAACCTCTAGCGCTGAGAGGAGAACATGCTAAACCACCAAGCCACCGTGCCGCCTATGTCTTTAATGTTAAATTTTTTTAATTAAATAAAACACGGTTATATAATTTTTGTTTTAATTAATGTAATTGCTCTTAAATTGACGAATGTAAGTTTAAATTTGTTTTCGAAGGATATTTTCTGACTTAATGACTATTAAAATATGTGGGTCCTGGGATAGGACCAGTTGAGAACCCCTGATCTTCACTACATGAACAAAAGTATTGGGACACACCTCTAAATCATAAAATATTGAGGTCACAATGTTATTGCTGTTATATTATTTTGATTAATTAGATTAATTAACTATGTTTCTTGATCTGTGGGTGTATTACTACTGTGCTGTTATTTTATTTATTAGTTATTATGTACCTGCTACTGGCTAGGATTCGTTCTATCTATTCATTTCAGGGAACTGCATGCTTCCAACAGTTTGGGGAAGGCCCCTTTTTGGTGCTGACGGTGCAGATTTTCAACAATGGGCTAACGTCTCAGCAGGTAATACTCAAACGTTTACCGTCTAAGCGCAGGTATTTGAAATTGCGGTATGCAAAGTAGTCCTCCATGATGGTCATGAGTGAGGTCATCTGACAGAAGAGCAGCACTTTGTGGTTGGTGGCGCGCAGTTTCGGCAGAATGCGGTCCAGCAGCTCAAACTTCCCCGAGGCGCGATACAGGTCCGGTCTGCAGAGCAGAGACCAGCGTCAGACATTTCAACCAAGACGATCGGACCGGTCCGTATACGGGCCCCTCACCCGTAAGGGAGGGGGGTAACCCTTACCCTTGAACGATCCCTCCAGTGAAGCCCAAATGCTCCGAAAACGACTCCTAAAACACAACAGACGGAATCGTTTACTAAGAGAACGAAGAGAATTAACGAGTAATAAACTAATTAAGACGTCACCTCGATGTGCTGGAACATGTACGGGTGGTTGCAGATCTTGCGCAGCTGCATGATGGTGTTCATTAGTGTCTTGGTGCCACCTTTACCCTGTAACGAGCGACACGAACATCAACAACTCTGCGGTTTACTCATCTGAATCGGCTTTAAACGGCTCGTTTTTGTTTTGTTCGTACAAGAGGTGCTGAATCGATTCTTCAATGAATCGCGATTCATAGTCCAGGCGATTCAAAATGTTCACGATTAAAAAAAATAAAATTAAATTAAAAAAAATGTGTAAGTTTTGTTTTTTGGCGCCCCCTCCAGAGCGAAGCGCATACCGGATCCATACGCATTATGGATCCGCCCGGCCGCCGTAGACCAAGCTTGTTAACCAACTCCCGTTGTAGTTCACTAGCATGTGGGAAGCATGGAGCAGGGGG
>JAFMOD010001148.1:389421-405542 GCA_019802435.1 Corydoras maculifer
ATCTCCAGCCAGGTGTCCAGCTGTCCAGCTTTGGGAGCGTCCACGCCGGTGAGAATCTTCCCGCTGTCCACGTGAATGACCTTCACCGGCAGGTCGCTCATCTGACTGGTTTCATCCAGGGGCTGCATCGAAAGTCGAGTTAAATCCTCTGACAACATAAAATAAAACCCCGAAAACCCAAACCCACGGCAGACGATGGTCTGTTGGCGCTCACCTCGCCATCGGGACCCAGAGCAGCGGCTCCTCCCTCAGCAGAATCAGCCTTCTACAGACAGAAATAAAAAAAATCACTAAATAAAGACCGGAGCATCGCGCAGAAGCGCGGGGCAATCTGTCACGCCGCTTTAACATGGTCACCTTCTTTTTCTTCTTCTTCTTCTTCTCCTTGAGGGCCTGAGCAGCTTTATGGGCGCGCACCAGCTCGGTGAGGTTGGCCACGTACTCGTCGGTCTGCTGCAGCAGGTAGGCCAGGCGCTTGTCCTTTTTCTGGTCGATAAGCTTCCGGTAACCCTCTTCGTCTTCGGCCTGGAGGGGGAGACGCAAATCGGCTCAGAGCGCGGCACGGGAACGCTGAGTCAGCAAAAAAAATTAAAGCGGGCGTCTTTACCATCAGCCTCCTCATTCGCTCCTTCTCGATGCGCTCGTTCTCCTTCTTCTGCTCGCGCTCGGTGTTGGCGTGGTAGGTGGCCACGGCTTTGGTGAGCTTCTGGAGCTTTCCTGAGATGGAGCGATGGTACTCCTTGAAGTCCTTCGCATGCTGGAGGATGCTGTTGAGATATTCCTGGAGGACAGGGACGGGGCAGGGCATCAGTGGCACGGAGGCCGTGGTTAAAAAAAAAAAAAAAAAAAAAAAGAAATCCACCACCCGAAGCGTGCCGGATGTGCGCGGCGGGGTACCTGATGCTTCTGGCGGCGCTTGCGCTCCTGCTCGATCTTCTGCTGTTTCTCCAGCTTCTCCGTGATGCGAGCCTCTCGTAGCGACTGCCTCTTGCTGCGCTTGTAGGCTTTGGCGTTGAGCGCCGTCTCCAGCGCCGTGTCGCGGCGCATGCACACCACCACCTCCTGTCGCAGCTGCAACCAGAGAACCCGGCATAAGGAAAGATCTATTATCTAAGATCTCATGGCTTAATCCAGTGCTTCTCAAATAGTGGGGCATGCCCCCCCGGGGGGGCGCAGTGCGGTGCCTGGGGGGATGCATAACAAGAGATCACAGAGCAAGTGATATTAAGTGTACTGGACAAACCCTCAAGAGACAACATGGACAAATATTTAACAGGGATGGCGGAGCGTATGTAGAGCCTGGCTTCACTGTAACGAAGGTGGGAGAATTAACGACAGCACACCCCGATCAATTAAAGCCATGACACCCCGATCAAATAACGTCATGACACCCCAATCAATTAAAGACATCACACCTCAATCAAATAACGTCATCGGGGAGAGGGAGTGCAAAATGTTTTGTACTTCCGGGGGGGCTTAACAGAAAATAATTGAGAAGCACAGGCTTAATCCCGAATGAACCCACCTGTCTCTGGAAGTTGAGGAGCCGCAGTGCCTTTAACTCAATGTTGGCTTTGGTTCTCAGGTCTCCTGCCAGCGAGCCGGGAAGGTTCTCCAGCTCCTGGATGCGATGCGTTATACGAGCCTGCAGTCTAAAACGGAAGAGCAGCGACAGGATCATGAACGGTGCTCCGCCACGTGTTCCCTCGCTCATCCCCCCCCTCCACTCACGTCCCTCACCTGTATTCTCGCTCCTGCAGAATCTCGACGGGGTCAAGGCCACGAGGTTTCTGGATGGGTGTGATGCGGTTCTGTTTCGGGTGCAGCATCATGGGCGGCGGCTGGGCCGGTTGGCCGGGAGACTGGGTCTGCGGGGGCATGACCGGCGAGGCGGCCGGAGGTACTGAAGGAGGTGCCGGAGAGGGTCGGCCGGTCGGCTGAGGCGGGATCAGCTTCTGTGGGGCGCTGGCTGGAGCGGCGGCGTTCACAACAGGCCCTGAAAATAAATGAATAATTAATAAACCAACCATTCCACAACCATCATCAAACATTTTCAGTATTTAGAATTTTGGCTCTTGCGTCCTCACCTTCGGGCCACGATTTGGGGGGTCCATTCGGGGGCTGTCCCTGCATACCTGGGGGAACGCCAGCGGGCCCTGGAGGAGGCATGTTTGGGCCTGACATTCCTGTGAGAGGAGATCATATCGTAGGACAGGTTGAAGGAAGGACGGAGGACATGTCACCGAATGAGGACAAAAACGTAGGTAAAACCATAGTTACCATGTGGCCGGTTGTAATTGGGCCCCGCTGGTCCCTGACCTCCGGGTCCCGGAGGTCCGCCTCCAGGTCCTGAAGCTGGAGGCATGTTAGGCATTCCCTGTTGCATGCCAGGCATCGGCCTCTTCCCCTGAACGGCCATCTGAAGGTGGTCAGGTAGGGGTTGCCCCCGAGCCAGCATCTTGTATGCCATGATTTGAGCTCGGAGCTGATGCAGCTGGTTCTGATTGAAAGGCGTGGGTCCTCCGGGGCCCGCTGGCCCACCGACGCCTGCGGGTCCTCCATTGGGCCCTGTACCTGGAACCGGGGCAGCATTCCCACCTCGGTTTTGCTGAGCCATGGCCTGAGGGTCCGCACCGTCTATAGGTACCCCCCCAGGTCCTGATGGCATCATGGGACCAGAAGGAGGACCGTTGGCTGGCACGGGGCTGGGGGCATGTTCAGAACCTCCCAGAGGAGAGGGATAGCCTATGGGAGGACACGAAACAATGGAGCTCAACTTGCATCCACCTTGATTGACTCAACTGAATTAAACATCTAAAAATACCTTGGGAATGTTGGTCCATTGGGCTAGGTGGGGGTCCCATGCCACTGTGTCCACCAGGTCTCATACCCATGCCCTTCATTTGTCCGTAACGTGGATCGTCCGGCATACCCTTCTCATGCATACCCTCTATCGGCTTCACGAGGAAAGCAGAATCGAATTAATTACCCGCAAAGAAAGACAAAGGAGGCGTGACATCATCTGTGTATATATATATATATTTAAATATTTACTTTATGCATCTGGTGCATGTTCTCCTGAGAGTATCCTGAGGGACCCTGGGGAGGTATGTTATGCCCCGCGGGTGGCGGTCCTGGGCTGGGCCCCATCATACCATGCGCCGAACCAGGTGAAGGGCCCGGGCTCGGACCCAGCAAACTTCCCGGAGAAGGCCCGGGACCGGGAGAAGGCCCGGGCCGAGGAGTCCCTCCCATGGGAGGATCCGGGGTGGACATGTCTCACGACAGCCGGGTGGGGCAGGACAAGAAATGTGATGCTCTGCAAACAGAAAGGTAAAGAAAAGGACATTTTTAGTCCATAGTGTTAAAAAAAAACATCAGCAATTGAACAAAAAAAAAAAAAAAAAAAAAAAAAAAAAAAAAAAAAAAAAAAAAAAAAAAAAAAAAAAAAAAAAAAAAAAAAAAAAAAAAAAAAAAAAAAAAAAAAAAAAAAAAAAAAAAAAAAGAAAAAAAAAAAATCAAACCAAAAAAAAAAATAATAATTAAGAAACGACTTTGTCTTTACATCCCATTACAATGTTTATTCTGATAAATAGCAATAATTAATAGCAATAATATATAATTAATAGCAATAATAATATATAATTATATATTATAATTAGAATTAGAATAATATTCTCCAAATTGAATTTAACAGATGCCACATCCACTGCATGACCTGCAGCATAAGAAATTATGCGTCCATTTTTCACCTAAAACCCAAATATTTTGTAAATATTAATTAATAAATCATATTAATTAAAAGCAATTAATCAATAAAAGAATCATTATTATTGCCAGTGTCCAAAAAAAAACAGTAATAATAGCTTCTTTCTATAAGGGGCTTAGAGTTTTCATTCTGTAATTTCTCCAATTAAAACAGATGTTAATTAACTTCATCGCCTGCTTTTAAATGAAATTAATTAATTAAAGAACTCAGGCGTTCGTATTTTTTACTTTGTTGTTGCCTTGGCGACTAGAAAATCACGTCACAGCAATAAAGAAATGTATATAAAGTACATTAATTGCTTAATTAATATGTCGTTATTAAGTTTAGGAAGTTTAAAACGCGAAACTTATAATTAACTGTAAACAAATAGAAGTACTGTATGCTGAGGCGGCTAACTGCTAACGAACCGGCAAAACCGAGGCTGTGCTCCAATCCCAGCGTCACACCATTGCGCCGAAAACGACTCGCGTTTGGACGGACGCCTGAGGATTCAAAACCCAGCGCACTATTTAGTACGAACAGCTGCAGTTTAGGACACAGCCGAAAGCCTGTTCCGCAGCATTTCCCTTGATGTTACTCAATTGTTTCGCTCGACCGTAAACCAGCCCTCACAAATATCTACACTTACACTTAAAATACGACAATTCGATACGATAAATAAACAAATATCTTAGAATTAATTCGCTTAGATGTGATCCAAATCAAAAAAAATACACCACAAGCCGACCGTGTTCGGTCGGCTCCGTCCCAAACCGATACTCCTTCACCAAGCGAGTGACACTACGAGCTGGATCAAAACACAACATGGCGTTCAGGACGTAGGTCGTAGGGCTAAACGTGTGCCGTTTGAGACGCGGCCTCGGCGGTTTTTGTGCTCTTTTTTAATGCAGTTTACGGGTTTAAAAATCATTTTAATGTTAATAAGACCGCGTGGAAAAATCAATATTTACACACAAACACATTTGAATATTTATAATATATGATATAACATTTTGTAATGTATTAAAAGAATAAAAATAATGATGGAAACTAATAAAAACATTAGCGATCGCGGTGTGTAAACAATAAAGCAAACCGCAGTCAGTGCAACGTCACGCAGAACGCGATCATTATTTATTATAATAAACTTATTATGAAGGTTAATGATTAAGAGAGGAATTATTGGTGCGGATAATCTATTTATGGGCAGGTTAATAATAAAAAAAAGATAAATGGTGTAAGGGGTATGTATATAAAAATATGTTTTAACGCCGTATGAACTTTTATGGATATATATAATTCTGTAGATGTAAAAGTAAAGCCGTTGTGTGAGTGTGTGTGTGTTAGATGGTCGGCCATGCTGCTCCGGCTCCGTTGCCGCTGTGTGGATGTGTTTTAAAGTGAAATGTCGCGGCAGATGTTGAGCCGCAGAACTCTCCGGTCCCGGTTCGGATCTCTGGACCCGCCCGCCGTCCGTCCCGCCGAACTCGCTGACCCCTTTAACCCGAACCCCCATTCATTCCACCCAGCGCCTCTGACCGTAATGTCGGTCCGATCCCGGTCTCGATCCCGTTCTGCTTTCGAACCCGAGCCGCTGGCCGCAGAGCGGGTCCCGGTCCCGGTGTGGCTCTGTGCGCCGCGGTTCGGGTTCGGTTCTAAACGCGCCGGGTTCTACTCACAGCCTGAGCGTTCGGACGTCGCCGGCAACTCCTCCAGTTTTCTTCAGCGAGAAACAAAGAGCCGCTCGGCCTGTTCCGCTTCCCCTCTGCGCCCCCCCCGCGCGTCTCTTCTGTAATTGCACAGTGCAGCCTCTATCCGCCATGGCTCTCCAACAGCGCCCCCTGCCGACGCTCAGCTCAGGCGCACCGCCAGGGCCCGAGTAGCGCGCATGCGTAGTACACACACCTCGATGCCGCGGATTCATTCATCCATCCATTATCTTCCACTTTATCCTCTATTAGGGTCGGGGTGGGGGTGGGGGGGTTACGGGGGGGTTACCCATGCCCATCCAGGGGAGAACGTTTCAGGCGCTGGGCAGATACACCCAGGACAGGGGGGCAATCTATCGCTGGGCACACACTCACTCACACTCCACATGGGGCAATTTGGAGAACTCAATTGACCTTGATCCATGTTTTTGGACTGTGGGAGAAAACTGGAGAACCCGGAGGAAACCCACGCGGACACGGGGAGTACATGGAAACTCCACCCAGATGGGGATTCGAACCGGGAATCCCTAGTGTCATGGATTCATTCATTCATTATTTTCCACTTTATCCTCTATGAGGGTAGCGGGGGGGAGGGGGGGGTCCCCATGTCCATCCAGGGGAGAACGTCTCGGGCGCTGGGCAGATACACTCAGGACAGGGGGGGGCAATCTATCGCTGGACACACCCTCATTCAAACAGACACAACACACTCTATATGGGGCAATTTGGAGAATTCGATTGACCTTGATCCTTGATGTTTTTTTGGACTGTGGGAGGAACCCGGAGGAAACCCACACAGACACGGGGAGGACATGGAAACTCCACCCAGATGGGGATTTGAACCGGGAATCCCTAGTGCCATGGTTCATTCATTCATTATTTTCCGCTTTATCCTTTATTGGGGGAGGAGGGGGTAGATATCCAGGGGACACTATAAACACACTATATAGGGCAATTTTAAAGGACTCCATTTACCTTGAATACATGTTTTTTTTGGACTGTGGGAGAAAACTGGAGAACCTGTAGGAATAATATTTAAAAAAAAATAAAATAAAAACAAACAAACAATGAAAAGAACGCCGGACGTTATTATTACAGTATCGACCTGAAATGCCTTTGATGCAGAACATCTGGCACAGCATCCTTCAGTCGTCGAGTTACATCACGACACACAACTCAACGTTAAAATAAGGGCTGAATAAAAAAATAATCTGTATAAATCACAATCACGTACATCATCCTGAGACGTCGGTGACTGAAGGCACTCAGATCGGTGCTGTTCAGTTTCATTAGTTTGATGGAGGTAAAGAGAAGATGCAGGTCATTTTGTAATCCGTGATTTGGGATCACATTTAAAAAGCACCCGTGACCTTCAGACAGCGATTTTGAGAGAACCGGCTTAAACATTCAACAATCAATAATCCTAATCAACAATCAATAATCCTAATCTTCCCCTCAAATGTGTCTACATTCTACATTTCACACCCATTCAATTCCTGTTGCATGACTTGGCATTATCCATCCTGGGTCTTGGGTGTATCTGCCCAGCAGCCGAAATATATATATATATATATATATATATAGGTGGCACGGTAGCTTAGTGGTTTGGCATGTTCTCCTCTCAGCACTAGGGATTCCCGGTTCGAATCCTCATCTGGGTGGAGTTTCCATGTTCTCCCCATGTCTGTGTGGACTTCCTCCGGGTTCTCCGGTTTCCTCCCACAGTCCAAAAACATGGATCAAGTCAATTGAGTTCTCCAAATTGCCCCATATAGAGTGTGTGTGTGTGGGTGAGTGTGTGTTCAGCAATAGATTGGCACCCTGTCCTGGGTGTCTCTGCCCAGCGCCCGAAACGTTCTCCCCTGGATGGGCATGAGGAACCCCCCCCCCCCCGCGACCCTAATAGAGGATAATGCGGGAGATAATGAATGAATGAAACCAAGTCTGTCGTTCTCTAATGTTTTATGTCGGCTGCGGTGCACAGCGTCATCCAGCAGATGGCAGCAACAGGGTCCCGGGTTTAAATCCTGTGTGTCTGAGTGGGTTTTTTTTGGGGGGTAATTTGGATTTTCACCCACATCTTAAATACTGCTGTCCCCTCTGACGACCTCACCATGAAGCTCTGTGGATCAGAATCAATCTGAACTACAGAGCGTTTCAGGTTCGGACATGACGGACCGGACAGCAGACATATTATCCAGATGTTTATCAGAGTTCATCCTGAGTGTAAGAGTTCCATCAAGACAACCTGAATCTAGAACCTTCAGGTGTCTACAACGCAGGGCATGAAATGTTTCTCGTAGTCCGAGCAGTACGGCTGCTCGAAGCTCTCGTCGAATTCGTCCTCGTCACTCGTATCGACGACCTGGCTGTACTCCTTCCTGTTTCGGAGGGGCATGGAACCAGTCCTCTGCAGTCCTCCAGATGTTTCCTCATCTTCATCCTCCTCCTCCTCCTCCTCAGGATCCCTGTCCGGCTCTGGTTGAAGCTGCTGCCGCTCCACATCAGGGATCATCAGCTGTTGGTCATCGTTCAGGGACTGAGAACGTGTGATGACCTCCACGTGTGAGATGGTCAAGCCGTGCTCCATGGAGGGTGAAGGCCCGGGCCACGAGTGCCAGAACTGTAACAGACCCACATCAGGACCATCAGAGCAGAGAAACAAGGTTCTGAAAAAGAAACACAGAGCACCGGGCGGGGCTGCCGGCACTGACGGGCGACCATAAAACCTCAGATGGCACGTCTGCTGAGGTCACATGACAAACACACACACACACACACACACACTCAGCAAGAACGATAGGAACGTGAAACGGTGAGGACGCGGGGAATTTTCTGCAACCTGGCAATTTCAGACTGAACATGAGACTCAGGGGCAAATAAAAACAATAAAAATCAATAAAGATCAATAAAAACAATAAAGATCAATAAAAACAATAAAAATCAAATTTTTTGAATCCATGTTTTTTGGACTGTGGGAAGAACCAGGGAGAACTTGCAAACTCCACCCAGATCGGGATTCAACCCTGGATCCCCAGCGCTGAGAGGAGAACATGCCAACCACAGCCCGGGTTACGTACATATCATACTTATGAAATTCGAGGCTGGAGCCGTTGTCTTGATTTCTATATTCTTCATGTGATTCATTCATCCATCCATTATCTCCTGCTTTATCCTCTATTAGGGCCGTGCGGGGGGGGGGGGGGTTTCCCCATGACCATCCAGGGGAGAACGTTTCGGGCGCTGGGCAGATACACCCAGGACAGGGGGGCAATCTATCGCTGGGCACACACTCACTCACACACACACTCTATATGGGGCAATTTGGAGAACTCAATTGACTTGATCCATGTTTTTGGACTGTGGGAGGAAACCGGAGAACCCGGAGGAAACCCACGCGGACATGGGGAGAACATGGAAATTCCACCCAGATGGGGATTCGAACCGGGAATCCCTAGTGCTGAGAGGAGAACATGCTAAACCACTAAGCCCCCGTGCCGCCCACATACTCTTCATGTGATTCATTTAAATATAATAATAAAGTGAATAACGACGTGAATAACGACGGACTCCGACCTGATTGCTCATCTCTTTGAATGAAGTGCTGTTGATGGGATCCGGGATGATGCGTAAGACCGTCCGTCTGGTCAGTAAAGCAAGTCTGAGGAGGTCGGAGGAGAAAAACACAAACACAACAAGCAATGAATATTAAAAGTCAGAGGACGGCAGAGTTACTGAGATGGGGGGGGGGGGGGGGGGGGGGGGGGGGGGGGGGGGGGGGGGGGGGGGGGGGGGGGGGGGGGGGGGGGGGGGGGGGGGGGGGGGGGGGGGGGGGGGGGGGGGAAATGGGGTGGATTGGTTGGAGATGGGGTGGAGGTTGGAGATGGGGTGGAGGTTGGCGATGGGGTGGATTGGTTGGCGATGGGGTGGATTGGTTGGCGATGGGGTGGATTGGTTGGAGATGGGGTGGATTGGTTGGAGATGGGGTGGATTGGTTGGAGATGGGGTGGATTGGTTGGAGATGGGGTGGATTGTTTGGAGATGGGGTGAATTGGTTGGAGATGGGTGGTAGGAAACCGGAGAACCCGGAGTAAACCCACGCAGACACAGGGAGAACATGGACATTGCCTCTCAGCACTAGAGATTCCCGGTTCGAATCCCCATCTGGGTGGAGTTTCCATGTTCTCCCCGTGTCCGTGTAGGTGTCCTCCGGGTTCTCCGGTTTCCTCCCACAGTCCAAAAACATGGATCAAGGTCAACTGAGTTCTCCAAATTGCCCCATATAGAGTGTGTCTGTGTGAGTGAGTGAGTGTGTGTCCTGCGATAGCCCCCCTGTCCTGGGTGTATCTGCCCAGCGCCCGAAACGTTCTGCCCTGGATGGGCATGGGGAACCCCCCCCCCCCCACCGCGACCCTAATAGAGGATAAAGTGGAAGATAATGGATGGATATTTGCACTGTGGGTAATTGTGTAATATTGTACATTGGAATTGTAATTATTCATAATTATAACATTGCACATAAAAGCCGTATTAATGAGTGAGGTGATTAAAATATATAAATAATTGGAAATTAATAAAGTTAAATCCGTCTGCACTCACCCAACGAGAAATAAACACAAAAGAACCACAATGGGCAGGACAATGATCAGCTTTGAGGAATCTGAGGATCAGGACATGAATACAGGACACAGCATGAGGACACGTCAACGTTACTGAAATAACCTGAGGACCAACACTGCACAGCCAAATGTATGTGGACACATCTATTATTTTGTTGTTTGACATTGAACCTCATTTAAATGCACACAAAATACATATTTAAGAATGACACAGCCGTTTCAGGGCAGCACGGTGGCTTAGTGGTTTAGCATGTTCTCCTCCCAGCACTAGGGATTCCCGGTTCGAATCCCCATCTGGGTGGAGTTTCCATGTCCTCCCCGTGTCCGTGTGGGTTTCCTCCGGGTTCTCCGGTTTCCCCCCCACAGTCCAAAAACATGGATCAAGGTTAATTGAGTTCTCCAAATTGCCCCATATAGAGTGTGTCTGTGTGAGTGAGTGTGTGCCCAATGATAGATTGGCGCCCTGTCCTGGGTGTATCTGCCCAGCGCCCGAAACGTTCTCCCCTGGATGGGCCCCCCCGCGACCCTAATAGAGGATAAAGCGGGAGATAATGGATGGATAAACAGCTGTTTCAGATCAGTGTGTTGGTGAGGACATGGGTTGAGGCGTTGTGTGTTAGGAGACCCCTGTGGCCCCTGGGGACCTGAGCTGAAGACCACGTTCAGAATGAACTGAAAGGTCCTTTTTTTGATCATCAGGCTGTGCTGGCTCAGTGGGTAGAGTGTTAGGCTGTCAATCAGAAGGTTGTGGGTTCAAATCCCAGGTTACCAATGTGGGACCTTGAGCAAGGCCCCTAACCCTCACTTGCTCCAGGGGGCGACCCTGTACATGCTTTTTTAGTCCATCCATCTGTTATCTTCCACTTAATTCTCTATTATGGTCACATGGGGGGAGAGGGGGTGGTTCCTCATACCCATCCAGGTGCCAATTTATCGCTGGGCACACACTCACTCACACAGACACACTCTATATAGGGCAATTTGGAGAATTCAATTGACCTTGAACCATGTTTTTGGACTGTGGGAGAAAACCGGAGAACCCCACGCGGACACGGGGAGGACATGGAAACTCCACCCAGGTTGGGATTCGAATCGGGAATCCCAGTGCTGAGAGGAGAACATGCTAAACCACAAACCCAATGTGCCGCCTGATATTGCCCCGCAGACAATAAAGTTCCTAAAACTCATAAAGTGAGAAGAAATAGATACCAGAGTCACACTTATAGATGAATCTGATGCTTGCTGTTTCCCCTCTTCCAGCAGAGGTCGCTGCGCGGATCCACACCTCGTACTGCTGACAGGGTTCCAGGTCAGACAGCCGGATGGAACTCTTATCGACAGCCACAATGTACTCTGTAAAAGACACACAGGGGCCCGTGAGCATGTGGAGGTTCTGCTCCGGACGTAGAAACCCGGCAGCAACAAATTAAATCCAAACTGAGTTCGTTCATCCATCCATTATCCCCCGCTTTATCCTCTATTAGGGTCGCGGGGGGGGGGGGGGGTCCCCATGACCATCCAGGGGAGAACGTTTCAGGCACTGGGAAGATACACCCAGGACAGGGGGGCAATCCATCGCTGGGCACAGACTCACACACTCACACACTCACACGATGAATGTATGAATAAATAAATTTTAAAATAATAATAAAGAATAAAAAATAGATCAAAGTCTTACAATGATACGTTTTTTTAACGTTATATTTAACACATCATTAGTAAATTAAGGAAAACAAAACATGCTGCACTAAAATGATGGAAAATCTGTTATCAGTGTTGACTCTGTGTGTGTGTGTGTGTGTGTGTGTGTGTGTGTGTGTGTGTGTATCAACTCACAGTCCGAATGAATAAGTGGACAAACAGAGTAGCGTTATTATTATTATTATATATTCATTATTCATTCATTATCTCCCGCTTTATCCTCTATTAGGGTCGCGGTGGGGGGGGGGGGGGGGTTCCCCATGCCCATCCAGGGGAGAACGTCTCGGGCGCTGGGCAGATAGACCCAGGACAGGGCGCCAATCCATCACTGTGCACACACTTACACACACAGACACACTCTATATGGGCCAGTTTTGAGAACCCAATTGACTTGATCCATGTTTTTGGACTGTGGGAGGAAACCGGAGAACTCGGAGGAAACCCACGCGGACACGGGGAGAACATGAAAACTCCACCCAGATGGGGATTCAAACCGGGAATCCCTAGTGCTGAGAGGAGAACATGCCAAACCACTAAGCCACCGTGCCGCCAATTATTATATATTATTATAAATATTATTATTATTTATTGACTTATAATGGTTTAAAGCTCTCAGGTCATTTATCGGGAGTAATTTACTTTAAGTTTAATTATTTATTTTAGGGTTTGTTTTAATGATATTTTCCGTCTCATGTGACCATGACTCTAACGGATCTCCAAAACGACTTCCAGCATTAAATATCTGTCCTGTGTTCACACACACACACACACACACTTTATTTATGTGACCTCACCTTTACTGTGGTTGGTGAGACCCACTATGTAATTCAGGATATGCCCTCTGCCCTCATTGTGCGGGATGGGGGTCCAACTCAGGTCCAGATTAAATGAGGATGTGTGTTTCAGAGAGAAGTCTGTGACCTTTGGAGGCACTATGAGGACAGAAATCAGTTAGTGCTGCTCAGCTCAATTGTATAACACTAAAAAAGAACAACATCTTAGTATTAACAGCTGATTATAATAAAACCTTTAATAATGTAATGTAGAATATAAAACATAAAGGCACGGTATACCTCCCTCCACAGTGTAGGAGATCACAGACTGCAGTAAGAAACTGTAATTGTTCACCACAGCAAACAGAGAGACGTTGTAGGCGGTGTAGTTCAAAAACCGTCCTGTAGATGGAGACAAACACTACATTAATCATATATACAGGCTATCATCAGATCTGATGCTCTGTGGAACAAGGAACAAACGAGCTGTGAGGTCTTCACGTGTTTTAATTTATAGTTTGTTCGGTTAGAATGATTTGTAATCTTCTTAAATTCTAAAAATGACTTGATTTTAGGGTCAAATAAATCGGACACACAGTCCTCTTCCAAAATATTAGACAGGAGAGGTGAGTTCTTTAGTTTAGAGTTGAAGTATTAATCATTCGTTCATTCATTATCTTCTGCTTTATCCTCTATTAGGGTCGTGGGGGGGGGGGTTCCCCATGCCCATCCAGGACAGGGGGGCAATCTATCGCTGGGCACACACGCACACAAACACACTCTACATGGGGCAATTTGGAGAACTCTATTGACCTTGATCCATGTTTTTGGACTGTGGGAGGAAACCGGAGAACCCGGAGGAAACCCACACAGACACGGGGAGAACATGGAAACTCCACCCAGATGGGGATTTAAACCGGGAATCCCTAGTGCTGAGAGGAGAACATGCTAAACCACTAAGCCACCGTGCCACCCTAGTTGAAGTATTAATTATTTTAATTATGGGTATTTATATTTCAAAGGGCGGCACAGTGGCTTAGTGGTTTAGCATGTTCTCCTCTCAGCGCTAGGGATTCCCAGTTTGAATCCCCATCTGGGTGGAGTTTCCATGTTCTCCCCGTGTCTGCGTGGGTTTCCTCCGGGTTCTCCGGTTTCCTCCCACAGTCCAAAAACATGGATCAAGTCAATCGAATTCTCCAAATTGCCCCATATAGAGTGTGTGTGAGTGAGTAAGTGTGTGCCCAGTGATAGATTGGCGCCCTTTTCTGGGTCTATCTACCCAGTACCCAAGATGTTCTCTCCTGGATGGGCATGGGGAACACCCCCCCCCCCCCCCGCGAGCCTAATAGAGGATAAATCAGGAGATAATGGATGAATAATATATTTCAATGTAATAAAGTGCATGAAGAACGGCACATTTTGTATCAGGCCACTCACTTTGTAGTTCAAAAAAATATTGATGAGAGGCAGCATGAGGGGAAAGGAAATAAATATGAGACTGCATCACAAGATACAAACATTCATCAGCAATCTTAAAAAAAAATGAAGTACAGAGGTACACCACAAAAACCAAACGTCTGAACTGATGAACGTGTCGGATCTGCGCTAAACATCAAAGCTCATCTGTGAAACGGGGCGACGGCAGTGTCGTGAGTTTGGGTTATATTAACGTTTCTTAAACGGTAGGACATCCGTTTTATAGTGTGGTGTTAGGACACGTGTCCGTGTTCAGAGGCTCGGTCGCTCTCTCGTTGTTGTTCTAGTTATTGTTGTTGTTTTCGGCATCCTCCGCCCGATCTGGACTGGGCTCAGAGCTGTCTGCAGGTCACAAGCATTTTTAAGGTTTCCCCTGTCTGTCCCCGTCCCCCAGCTCACCCCTGTCCTCCGACACTCGTTCGTCATGTCATTTAAAGAGTTTTGAGTATAAAAATCCAACCAAACAATAGTTACCAACAAGAATTGACTCAAAACTGTATTGCAATCTGATTGTGGCCTCGGCTGCAGTTTCGAGTCTGTGCACTTTAAAAATAAGCTGCATTCTGAAGTCACGCTTCCTGTCAACGCGACCAGCAGCTATTCGGATGCAGCATCATTGAGGTCTGAAACCTGCCAGCTCACAGACGACGCCCTACCTCGGAGCGTGACGGACTTCCGGTTGTTTGGTACTTTGACCCAGTTAGAGCAGGAGGTATGGAAGGGTCCTACTGGCTTGTGCTGAACCACAAACTCCTGAACGTCTTCAGAGAAATGAGACGGCGTG
Source organism: Corydoras maculifer (assembly GCA_019802435.1). Taxonomy (NCBI): domain Eukaryota; kingdom Metazoa; phylum Chordata; class Actinopteri; order Siluriformes; family Callichthyidae; genus Corydoras; species Corydoras maculifer. The sequence goes on from JAFMOD010001148.1 coordinate 404,232, forward strand.
GACCATGAGACGTTCAACTCCCGCTCCCGTAAATTCACCTGCAGAGCGTAGAGCGACTGCGGCAGACCGGCTGCAACAACACAGACAGAATATTACTGAACAGGGCTGTACTTTCATTTCCCTCCATCCATTATCTTGGGGGGGTTCCCCAAGCCCATCCAGGTGATAATGTTTCGGGCGCTGGGCAGATACACCCTGGACAGGGGAGCAATTTATTACTTGACACACACTCACTCACACAGACACACTCTATATGGGGCAATTTGGAGAATTCAATTCACCTTGGTCCATGTTTTTGGACTGCGGGAGGAAACCGGAGAACCCGGAGGAAACCCACATGGACATGGGAAGAACATGCAAACTCCACCTAGATTGGAATTCGAACTGGGAAGCCCTAATGCTGATAGGAGAACATGCTAAACCACTGAGCCACTGTGCCTCGTACTTTAATTTAATTTTAAATGTAGTATTTAGGGGTGGCACGGTGGCTTAGTGGTTAGCACGTTCGCCTCTCAGCGCTAGGGATTCCTGGTTCGAATCCCCATCTGGGTGGAGTTTCCATGTTCTCCCCGTGTCTGCGTGGGTTTCCTCCGGGTTCTCCAGTTTCCTCCCACAGTCCAAAAACATGGATCAAGTTAATTGAATTCTCAAAATTGCCCCATGTAGAGTGTGTCTGTGTGAGTGAGTGTGTGCCCAGCGATGGATTGGCGCCCTGTCCTGGGTCTATCTGCCCAGCGCCCGAGACGTTCTCCCCTGGATGGGCATGGGGAACCCCCCCGCGACCCTAATAGAGGATAAGCGGAAGATAATGAATGAATGAATGTAGTATTTATTAAATAGTAATTCGTTCATTCATTCATTGTATTCCGCTTGATCCTCTTCTAGGGTCATGGGGAGGGGGGGTAGAACGTTTCGGGCGCTGGGCAGATACACCCAGGACAGGACGCCAATCTATCGCTGGGCACACACTCACTCACACAGACACACTCTATATGGGGCAATTTGGAGAACTCAATTGCCCTCGATCCATGATTTTGGACTGTGGGAGGAAACCGGAGAACATGCAAATTTCACCCAGATTGGCATTCGAACCTGGAATCCCCAGCGCTGAGAGGAGAACATGCCAAACACTAAGCCCCAGTTCTAATTAATAGCATTCCAGTAAATTTCACATTCAAAAACTGTAACACATCTGCAATAAGTTCATTCTCACGAATGACGAGAAAAATACTTTCAAAGTTTTAAAACGACCACCTTAATCTCATTTTATTCATTCATTCATTATCTCCCGCTTATCCTCTATTAGGGTCG
>JAFMOD010001148.1:427147-438494 GCA_019802435.1 Corydoras maculifer
ACCTGTCGGGTGGCAGATGCACCTCTCAGGGTGGGTGTGATGGGGGGGAACCTGTCGGGTGGCAGATGCACCTCTCAGGGTGGGTGTGATGGGGGGGAACCTGTCGGGTGGCAGATGCACCTCTCAGGGTGGGTGTGATGGAGGGGAACCTGTCGGGTGGCAGATGCACCTCTCAGGGTGGGTGTGATGGGGGGGAACCTGTCGGGTGGCAGATGTGAAGGCGCTCAGCACGTGTTATTCTGTATGAGCTCAACCCACCGTGAGATCGCCGACACAGCGCACATCTCTAACGTAGAACACCACAAACTGAAAGCAGGACAGCTTTACCATGTGAGTCCATATGGGTGTGTGTCCTGAATCCATCACAATCAAGATTTAATTTCCCCTGAAAGTCTGAAACAGCAGTCTGTAACGAAATGATGCAACTTTGGAAAACCCGACGTCCCGCGTTCTACTTCCTGAACTTTTCAAAGCGTTTAAAAGAGGGATGATGGGCTTCTGCTCACCTGGAGGACACAGGCAGCCGAGACACAGCGTGAGAACCAGAGACGCATTCAGCCATGGGGACATCCTGATCCAGTGTCCCCCCGCTGTCCCGCATTACTGCCGGCTCTCTGCACTCCGGACCCCGCTGACCCCTCAGGACAGGTTCTGCTCCGGGTCCATCATCACACACACGACCTTGAAACGGACCTGCGGTCTGTAACAGCGCGGGGGGGACGGGGACGGGGACGGGGACCAGGCGCGGCGCTGTGACCCGGGTCCGAGCTCCGGGGCGGCTGAAAGGAGCCCGCTTCACCCGGACGACTGTTTACACACAGCGCCTCGCCCCGATCGTACCATTCCACACCGGAGGGGTGTGAGCTTCCTCCGCTCGGCTCCAGATACACAGCCTCTCACAAAAAATATATTTAATCCGCTTCAAAACACTGAGATTAATAATTATGGATTCATGAAAGATTAGAAAATACTGACTAAATTGAAAACAGCAATCATTCAGGTTCGAATCGATCAGACGCCCCCTAATCGTTCGAATCGATCAGACGCCCCCAGAGCAGACCAAGCTCCCCGTTTAGAAAAAAGGGTCAGGCTTTTGGGAAAGACCGCCCCATTCACTACAGACCCCCCCCCTCTCTGTCTCTCTCTCTCTCTATAGGAGCCAATTTCATAAAGATTAAATTAAGCCAGGCTTCTGACGACTTTAGTATTTCTTTTTTAATTAAAACATCTAATATAATAAAATTTATAATAATAATAATAATAATAATAATAATAATAATAATAATAATAATAATAACAATAATAATAACAATAATAACAATAATAATAACAATAATAATAATCCATCCATCCATCCATCTTCTTCTGCTTTATCCTCTATTAGGGAAGGGGGGAGGGGGGGGTTCCCCATGTCCATCCAGGGGAGAACGTTTCGGGCGCTGGGCAGATACATCCAGGACAGGGCGCCAATCCATCGCTGGGCACACACTCTCTCACACACAGACACACTCTATATGGGGCAATTTGGAGAATTCAATTGACCTTGAATCCATGTTTTTGGACTGTGGGAGGAAACCAGAGAACCCGGAGGAAACCCACACTGACACGGGGAGAACATGGAAAGTCCACCCAGATTGGGGGTTCTCCGGACTCCTCTCACAGTTCAACAACATGGGTGCAAGGTAAATTGAATGCTCTAAATTGCCCCATGTAGTGTGATTGAGTGTGTGTCCAGCCAATAGATACACCCTGTCCTGGAAGCCCAGGGAGTTTTGTCTTGCCGCTACCTCTTCGTCTTGCTCTTTGGAGGTTTAAAGGCTATAAAAAGTGCTATATAAATAAATTAATTGAACTTGGTAAGACTAATAAAAACATTCTCCAAACTGACTTTAAGCACAGTGCAAATTACACATGTGCCAACAATCATTTATTATCGTATATATTAATTATAAATGAAACAGAAGAACAGAGCATTCACTGACCGTCAATTACTAATGTTAACATTTATATTAATTGTTTTTAACATTCAGAATCGCTTCATGGATGATTCGGTCATTTCTGGAACCCGTCCTGGACAGCGTGAAGTGAAGTTTAATATACAGACAAAGGCCGACGGACACACCCGAAATGAGGCAGTGCGTCACCGAGTTCTCAACACAGGGAGCTGATCTCGCTCTTGCTGCAGCCCCATTTGCAGCAGGCATTGGACAGTCCTATCACCACGTCCCGCCCTTTTCGGCCCGAGCTTCGCAGGGCTTCCAGCACTTCGTCTGAGATGAGGGAGCGGGCGGGCCGGATGAAGGCTGCACCCTGCTGTTCCCTTTGAGCCAGTTCCAATGAGACGGGCTCGGTGTCATGCGGAAGCGAGATCTTGGTGCCGGAGGGGAGAGTCCAGTCATTTTCAGTTATGCTGTTGTCTGAGCCGAGCAAGTCCAGACCCAGTTCATCTGCAAACGGAGGACGGGTCAGAAACGGAAATCAGGTTACAGAGAAAGTTTGATGGCGATGTTCAAAAAGCCACCAAATTCCTCGAAATTCCTCAAACTACTTGTACGAACCAAGTCTCTATAAGATATATAAAGCCATTTATATACTGTATGCATCACCCAAATGCACCACAGAGCCCCCCAGGAGGTTATTCTTACCTGTGGTCATCAAACTGTTTAACTCGTCCCTCAGTACAACTTTGACAACAGTAACAACTTTAATTTTATGCAATATTATAATCATCCATTCATTATCTCCCGCTTTATCCTCTATTACGGTCGCGGGAGGGGGGGGGGGTGTGTTCCCCATGCCCATACAGGGGAGAACGTCTCGGGCGCTGGGCAGATACACCCAGGACAGGGCGCCAACCTATAGCTGGGCACACACTCACTCACACAGACACACTCTCTATGGGGCAATTTGGAGAACTCAATTGACTTGATCCATGTTTTTGGATTGTGGGAGGAAACCGGAGAACCCGGAGGAAACCCACGCGGACACGGGGAGAACATGGAAAGTCCACCCAGATGGGGATTCGAACCGGGAATCCCTAGTGCTGAGAGGAGAACATGCCAAACCACTAAGCCCCATTATAATCATGAGTAGAATTCAAATGTTTAAATGTGCAAGATTATATTATACTATCACCTGACCCACGGTGCCATATTATTTTATTTTAAGTTTTAAATTTAATACATCAATCGTACTTTACTTAGACTTTATATATATATTTTTTTAATTTATTTGATATATGTATATATATTTATGGGCGGCACAGTGGCTTAGCGATTGGCATGTTCTCCTCTCAGCGCTAGGGATTCCCGGTTCGAATCCCCATCTGGGTGGAGTTTGCATGTCCTCCCCGTGTCCACGTGGGTTTCCGCCGGGTTCTCCGGTTTCCTCCCACAGTCCAAAAACATGGATCAAGTCAATTGAGTTTTGCAAATTGCCCCATATAGAGTGTGTGTGAGTGAGTGAGTGTGTGTCCAGCGATAGATTGGTGGCCTGTCCTGGGTGTATCTGCCCAGCGCCTGAAACGTTCTCCCCTGGATGGGCATGGGAAACCCCCCCCCCAGCAACCCTAATAGAGGATAAAGCAGGAGATAATGGATGGATGGACTTCTGTATATATTAACACGATGAATGGGGCATCTGTAAAAACTGCAATGCAAAAAAATGAATAAAGTATTTTGAATCTGATTAACATGTCGAAACCGCATCAGGCATGGAGAACATTTTTAGGAACAGGGGTTGTGGTCCCGGTGTAACAGACCCTGTACGCGATCATGTCCCTGTCCCCTTAAATCTGAGACTTTAAATCTCAGCAGCTTACCCTACAATTTAAATAAATCTGTGTAAGTCACTCAGCAATGTGACATGAACTAAAGGCTGAGCTGTGAATATCTGGAAATCCCTCCCATTCTTAAAACATTTACATTACATTTACATTTAGTCATTCCCCGTGTCCGCGTGGGTTTCCTCCGGGTTTTCTGGTTTCCAAAAACATGAATTAAGTCAATTGAGTTCTCCAAATCACCCCATATAGAGTGTGTGTGTGTGAGTGAGTGTGTGTCCAGTAATAGATTGGCGTCCTGTCCTGGGTGTATCTGCCCAGCGCCCGAAATGTTCTCCCCTGGATGGGCATGGGGAACCCCCCCCCCACGACCCTAATAGAGGATAAAGCAGAAGATAATGAATGAATGAATGTCAGAAGTTATGAAGAAAACCAACTATACTGTAAATTCATCAAACCTGATTGTTATTTCATGCTGCACCCCCCCCCCCTTTTTTTTCTACAACAGGTATTTGTTAAAGAGATGCGTCTTCAGTAGTTTCTTAAAACTGCTCAGTGATTCTGTCTTACGGTCAGAAGCCGTGAGATTAGGAATTCCTAATTCCTAAGTGTTTCCAAATGTAGTTTTTGGGCTTTCAGACACAATTGTATGCAGCGTAGTGAAATGCTGTTTAGTGTGAAGGACACGGCGTGATCAGGAGCCTCGAAACAGCCTTTCTTTAAAAAAAATATACTTAAAAAAAAGGAAATGGGGTCTAATATCCTTTCATAAAGAAAGAGGATATAATCCTGCTGCAAACGGTTCAAAGAGCAACAACAAGCAGAACCTCACCTGCACTCGTGAGGGAGCGTCTCCACCGCGAGCCTCCACAGGTGAAGATGACGGCGCGGATGAACTCGCGGCCGCACAGTTTCACCCCAAACGTGGGTCCGTCCATGGCCTTCGTGCCGGCCAGCAGGAGACACAAAGCTAGGAATGAGGCTTTCCACATAATGAGGCGCAAAATTTAAAAACACACCCCGTACACTGACACCTATCTGAATCGAAGCGGCTGCTGGGTCTGCGCTCGGCCGATGAGACGGCTGCTTTATAAAGACGTACAGAACGACCAACGGCAAACCACCTGATTAAAAAGTCAAAGATAACGCAACGAGGTAAATCAGAGACCTTTACAGACAAAGCAGCGAGCGGAACAAACCTGAGAGCAACAGATTGGTTACCATCAGATTGTTAAGGACGTCGCTGACGTAAGCATCCTCCCCGCACTAAACCCAATATCAACATTCACCTGAAAAAGCCTGAATTATTTACACGTCACCAAGATTATTCAAAAATACAGGCTGCGCACACGAGGGAACCGGGACAGTACGAAAGAAAAGTAGGAAATGTGTTTATTAGCCCAATATTATATCTATACTCAATACTATATACTATAAACAATTAAATTAAAGGTAACGTTATGTGTGCACTGATACACAAACACCTTGAGACCCTGAAAAACACCCACACCGACACGAGGAACCCACACTGACCCCACACCAACAGACCCTGCACAACATATAACACAATATATCTTCAATACTTATAGATTTATTATAAACATTCACAGTGGTTTAGCATGTTCTCCTCTCAGTGCTGAGGATCCAGGTTCGAATCCACATCTGGGTGGAGTTTCCATGATCTCCCCGTGTCCGCGTGGGTTTCCTCCGGGTTCTCTGGTTTCCTCCCACAGTCCAAAAACATGGATTCAAGGCTCCAAATTGCCCCATATAGAGTGTGTGTGTGAGTGAGTGTGTTCAGTGATAGATTGGCGTCCTGTCCTGGGTGTATCCGCCCAGCGCTCGAAACGTTCTTCTCTGGATGGGCATCGGAAACCCCCCCCCACCTCGACCCTAATAGAGGATAAAGCGGAAGATAATGGATGGATGAACATTCAGTGCAAACAAATGTTTATTTTAATTATTTTAAATATTAATTATTAAAAGATGTAGATGTATGTTGCTGGGGTTTTAACGTTTTAACCAATAACTTAATTATTAAGAACCGATACAGGACGGCATGCCATCAGTAATGGAACAAGAAACTGATGGAAAAATAAATACAAATTAATATTAATTATAAAATCAAAATCAAAATCAAATCAAATTTAATTAAATCAAAAGAAAATAAAAGAAAATTTTATTAAAATTAAATTTAATTTAATTTAATTAAAATTTAAGGCGGCACGGTGGCTTAGTGGTTACCACATTTGCCTCTCAGCACTAGGGATTCCCGGTTCGAATCCCCATCTGGGTGAAGTTTCCATGTTCTCCCTGTGTCTGCGTGGGTTTCCTCCGGGTTCTCCGGTTTCCTCCCACAGTCCAAAAACATGGATCAAGTTAATTGAATTCTCAAAATTGCCCCATGTAGAGTGTGTGTCTGTGTGAGTGTGTGTGTGCCTAGTGATGGATTGGCGCCCTGTCCTGGGTCTATCTGCCCAGCGCCCGAGACGTTCTCCCCTGGATGGGCATGGGGAACCCCACCGCGACCCTAATAGAGGATAAGCGGAAGATAATAAATGAATGAATGAATGAATTAAAATTTAAATGAAATAAATGACGTCACCAAATTGGAAAATTTGGTTATTTTAGTCGACGCTTTTAAGTAAAGCAAATTACAAACGTCCCAACTTGGTTGGGGGTCAGAACACAGGGTTGATACAGCATCCCTGGAGCAATAAGGGTCAAGGGTCTTGCTCAAGGAGCCACTTCAGTACACCTGGGATTTGAACCCACCACCTTCTGACTGCCTGACACCCAAACCACTGAAATAGTTTTTATACTTGATTAATAAACTTTAAAGGTGAATTCATTCAGATATACAAAACATTACAAACTTTCAGACATGGTTGTTAATGATGTTAATGTTGGAGTGAGGTGTAAGCGGCAGGGCTCCTCACTTCCACAGCGTTATTGCTGCAACCTCACGCCATAATTAACCAAATGACATTCATATTAATTATTAATTATTAATTATTAATTATGTCTAAAATGGTGCAAACTGGAACGAACGGATGATGAAACACCGAAGCTGTGGGTTATTTCGGGATTGTTGTTGTGGAGTTCGATTAACACTTCAGCGGACGTCCGTGTGTCTGCGGGGCCCGTTACTCTCTCACTGACCGCAGGGGGCGCCGGGCTGACCATCACTGAGCGCGAGGGGAAAAGGTCGAGAGCCACGCAAGAGGCAGAGAGCGCGACATTTCCAAATGTGATAACATATTTTACTCTCATATGTTTATCGCTTCATGACCATGTAGACAGAACCCCCCTCAACCTCCATACCCCCCCCCCCCCCGTTTTCAGAACGACAAAAGAATAATGAATCTGTTATTCGCAGGTTGATTAAAATACCAGCGGCGTGACATTTGAAGAGACATTCACCACAATGAGTCGATCGTCACGTCATCGGTGGAGGATCGGCCCGAGGGCCAGAGCAGGAGGACGGCAACTTTTACATTTAATACACACGGTGACGTAGTGGTTAACATGTTCTCCTCTCAGCGCTGGGGATTCGGGTTTGAACCCCAATCTGGGTGGAGGTTCCAACATGGATTGATGTAAAATTGGTGGCTCCAAATTGCCCCATATAGAGTGTGTCTGTGTGAGTGAGTGTGTGTCCAGTGATGGATTGGCGTCCTGTCCAAACGTTCTCCCCTGGATGGACATGGGGAACCTAAACCCCCTGCCACGACCCTAATAGAGATTTAGGCAGAAGATAATAAATACAGACATTAAAAAATGTTAAGTGTTTATTTCAACTTCTGCTGGGGGGGTTCCCCATGCCCATCTATTGGAGAACGTTTCGGGCAATGGGCAGATACACCCAGGACAGGGTGCCAATTTATCACTGGACACACTCACTCCCATACATACACACATTATATATGGGGCAATTTGGAGCACTCGATTGACCTTAAATCCATGTTTTTGGACTGTGGGAGAACATGCACACTTGATCCAGATTGGGACTCGAACCTGGATGCCCAGCGCTGAGAGGATGCCAACCACTATGTCAACTAATTACAACACATATACAGAAGGAGCCCAATCACTAACATAAATATAAATTGGGCCATTTATTGGACGCTTTTATCCAAAGCGACTTACAAGGTGAGCACAGGGTTCATCCCAACATCCCTGGAGCAATGAGGGTTAAGGGTCTTGCTCAAGGACCCACACTGGTAACTTCAGTGGACCTGGGATTTAAACCCCCAACCTTCAGATTGATAGACCAACACCCTAACCACTGAGCTAACCCGCCCCATCACTCTTTAATATACATCGGTTCTATAGATTTCCCCCGAAATGAAATGCAGAACTGATTTAAAGTTCACACGCCGCGGCTGGGTGAGCATCATGATCCGTCACCTGAATGCACCGAGAGCGCAGTTCATTTCTTCTCCCCGATTGCACCTCTAATGCATCAACGCCCAAGATTTCTAAAACGTATATTGTGAAAGCGTTGTTCTGCGAGCGTAAGGAATAGTTTTCATGCATGAATTACTGACCGTTTTCCATCCTCAGTTCAGCTAAAAATACACTGCAGCTCTGAAAGGAGACAAATCTTGCATCGGATTTGGTCGTCCAAACAAAGTCTCCTGTCCAAAGGGGTCCAAACTGTCCAAAATCACAGAACCATCACCAAGTGTGAAAAGAGTTTCACGTTAATTCCAGATTCAAGAAAATTTGATGATCATTAATATCACATGTGGTACATGAGATAAGAACGAAATTATGGGTCACGGACCCTGATCACCCTGTTATTTTAAAGTTATCGTTTAAATTCAAATTTTAAAGAAGGGTGGCTTAGTGTTTAGCATGTTCTCCTCTCAGCACTAGGGATTCCCGGTTCAAATCCCCATCTGGGTGGAGTTTCCATGTTATCCCTGTGGGTTTCCTCCGGGTTCTCCGGTTTCTTCCCACAGTCCAAAAACATGGATCAAGTCAACTGAGTTCTCCAAATTGCCCCATATAGAGTGTGTCTGTGTGAGTGTGTGCCCAGTGATAGATTGGCCCCCTGTCCTGGGTGTATCTGCCCAGCGCCCGAAACGTTCTCCCCTGCATGGGCATGGGGAACCCCACCGCGACCCTAATAGAGGATAAAGCGGAAGATAATGAATGAATTTTAAAGAAGAAAATGAGATAATTAATGAATTAACAATTTTTTTAAATACAGTATATATATGTTATGAGAAATATAATAATATACAACTATGAATATATATATATATATATATATATATATATATATATATATAATACAACTACAAATATAAATATATATATCTCAGCGCTAGGGATTCCTGGTTCGAATCCTCATCTGGGTGTAGTTTCCATGTTCTCCCCATGTCTGCATGGGTTTCCTCCGGGTTCTCCGGTTTCCTCCCATAGTCCAAAAACATGGATCAAGTTAATTGAATTCTCAAAATTGCCCCCTATAGAGTGTGTCTGTGTGAGTGAGTGTGTGCCCAGCGATGGATTGGCGCCCTGTCCTGGGTCTATCTGCCCAGCGCCCGAAACGTTCTCCCCTGAATGGGCATGGGGAACCCCACCGCAACCCTAATAGAGGATAAGCGGGAGATAATGAATAAATGAATGAATATATATATAAAAAATAGAATACCATAGATATAAATATAGAATATAAATGTAGCAGCATATAAAATGTACATAAACGGTACATGTGAGATGAGATGATGAGGTATTTTGGTGGAGTGATGATAACGTGTGTGAACGTCTTGTTAGATTCTGCTATGATCCCTGTACATACAGAAGTATGTTTGGGAGGGGAGGGTGGGTGGGTGGGTGGGCATGGGGCTATAGTAAAACATATTGGATGTTTCTGGCAAAGCAGAGAAAGCGCTGGGAGTCTGGCAGCATCCGCTGCCGATGCGGTGGAGGTCGCGGGGCAGAGGTGCATCTGCTGCCCCTGTAAGCTTCCACCCGACGCCCACGCTGGGTTTGTTTCTATCACGTTCCACCCACATGGTTATGGATTCATCCAGCCCCTGAATGCTGACTCCAGCCGTTATGCAGTTGTAATTATTTCTTTAAGAAGTGAAAGGACTATGACTTCACAGTTCCTCGTTTTAATGGAGTAGTAATTCATAGTGCAACCAACAGGGTTCCTCTTCTTGCACGTAAAAAAAAAATGATCTGAAAACTATTTCTCATAGTGCGAATATTATGACATCCGTGTTGTGAAAGATGATATAGGATGTGATAATGAAATACAGCAGCTGGAAGTGAGGGGTATAATGTGCTTAGTATATAGACTCATATTATTGACTCACATCCTAAACTCTAAGGCGGCACAGTGGCTTAGCGATTGGCATGTTTGCCTCTCACTAGGGATACCAGGTTCGAATCCCCCTCTGGGTGGAGTTTTCATGTCCTCCCCGTGTCTGCGTGGGTTTCCTCCGGGTTCTCCGGTTTCCTCCCACAGTCCAAAAACAGGGATCAAGTCAATTGAGTTCTCCAAATTGCCCCATATAGAGTGTGTCCGTGTGAGTGAGTGTGTGCTCAGCGATAGATTGCCCCCCCTGTCCTGGGTGTATCTGCCCAGCGCCCGAAACGTTCTCCCCTGGATGGGTACGGGAACCCCCCCCCCACACACACACACACATACACACGACCCTAATAGAGGATAAAGTGGAAGATAATGGATGGAAATTGCCCCATATAAAGTGTATCTGTGTGAGGGAGTGTGTGCCCAGCGATAGATTGGCGCCCTGTCCTGGGTGTATCTGCCCAGCGCCCGAAACGTTCTCCCCTGGATGGGCATTGGAACCGCCCCCCCCACACAACCCTAATAGAGGATAAAGTGGAAGATAATGGATGGAAATTGCCCCATATAGAGTGTATCTGTGTGAGTGAGTGAGCCCCCCTTTCCTGGGTGTATCTGCCCAGCGCCCGAGACGTTCTCCCCAGGATGGGCATGGGGAACCAACCCCCCCCCCCTCTCCCCCCCTCCCCGCGTCCCTAATAGAGGACAAAGCGGATGATAACGGATGGATGGATAACGGATGGATGTTTGTCGGGCACACGGCGTTTATGTTCCATCCTCTGCCATTTTAATTCATCAAATAAAAGACCGCAGTCGACATCGCTCGCCCTTTAAAGGCTTCACGCGGTGGCACCGCGAGCAAATGAGCCGCCGCCGCCGTGACGGACGGCGCGGCGCGGCCAACGAGCGAGCCGCCGCGCGCTGGCGGCGACCAATCCCGGGAGGGGGAAGGGGGCGGGATGTAAACGGGTGGGTAGCAACAGTTGCCGGGGTGAGGACGAGGCGCCATAGCCACGGTAGTCTTGACGACAAGAGCCCAGCAACGAGAATCAACAACAACAGCCCGAGCCGCCGACGCTCCGAAGCCCACATTCCGACAGAGCGGCGGAACCGGCGCCGGATTCTGAGGTGATCCCGTCTCTGTCGGTCGCATCCCGGTCGGGAACCCGGAGGACGCGGCGGCGGCGGGGACGGGCTCTCTTTTTTTTTTTTTTTTTTTTTTTTTGGGGGGGGGGGGG
>JAFMOD010001149.1:0-15993 GCA_019802435.1 Corydoras maculifer
CATCATCATCATCATCACACCAACAACCGCATTAACGAACGCAGACTTTATATAAAGCTTCAGTTCAGAAATCAAACTCACTGACCGTCCAGCATGAACCTGCAGCTCCAACAAACCATCAGCAACCAGCAATCAGCCCTTAAATACCTGTCAGCGGGTGTCAGCATTGACTACAGCGCCCCATGAGGCCGGAGGTCAAAATGCACACAGACACATGTGTGAGTATATTGGTAAATAAAAATATAATATGGATCATAAAACATTATTATGTGATGATGATCGTACATTTTAAATAAACTTAATTATTTAACTTACTTATTTGTAAGGAAACTTTAAAACTCTTTAAAAAAACTTTTTTTAAAAATGTAACATAATTATAACAAACAGCGATGGAATTGCGCCCTGTCCTGGGTCTATCTGCCCAGCGCCCAAGACGTTCTCCCCTGGATGGGCATGGGGAAGCCCAACGCGACCCTAATAGAGAATAAAGCTGGAGATAATGGATGAATGAATGAATGAATGAATGAATAAATGAATTATAACAAAACCAAATGAACCTTAAACAACTCAGAAAAAAAAACACAACCACATAAGTGGAAACCTAATTACTCCCACAACTACCTATAAGAACATTTATTTAAAATCCCTCTCTATCTAATTAAAGCACATTCACATATCCACACTCAAAATAGACAAAGGAGGGTTTTTTCTTACCATTTTGTTAATTCACTATTACTGTGCATGCTGTATGTACCTCACACTGCGAGCCATCAACTGTCTCCCAAGCTCCTTGGTCTACTTGTCTATTCTAATATTCACTCACTTGTAGATAATCGCTGTAAGAAATTAAGTTCATTTAAATAACTTTCATCTTCTGTCCATTATTTTAAAAAAAAATAAGTTTTACAAGAATAACCCTAACCATGGTGGCCTTAATAATAATCATAAAAAACAATAGAAACAGAACAGACATTTGGTGATATACTGAGCGATAATAATTTTTTTTATTTCAGAAATGTGCCATGTCCCAAATGTCCCATGTTTAAGGGTGTGGCCTGCTGAATTACGTCACTGCTTAAGGTTCTTATGACCTACAGTTTGAAAGAAAATGACAAAAGATTAAATCAGATCATTTTTCTGTAAATTGGAACCTTTAAAACACCAGTAGGTGGCGACAAAGGTTTAATATATATATATGATTATTTATTCGAGCTACAGATTCAGAAGATATAGTTTCGTATATGTCTTTAAATGATTTGGGTTATGTAATGAAAAGTGAACTGGACGTAGTGAAGGTCTAAAACGCTTTACATTAAACAGCTTAATGTGGCTCAATGTATTAAAACATTAACCTAGAAAAACTTTCCTCATTCATTCCTCTTAATTAGTCCTCTTTACTCTTGTAATTAGTAACCTGCACTCCAAAAGAAAATTAATCATTTTTACATTAAACCATTTGTTTTGATGGGTTGGAATTAGAGAAAAAAGAAATGTTAGACTGTCCAAAATGTGACCTTTAATATTTTTATACACATCATTCTAATCACCTGAAACTGCACTTTTCATTCTGGAGTTTATTGTTAAATTAACTTTTGAGCTGCTACCATGTTCTTTCCTCTCCGCTCAGTATTTCACAAAATATTTTTCTCTGTAATATTTAGCCAGGCAATTTATCTGGCTTAATTAGTACAAGGCGTGTAATTATGTCTTTATATTAATTATTAATATGTATAAGTAACTCTGGTTCAGAGTTTCTGGTTTCTTTTATCATTTTAATCAGCTTTTCAAGTATTGATCAGTTTGCGTCTGGATTTCGTTTGTGGAAAAGAACCAAATGGAGTAAAACTGTGTGCTAACTTAAGTGAGACCAGGGGCGTTTTTAGGGTTTAGAAACATCAGGGGCTTTAGCCCAGGTCCCTTATTGCCCCTCTGTCCTCTTTAATAATTGTCCTTTCATGAGTGAATTAATCCATTTTTCAAACTGTTGTTACATTCATTTTGCTTGATTATTCATTAATGATATTGTGTAAAATTAAATTACATATAAATATGTCTGTCAGCAGTGGAGAGCACATTCAGATCTAATAAATGAAGGTTTTGGCTGAAAACTTTTAAATAAAGGAACCTGAGCTTCTGCAGATATCTGTGCATGAAACAGCATGAATCTGTTTTACGAGTCGGTCGCAGATGAGAGGTTTTGGTTCAATTACCGTAACTCTGAGACAGTTTGAGCCTTCAGAAAAATTCTGACGGTTTCTGTAAGCTGAGAAGGTGCTCTTTACAGACAACATACAGTTAAAACAGTAACTTTACTCCTGATACTGACGAAAAAACGTCCCTCACACACACACAGTTTAGAAGCACAGACAGTTGACGGTGACTCCATGGTTCGGTCCCGCTGCTGGAGGAGAGGCTGCAGAGAAACCGGTCTCATTTGATCCGGGGCAACTGACAAAACATCCGGCTACAGTCCCCAAAGCCCAGGACTAACGATGCCCCTGAGTGAGGCCAAAAATTAAATGACCAAAAAAATGTAGAAACCCTAAACATACATACAAATGTAAAATTAAGGCTATAGTGCATTTCCATAGGCTGTTACACCCTTATCAAATCATACTTTATATATATATATATATATATATATATATATATATATATATATATATATATTATATATATATATATATAGTGAGTGTATGCCCTGTTGTGGATACATCTGCCCAGCACCTGAAACACTGTTCCCGACTATAAGATTAAGCAGAATGATACTGATATTTTGGTTCATAAAACACCGGCACAGGAGTGTAATGGTCAGCACGTCCACCCCTCAGTGCTGGGGATCTGTGTTTGAATCCTGATGTTTGTTTCTCTGGGTTCTTTAGTTTTCTCGCACTGTCCAAAAACAGGGATTCAAGGTGAACTGGCTTCTCTAAATTGAATTGACTCTGTATTTGTGAGACAGTCGTAGGCTTGTGGTTAACGAAACATCTTATGACCTGAAGATCACCAAGTACTCTGGCTGAAGCACCCTTGGGCAAGGCCCCTACCCACAATTGCCCCCAGGAACCATGTACAGGGCTTCCCACCACTCAGGACATGTGTGCTCACTTCACTAAGTGTGTGTGTGTGTGTGTCTGTGTGTGTCTGTGTGTGTGTGTGTTTATTACATGTGTTGTGTATTGGTCACCATGATCATGTGGCATGGCATGTATAGTGGTGTTACTGCGCTGACTGCACTTAGAATCTGCCACTTTTGTGTGGCGATTGTAGCAGCAGCTAAAAGACAGGGGACAGTTGACATCGACCGTCATAAACCTGCAGGCATTCATATTATATGTCTGTATAATTGTATACTATCTTCATTATCTGTAGTTCTCTCTTTGTTCATAAGCTACTGGAAACAAAAAGTGTAAATGAATCATCTGTCTGTCTGTCTGTCTGATACGACTGTCAAGATTACCTTTGTAACCTCCTCTGTTTATACACAGTTTAAGATAAGATAAGATTCACCTTTATTTATTCCACAATGGGGAAATTCGTATTCTTAGCAGCAAGTTACAATAAATGGGAAATGTAAAAAGATATTTAGTAATTTAAAAGTTTAAAAAATGAACTATATATATATATATATATATATATATAATATAATATAATATAAATAGAGAACTATATAAGCAAGATAATTTCTCATTTATGACCATGACATAATCATAACTGTAAACAGGACGTGGAATAAATGTCAGTGCCTCATTAATTTCACTACAATTACTGTGCGCTGCATGAATGAACAGGCTCAGAGTCTCTGTGTTGACATACTGTCAGGTTCTGGCTGAGAGACAAAGTTAATACAAAGCCTGTTTTTATCACTCGCATCATTTCCCTCTCTTACTGTCTGAGTGATGAAGTAAATAAAAGCTACAGGGAGTTTCTGTAACACACACCAAGGCTCAATAATCATCTGCACAATAAAAGATTAATCTCACAATTAAGAATGAAATGTAATAAGAAGCCTCTTTTTTCACAGACAGGAAGAAATAAAAACGGGAAGTTGATGTCTGATCAATAATGAAGCTCTGTTATGTACTTCTAAATATTTTAATGCTCAAAACCCAAAGAGCCGCTAAGACAATGAACAGGAAAAAGAATTCTAAAAGAAACATGTGACTGATTCAGTGGCTGACCCAGACTCCTTGGGTGACCGCATTTGAGTGACAGTTCCCAAGGTGGCATTCTATCCCAGCAGTTAGGGTGGACAGAAGCCCCCCCCCCCCCCCCCAAGTGTTTTACCTGGGGCAATCGAGTTGCTTATGTCCAAGCTTAAGAGCTTAAGGACATCAGGTGGAGGAGGCATCACGGTTGGAGGAATGTTTTGGGCAGCGGGAGTTGGACCTCTCATACAGCCCGCTTCCATACAGCACACTTAATAAGTCACGTGAGCACACCTGCCAATTTACCTTGAATCCAACCTGGAGAACCAAGGCTGGTTCCTTAAACACAAGCCTCCGGCTAACGCTGTATGATTTAAGATTTACAAATGGTTTTTAATTTTTTTAATTATATATTTTTATTTTCAATATGTTTTAAAAATCAAATTTCATAATACCTATTATACACAGTATTAGAAATGGTGAAAATGAGAAGTCGTCAAAAATCCGACCAATCACACGAAGCCATGGCGTTGGGGGCGGGGCTTGTCGCTGCTGGAGCCGCATTGAGAGGCACGCTCCTGTGATCATCACTGAGACAGACGCTCAGAGCCGCCGCAGCGTTTCACGGTAACCGCTTTCAGCTCTTTATACGAACATAGTAAAGCGTTCGGACTTTGTGCGGATCGATCAAACGTCGGTTTAATATTTACGATTATTAAATGGGAATATTATTTTATTTGTATGGAGAACTGAGCTAGTGTTATGCACGCGGGGCGATTAATTGCTAATGAAATGTAAATGTAATCCGTATTGTGTTTTAATATTAAAATAAATAAAGTCGTGATCTGTAGCGAGCAGGTCGATTTAATCAGTGGAATATACCATCTGCAGGGAAGCGCACCGATCGATCAGAGTATCGCTCCTTACCTTTAAATGTTTATCATCAGATATCTGCTCTGCTATACATCATGATATTTAATGTGTGAGCGCTTTATTAATGAATGTTTTCATTTTATTTATATCAAAAGTTAAAATTAATAATTGAGGGAGCGAAACGTCAGATATTGTTGTCATGCCAAACTGGGTTACGCCTTTAAAAACCTTTATTCGGTTTCACTATCCAATACACACCATGCATCCACCTGCCACCTTATCCAGCATTATACCCTACATTATACCCTACATTATACCCTACATTATACCAGGCATTATATCCAGCATTATACCCAACATTATATTCAGCAGTATACCCTACATTATGCCCTACATTATACCAGGCATTATATTTAGCATTATACTTAACATTATACCCAGAATTATACACAGCATTATACCCTACACTATACCCTACATTATACCCAGCATTATACACAGCATTATACCCTACATTATACCCAGCATTATACACAGCATTATACCCTACACTATACCCTACATTATACCCTACATTATACCCGGCATTATACCAGGCATTATACCCTACATTATACCCAGGATTATACCCAACATTATACCAGGCATCATACCCAACATTATAGCCAACATTATACCCAACATTATACCCTACACTATAGCCAACATTATACACAACATTATACCCAACATTATACCCTACACTATAGCCAACATTATACACAACATTATGCCCAACATTATACCCAGCATTATACCCAACATTATACCAGGCATTATACCCAACATTATGATCTACATTATACCCAGCATTATACCCAACATTATACCAGGCATTATACCCAGCATTACACCCAAAATTATGCCCAGTATTAAACCCAAGATTATACCCAGAATTATACCCAACATTTTACCAGGCATTATACCCAATATTTTACCCAGCATTATACACAGCCGTATACTCAAATGCACTTTAAATGTAAAGAACGTCGTTTTCCTTTTCTTTCCTGCTAAGGGTAACATTATAAAACCCAGTAATAATTAATGAGCTGCAGTAATAATTAATGAGCAGGTGTTGATTAACTGTTTAAAGGACACTGTGTTCCTTGGACCAACCAGAAGTGGTATTTAATCACAACATGGAGGGATCCTGCTTAGATTTTCTCTGGGTTTCCTGTTTCTTCTCACTGTCTAAAAACATTGATTCAAGGTGAATTGGCTGCTTCAAATTGCCTCTATTTAAATGTGTGTGTGTGTCTGTGTGAATGAGTGTGCCCAATGATGGCTTGGCGGCCTGTCCTGCTCAGTGTTCAAAACATTCTCTACTGAATGGGCATGGGGAACTCCCCTGTGACCCGAGTGAAGGATTAAGTGAAAGGAATTGAATGAATGAAAAAATGATGACATTAGTTAATGATAAAAAAACATCCACCAAAGATTTTTTACACCTAACATATAATTGGTTGATTATTTTATCGATTCATTGATAAATTGGATAAAAAAAATTCAATTAATGTCTTTATTAAGCAGGTCAATAAATGTCTGGTTTTATTTACAGTATGACTTTATGGAATCTAAGTTGCCCAAAGAGAAATTAAGCACAAATCTCAAACACACTGGCACAATATGTGACACTGTGTATAAAAAAATACTAAATTACACAAATTACACAAAAACTCAATGTTACCTCATCCACGTCACTCCCATAGAGGGCAGTGTCTTCACTCATACTGTCTGAAAATTATATAAAATAAAGCTTAATCATTAATTAGCACCATTGTGTACGAGTTGTGTGTATTTATAAAGCACATTTAAACACTGCTTAAGATAATTAAACCAAAGTATAAAGTACCACACATTCTTCATCACGTTCTCCATCACTGTCATCCTCCAGAACAACCAAAAACAGCATGAAGCTGCTCTGGTTCTCATAGTGTGAGTGACCGTTACGTTGATTCACTTTAAAGCTAAAGACCCTCGGGATGTTGTAGTGATTTATCTGCTGTTCATCTTCATCCTCATCTTCATCCTCATCAGTGACTCCAGCATGTTTAGTTTCAGGTGGTGGATCATCACCGTGGTGCTCCGTGCAGGTCAGATCATTTTTGTAGAGTTTGAATGTTCCACGTTCTTTATTTGTGAAGCGTGAAGCTCCCGCAGTTTTGATGATTTAAGCTGAAGCTTTTTTGTAGAGTTTATTAAACTTTGTTAAGCTTGTTTCGCAGGTTCCATCTCCGCTCCACCTCGTTCCGTTCAACCCGCTCTTATTTTTATTTCACAGCTGCAGGTGACGTAAGCGGTTACGACATTGCAAGAAACGCGTAAATCGTGCGACACAACGAATCGATAATGAAATTCGTTGTGGACACTTTTGATAATCGTTTTTTATCGATTTATTCAATTCGTTGTTGCATCCCTAGTACCCACTGCTATCCCTCTGCAATTTGGGGTGTGTAGGCAGTGCTCAGTGGTGGTACAACCTGGGTGGAGGCTATTTTACCCAGAATTTCAGAATACTGTGTTAGCTGTGTTCGGGCTGAGCCTACTATGTGCTTTTCTTATTTTTTATTTTTATTGGGAACAACAGGGGTTTGTGCTCTCTAAGACATGGGGCATTTTGGTAAAAGTGTGTTTCAAACTATCTGATCAGGTACAGCTATTTCAGGAACATGGAGGCTCATCTTGTGTTCTACCAGCCTAAGCGAGCTCATTCTACTCATCACTCGACAATGGCTTCTAGTAGCTGCCTGCCTTCAATATGAGGAACTGACTCTGATCTACAGGACAATCTTTGGATCTTTGTAGTTCCAGTACCAGGGTGTGGAAAGCACAGTGTCTGCCCTTTGGTGCCTTGCAAGCCGCTCCCAAGAACACCATTCTTGAAACCCAGAAACTACATGATCAGCTAAGGTTCAAGGATGTTCCACTTGAGGATCTAGGAACACTTCTCAGGGCCATAACTCCAATCCACTAGATATGGATGGAGCTGTGGACTTGGTGGTAGTTTAGTAAATTCAGTAGCACGTATGGCTCAGGTCTTGATTGAACCTTTCAGTTTGGCTATAACAATATAAATGGAAGTTGTGGCCATCAGCAGTAATTAGCAAGAAAGCTAGGCGGAATCTACTTTTGAATTATGGGCCTCGGTTTAAGACCGCTTCTCTTCACAACTCTGTGGAAGTGGACCACATGCTGAATGAGGATGTTTGGGCAATTCTTCAAACTTGCACACATTAGAGAATTGGTTGAGAAGAACCAGGGTGACTGTGTTACCCTTGGACAGTGGAAGTACCATTATAAAGTCCAGGGTGATATGTGACATTGGTAGAGTCCAGTGAATCCAATTATGATGTATGAATTTGAGTGTTCTGGTGAGCGCTTGGCATGCAGAGAATGAGGAGGCATATACCATTGCTGGAGTTGAAACTAATCTATACCACAATGTGAACTTGAGTGGGTTTTTTTTTGCCCGCTCCAGTTAGTTCTTTCACTCGTGGGGTTTTGATGGCCAAAAAAGTGACGTCTCCCACAGTGTAGTGTCGTTTCATGGGGGAGAGGCAGAGTGCAAAGTAAGAGCATGTAGGAGACCCGACACATTGGAACTCGATGATGAAAGGCTCCTTTGCAATTTGAAGAGCAGGTGGAGACGTTAGCCAGTCTTGAAGCACCTTAGATGTTTACCACCACCCTTTCAAACTGTGAGCAAACTCAGAGCTGACTGAATGTTGTGCTTGTTCTACAGGGGCCAAAATGGACGTTTTTATGAAGGGGCTTTCTAAAGCGAAAGAAGGAATGGCGGTGGCTGCTGAAAAAACCAAAGAGGGAGTGGCAGTGGCTGCAGAGAAAACCAAGGAGGGCGTGATGTTTGTGGGTGAGTAGATGATGGAAGGTGTTCGTCTGCTTTCACACTAATGATCGGTTTGAGAGAGCGCATTTCCATAGTAAGAACGCTTAGATTGATTCCCAGGAGAGAGTCCCAGGGCCTTTCAGAAAGAAAGATTCTCAGCATGTTTGAGTTTCCTTTAGGTTTTCTAATTTCAGGTCAATCAAGATAAATGTCATCTTATAGGACAGGGCACCAATCTATCACTGGGCGCACAATATCACACACACACACACACACACACACACACACACACACACACACACACACACACACACACACACACACTAAAAAAGGGGCAAATTAGAGCAGCCAATTCACCTTGAATCCATATTTTGGACTGTGTGAGAAGATTTAAACTCCACTCAGATTGGGATTCAAATCTGGATCCTCAGCATTGAAGAGGTGGACGTGCTGATCACTACGCCACTGTGCCACCCATAAGATAAATGAAAAATGCGGCAATGCCACTAGGTTGTGTGTGTGTGTGTGTGTGTGTTAATTTTGTTTGTATGTCTCTCCTGTGGACTGGCAACCTGTCATCACATGAACACTGGGACAGCCTCCAACAACCCCTGCTACTGTAGAAAATAAACGTCAGGATTACTATGAAAAAGGCAAAAACATTATAAGTCTTGTTTTATATTTTCTCTGTAAATGTGTATTTATAAAAATTGATTAGTACTGGAGTAAAATTAATGAGGAGAACCTTGGAAATGTTCCAGAATCACTGCGATCTGCTCAGACAGCCATATGTCAACACATCTCACGATTGTATTTCCATTACATCTAATTCATTCATTATCTCCCGCTTATCCTCTATTAGGGTCGTGGTGGGGTTCCCCATGCCCATCCAGAGGAGAACGTCTCGGGCGCTGGGCAGATAGACCCAGGACAGGACGCCAATCCATCGCTGGGCACACACTCACTCACACAGACACACTCTATAGGGGGCAATTTTTTGAGAATTCAATTAACTTGATCCATGTTTTTGGACTGTGGGAGGAAACCGGAGAACCTGAAGGAAACCCACACAGACACGGGGAGAACATGGAAACTCCACCCAGATTGGGATTCGAACCGGGAATCCCTAGAGCTCAGAGGCGAACGTGCTAAACCACTAAGCCACCGTGCCGCCCCATTACATCTAATTATGAAATTAAATAAATAATTTAAATAATTATAAAATTATCTAATTAAAGGTGAAGCAGATGCTCTAAATTGCCCTTATATAATTGCCTGTATTATATTTAGTGTGTGTGTGTGTGTGTGTGTGTGGTAGCCCAGTGATTAAGGTGTTGGACTATCAATCTGAAGGTTGTGGGTTGGAAAATGTCTGAACATTTAGTTTGTGGTGGAATAAAATACATGATATGATGTTTGTAATTCATCCGTTCTGAAATCAAGATGCCGTTTTTAACGTTGTAATGTTCACATCTTTATAATTCTTGCAGAACTGATTCTTATTTATAATTAGAATACAATTGCATTAGGTTTGTTTTCTGAATACAGCCTCTTGACGGTGCACACAGTCAGCAGCAGCACACACTCATGCACTCGAAGAACAAAGAAGCCCTAGAAAGCTACACTTGAGTTGGCCCGATGCAAAGACAGAGAATGGGGGAGGTGAGATACAGAGAGAAAATGAGAGACTGATCTTCAGAGGACATTGTGCTCGGGTAGATGGAGGAGGGGTGTGAGTGAGCTCATTTTCACTCCTTCATGATCAGTGGGCCTGTCCATATAAACACAGAACATCAGATCATATCATATGACTTCCCTGATATTTCCCTAAATCATTTATAAGAGAATAAGATTACAAATATATAATGATTATAGAGGCATAAAAGTCTATAAATATCAGCAGATTGCCAGTATTGTGTAAATGTGCCCCCTTGGGCGTCCTCACACCATTTGTCACAATCTACCGCTGATGCAGCGTCCAAAACTGTTCATAGAACCAGGACGCGCAGAACCAGGGATTTTAATAAACACAAAACACAGCACACAAACAAACACACATCATTGATGAACGTGCCATACGTCATAAACACGATGACCCCACCCACAGTGTGTGAGGTTTAGGGGCGGACCTTAAAGAAATACCAGAGAACGTGAGGAAGGTCGAGCTGACCCAAACCTACAGCGTGTTAATGTCATTGTGTTTTTCATGACCGTGATGTTTATTCAAGTTCAGTTCATAGATTTTTAAAATAACGCATCGTCTCAAAGCAGCTTTACAAAATTGTGAACCCAAACTCCCAGAGGACGGACAGGCAACAGTGACAAGAAGAAACCCTGTTATTTTTCGGGGCAACCTTGTGGGGGCAGAGAGGCAGTGTGTAAATGTATATATACAGTGCAACTGAGGAGGGAATTAGTTTTTGTTAAAAACGAGGTTTATTATCGGTGCTGATTTGCGCTGATGTCTGCGGTCTCCCTCACAGACTGCAGGTGGGATCATCACGTCTATGTCGTATGTTGCGTTTCTTGCCGTTTCTGAGCATCCTGGTTCTTTGGACTATATTCTGGACGCCACATCAGCGGCAGATCATCTACAGTAACGCCCCAATCACAGGTCTCCCTCTGAACCCCATAGGACGCTAATGAACCTGTGGCAAGGCAAGAAAGAAATATCTGTTAAGTTGTTTTTTGTGGAAGAAACCTTGTGAGGACCGAGGCTCAGTGGAGGACTCATCCTTGTTGGGGGGGGGGGGCATCAACAGTGCAGGATCCCCATGTACAGCTTGTGTACATCTTGTGCAGTGATCAGCGTCCATTTTACAAAATTAGTAAAGCTATATCAGTTCAGTGAGGTCATCCTGTCAGGACTGCAATGCCACCGGTCCAACGGAAACCCCGGTTCTGTCCCGTAATGGTGGTTGCTGCGGTGCTCTGGCACTTTTGTGGATGAGGAGCTTGGTTCTAATGTGTCTAAGGTTTGTTCTTTGTTTTCAGGCAGCAAGACCAAAGACAGTGTTGCAACAGGTGAGTTGGAGTTCTTTAATCTCAGTAATAAGAACGTTTTTGAATATCCATCAAAACAGAGCAGAGGATCGTTGCAATAATTAAAAAACGTATGGCCCGTTTCCCACAGAACGAAATTACAGAATCAGTGCTGCAATACGGAGCCTGCTTTGCCCTTTACATTTAACATGCTCCACATACTTTGTACATCCATCCATCCATTATCTTCCACTTTATCCTCCATTAGGGTCGTGGGGGGTTCCCCATGTCCATCCAGGGGAGAACGTTTCGGGCGCTGGGCAGATGCACCCAGGACAGAACCCCAATCCATCACTGATCCCACACACATACACACACTCTATATGGGGTAATTTGGAGAATTCAATTGACTTAATCCATGTTTTTGGACTGTGGAAGGAAAGCGGAGAACCCGGAGGAAACCCACGCGGACACGGGGAGAACATGCAAACTCCACCCAGATGGGGATTCGAACCGGGAATCCCTAGTGCTGAGGGGAGAACATGCTATATCTTTATTATTTGTTTTACCGTTACTAACGCTACCTGAATATGAAACCATGTTTGGAAGTTATATAATAAAATGAACCTGTTCGTCAGTGAGGGAAACGTTAATGCTGTTTATTAAACATATATTTTTGATATCGATGATGGTGGTAATGGCAACTGTGGTCTTTACACTTAAAATGCAGGACTCCATCGGTAAAGAAAATAAAAAGCACGTTGACACTTGTTTAAAGTTTGATGAACATCATTTGGACAAATGTCACCTAAAAACGACATACCAACAGTAAAGTTCGGAGGTGGAAGGATTACGACGTGGAGCTGTTTAGTAGAATATGGATGTGGCAGACGTCATATAACTGAAGAAAGAATAAATAGAGATGAACCTTTGGTGAGCATTTTAGTAAAAAAAAAAAAAAAGACCCGGTCACATGAGAGTTTACAGAAGAGAAAATAAATCTGCTGGAACGGACCAGTCCAACAAGAATCCAATTAAAAAGCTATAAAAAGAACATGGCTCAGAGTTCATGGAAGAGGCCTTCAGGATTCAAAGACATTTTGTGTGAAAGAAAAGAAAGAATACAGTTTCCTGTTCTGATGCTTTGAAGCTTCATTTCTAACAAAGGTCTTTCTTTTAAGATTAAAAAGAAATCAGTCCCATCAGTCTGATCAGTGGAGATATAGCACCACTTAATATTTAATTGGAAAATGGTCTGGATAATTGTTACCCAGAATTCCTAAAGTTCACTGTTTACCTTGCAGTCGCCGAGAAGACAAAGGAGCAGGCATCCCAGCTCGGGGGTGTTGTTCTTTCCGGAGCTGGAAACATCGCCGCTGCCACCGGCCTCATGAAAAAAGACGAATTTCCCGCTGACGTGAATGTACGTAAACACACTTTAGTTTTTGATTGAATTTGTCTCTGTAGTTTTTGAGAACAAAAGAAACTTATGGTTTTAAATAGAATGACAGAATTTAAGACCTGACGTCCTACAGATTTTCATCATGGCTGGGATTTAGGAAAGCAGGTGCCCTAATGAGTGGCATCCGGAAAACCTCTTAGAACCCTAGAGACGGCCGCAACAGATAACACAATTGGATCTGTACCCAGGCCTGCGCTTATGAATAAAAAGTAAGGCGAGGAATGGGCTCAGCACACAGCTCTGTGGTATGCCGGTGTTTAGAGTAATGCTGGTGAAGTATATGTGGCCTGACCTAACATGAAAACATGCCAAACATCAAAAAAGGAGGTGTTGATGATCATTAAATTGGTTGACTAACCTCTGAATCAGATGGAAGCGATGGTTAATTGAATGTGAGTCTGGTGTAAAAGGCTCTTCAGGTGTGCTGGGATAGTCCCGCTGGGCTGAGTGTGAGTGCCACGGGGCGATGGTCATTCAGGCACATTGGGTTGGAGTAATGGTGGTCTGATTGTGGTGGAGTGGAGCGTGATGGTACAGCGGTCTGATCAGGATACGGTTAAAAATAACCCTGAAAGCTCTGCTGAGCAGCATTACGCTTGTCCTCAGCACGCGCTCTGGGATTCCATCTGGAACCCACTGCAGTTTGGCGTGATTGATCCAGAGGGACAAACGCTGAGGTCACATTGATGGAAGTGAATAAAAAAGGTAAACACTTAACCTTGGGAAACGTAATATTATCCGAGCAGTGACTTTAAACAGTGAGCAGGTGGTTACACCAGGCATCGTTAATGTGGACACACTGGCGTCCAGCCGTACAGAGCGTCTGTGGTTCTGTCTTTACAGAGTGTGGCGTCCATCACATACGCAGTCGTTCAGCCATGTTATCCATTTTATGCACCAAAGACATTCACTTTCATGGCCCTAGTTCACGGTCTTGACGCTGCCTAGGAGAACTTGATCGTTAGCAGCACTCCCTGGAATTAATAAAAGGTTGGAGAGTGACCAATATCCAAAAGTTCTTGCCGGGGTAGAACGGTTCTAAATGAAAAACACAGATGGCAGTGTGGTCGTTAAATTTATATTAATCCAAACATTTTCAGTGATGATGATATGATTTTTTTGGATGTCTGATTTTTCACAGACTGAAGAATTTGGACAGGAGGCCACTGAGGAGCAGATGGTGGAGGGAATGGATCCCCAAGGAGAAGCATACAATGAGAACCAGCAGGTAACCATGCAGCATTAGAAAACCAGTAGTTCAGGTTCTTAAATCTGATTGGTTGAGCCGATTGTCCAGCTGTGACATTATAGACAATAATGTCCACCTCTGACCGCTTCTCATTCTTTTAATGCACCAGGTTTTCTTTTTAAATTTTGACAGTGAGGGAGCTGATGTGTGTAACTGTCCAGCGGAGTGAAGCGTCTCATCATCACACTGCATCTGAACTGCTCTGAACGGAGACGCTGAGACGCGTTCTCACGAGCGCCGGATCCGTCTCATGAACCAATAAAAACCAGAACGTTTTAGAACATTATATTAAATTATGTAGCATTAATGGAAATCAAGTTGTAAATCAACAGTGAGCCATTTTCCAATATGCACTAAGCCGCTGGTATCTCGTTGCTTAGTAACCAAAGTTTACTTTATTACTGGGTGCCTTCATGTCATGTGCCTTATTGCTTTGTTATGCTCAAGATTAAAAAGATCAGGTGGGAGGACAGGGGACGTAGGGCTGGTGGGTGAGGTGTGTAAATGTATTTGTCATTTTTGTGTCAATTAAAAAAACGTAAAAAGAAAAGCAAGAAATACGGGTGGAAGTGGAAAAATGACATCACATTAAAGGTTGTGACCAGCTGGGGGGGGGGGGGGGCAGACGAAGCTTTTTTGATGAAAACGTGAAGCTTCAGGAGGCTTCATCTGTACATCACTGCTCGTGCCCTGGATCACGTGATGCTGTGTCCTCCTCAGTGCTCTTCTAATGTTGCTATAAGAACAGACATTGAGATCGAGAGTGGTGCCCCCTGCTGCAGATAAGATGACATTGCAGACATTCTGTGTTTGAAGATCAAGTTTCTCAGAACATGGAATTAAGAAGCATTTTTGTTTCTTCAATTCGTTTATTTTATTTCACACCAACCTTAACATCTCATTATTTGTAATTCTTTACTGGGGGAGGGGGGCAGATGGGCGGATGCACAGAGGACAGAGCACCAATTCACACACACACACCCTATATAAGGGCAATTTAGGTTTGAATCCTGATCTGGGTGGAGTTTGCATGTTCTTCTCATGTCTATTTGGGTTTTTCCAATTTTTTCCCACAGTTGAAAAAAATGATTTTAAAGTAAATTGGCTGCTCTAAATTACACCAATCTAATGTCGTCCTGTCCCGCCCAGCACCCAGAACGTTCTCCCCTGGATGGACATGGGGAACCCAGAATAACATGTTAACATGTATAAGAATAACATGTGAATAACGCAAGTTGTTTTTTTCCTCAGGAGCAGAACCAAGACTACGAACCTGAGGCATAAACGAACATTCCACATCATCATTTAACCAGCAGCACAATAATGTTTCTATAAATAAAAAGGACAAATAGTGAACTGATTCCAATGATCCCCCAGTGTCCCCCCCCCCCCC
>JAFMOD010001149.1:101667-115122 GCA_019802435.1 Corydoras maculifer
GAACAGAACCATCAGACACAGAACCGGACAGCATCAGGAGCCGCCCTCACTGATGACCCCGCCCACATGTCTGTGGAATGTAACGGGAGACTCATGCAGGCACGGGGAGGACATGCTGATTCAGGAACAGAACGATGAGGTGGAACCATGGGGTCAGCATGCCGACCTTTCAGAACCCTCACAGTCGTTACAGATACAAACGCCACGCGACTCTGCATGCAACGAGCCGACCAATCAAAACGCTGCGTTTACGTCGCCGTGCTGAGATCAGCGCAGCGGAACGGACACGCCCCTGACCTCCGGCCGCGCCGCTGGACGTTCTGGATCAGACAGAAGGCCCAGTTTAAAATGTGTTTATATAATCAGACTGTCCATCAGCAGACGTGCAGTGTGTCATACACAGCGGTCAGTCAGCGGGACTCCAAACGGTTCCAGGTTCTGATGGCTCGGGATCAGTCTGATCTAATGTGATCTAATGTGATCTAATGTGTAATAAATCTGAATCACAAACAGAAGATCAAACTGAAAGGTTAATTATTAACGACTTTAAACCAAACACTCGTTACATCAACCAGAGACTCAACGTTAACATGATGCCATCGACCACACGGTGGCGCCGTAACCACGGGCTCAGCTTAAAACCAAAAACATTAAAGAATCAAAATCCTCGGAGCACACACACACACACACACACACACACACACTAAAACATGAAGCCACAGGAGGACGTGTTGGGTGACCCTGGGGTGGAGCGGGTCTCGATGACGTTTGTGAGGGTGGAGGAAACGTTAAAAGATCAAAGCTTTAGGGTTTGGCGGCGCCCTCGGACGACTTCTCCTCATCTTTGGCGCCGTGATCGGACCCGTCGTCCGGCAGCTCGCCCTCCTCGGTGGTTCCCTGGAACATGTCGTGAGTCCACTTGGGGCTGTTTCCGCTGCCCGTGCTGGGGACGCCGCCGGCCCCGCCCCCACTGCCGCCTCCACCGCCCCGGCGCATGGTGAAGGAGCCCCTGTTGCGCGGGTACGTGCCTCGGCTCCGGCCGCGCCCATCCGTCCACTTCAGCTCGCCCTCGCGGTCCCGGTCATCATGCTGCGGAGGAGAGGACGTGATTGGTTAAAGGAGCTTGCTCGGGGCGTGCCATCGGCGGGAGAACGACACGAGATCAGAACGCCGGTTGTTCTGGGGGTACCTGGTAATATTTGCGGCTCTTCGGGGTGTACTCCGGATCCCACTCCTCCTCCGGGGGGCGTGCCGGAGCGCCCATGCCGGCGGGGTTGCCGTTGTTGTTGCCGCTGTAATTTCCGCGGTTCCATCCTCTCCCTCTCATCCTCGGCTGCAAATGAAAAAACTCAGAATTAATTAAAACTAACGACGAGTCCAATCTAAAGACATCAGACAGGACATCAGACTCCGTTATCTCGGCCTTCTCTGTAAGGAATTTGCATGTTCTCCACGAGCCGTAAGATAATAAAATAAAGCTGAAAGGACTTCAGGTCTGAACGTTTGTCCTGCAACTGAGACGCAACCTACTACTTTCCACCCAGTGACTGGGATAGGCCTCAACTCTCTCCATTCAAACTTAAGGATTTTAAACAAAATCAGAAAATAAGAATCTCCCTCATTAGGACACGCCCCTATTTGCTCCATGTCCTCAGTTCCACTTCCTGTAAAGTTGTAGTCCATCAGAACAGAGCAGGGCTTATATTATATCCTATCCCAGCAGTGTGACTGAGGTGGAGAAATGAACCTCCAGCAGCACTGCTGCACTAAAACCCCCTCAGCGCATCAGTGTCACTGCAATCCTCCACCCAAATGATACCTGTTCTGTGATGGAGAACCAACAGGGGGCGCACAACAACACAGAACACAGATGCACTACAGTCTGGAACTATAGAACTCCATCTGTATGGTACGTGGAGGACATGGAGGGGGTGTGGTCTAACCTGGTATTAACTGGTTCTTGGTGATTAGATTAATGATGAACTCAGAATTTAACGAGCAGAGATTTTATTTTGCTCTGTTCACATTATGCTGAATTAATTAACATCGTTTCTGCTTCTCTGCTGATTAATGACGAGCTCTCGAGTCTGATCTCTGAGATCAAACAGGGACGCCCGTCAGCGCTGCGGGGGGCCTGTTTCCATCGATTCATCAGCGTGTCCAAACACTAAGCTTCAGACACGTCGAGTAACCACGGCAACCTGAAACGAACCGAGCGCCAGAGCGACGGTTAACCCCGAACACAGAGCCCCTTTAATACTACATTCACTTTAATCAGATTCCTGAGTGAATTAACGATTTTAAAATTTAAATCTGATCAGACGGACGTTGGAAGTCCTCCCCGTTGTAAGCGCGGTTCTGAGGTTCCGTTAACGTGTGAACGTCACATGACACTAAAGTTGATGAAATGGGTCACGGATGACAGTTTGTTCTGAAACATGAGATTTAATGGGATTCAGACGTGAACATAAAAACAACATTAAAAAAACATGTGGAGCAGTAAAAACGCAGAGTCAGCATCTCTCTCTCTGTACTAAGTGTGTTAAAGGTGAGGGGGGGCTGCGGCCCCGACGGAACGTCACAGTTACACAGAACAAAGCTCATAAAAGATCAAAGGTTAAGACTGATTCAGGGTGCACTTACGAAGCCCCGGTCGTACCCCCCACGGCCCCGCTCGTATCCCATTCGCTCATATCCTCCACGCTCATACCCTCCTCTTCCTCGCTCATAGCCCCTCTCCATGTGGCCCCCCTCATAATCCCGAGGGCCGAGGTACTCTCGAGGCCCCAGGCGGGACTTATCAAAGCCCCCTTTCTCCATGTGCTCCATCTCATCACCATGGTAATCCCTGGAGCGGTGAGGCGTCGGTGAGGGGGAGGAGGAGGACGAAGAGGAGGAAGGAGAGCGTTCACGCTTCTTCTTGCTTTTTCTAAAGTTGAGAGAGAGAGAGAGAGAGAGCGCGCAGTCAGAAGGGGGATGAGGAAACGGCTGACGGTGTGATGAACCTCACTCACTCTAAAGCCAAACCTGAAAACGGAACTCAATTCATAAACCAATAAAGACGCTCACTTGGACTTTTTGTGTTTGGAGGACTTTTCAGGAGAGTGCTCTCGACTCGGGGTGCGTGACCCGGCCGAGCCCTTACCCCCTTCACGTTTGGGGTATTTTTTACGTCGCTCAATATCCAAACGCAGGTCCATGGAGTCGCCCTCGTACTTTTTACTGTATTCCTGCAGAAACACAACAACACAACAAACATTAAACACAGCACACCACCATTAAATACCACCATTACCCCCCCCCCCCGAGCACCCCCCCAGACACGGGTGAGGACTTCCCTCAGGGTTACACGTGGAGGACACACTCCTCTGTGTGTAAGTACAGGTCATTAGAGTAATCATTAGATTATAATTAGTGATGAACTTTAAACTCATCTCTCAGTTTGTGAAATACTGTGGACCAACTTTAGTGCCATTACTCCCCCTAATGGATGAGCTGTGTAAATGCAGGTTATGTAGTGTGGACCCAATCCAAATAAAACTCAGATCACAACATGAAGAAGAAAAAGCACGCTGCACTCGAGAGAACCAGACAGGAACCTAAACACATTTAGATCGTTTGTTAAGAACTGAATTCTTTACAATTTAATAAAATAAAACGTCTGTCCGTTTCGTTCTCACACATTTCCTGAACATCAGGTCGGGACTTTCATTAATCTTCACTCCGCGGCCGTTTTATTAGGTACAGTTCTCCACTCAGTGTGTTTCAGTTCCACTGATCATACAGATGGGGTTTGTCATTTTACACTCACATTCTGGAGTCCATCTAAATCTCCAAAGACGTCATTTGATATGTTCTCTGATGATCAGGACCCCCCAGAGGAGGTATATGGGGGTGGATGATCCTCAGTACTGCAGTGATGTGAGTGGATCAGATACAGCAGTGCTGCTGGAACGATCCACCACCCAAATGATACCAGCTCTGTGCAAACAGATGGAGTGTAGAGCCACAAACTGAAGCGTCTATACAGTGAGTGCAGAAACGAGGGCGCGTTCTCCCACCCCATCGAGACCCCCACCCATTGGAACGAGTGGCAGAATAAACGATTCACGTCACGAAACTCGAACCCGCGAGATGAGAATGACAAAGCTGCTCGGGGCCAATGGGAAAGCAGCATGCTCCATGCATTCCCCATGTGATTAGTACAGAGCCTCGGCTGGGAGTAAACGCGGTGCGGACAGAGAGAATACTTACTGCGGCTGCGGTTAGACGTCCACAGAGCGCTCGCACTACACCACCACCACAACCTCCACATTTAGGTGGTTAGCCTTTTGCATCTACACACCCACATACGCAGGTGGATTAATGGTTTTGTGAAAGCTGCTGTGTGTGAGACGCGCAGTGATACAGGAGGTACTCTCTCGGTCATTAGCATTACGGCGCCCCTTTAAACGGGGGGAGGGGGAGGGGGAGCACAGCGCCCGTTCAGCTGGCGCTCATTCAGACGGGCATTTCAGAGTTTTGTAAATTCTTGCGTCACCTTGTACTCGGTCTCGTCCATGTCCTCGGGGCGAGCGTGCTTCTTAAAAGCACTGGGAGAGACATCGATTCTCCTGGAGGGGGCAGAAGAGAGAACGCTTAAATACGGACAGAACAAACAGCGGCGTGCACATTAACCATGTTTAAACCATGAAGCAATAAGGCACGGGAGGGCGCGCCGTTATCATGAATACATCACGTCCTCTCATGCCTTACTGCTTTAATAGAAACAATAGAATTAAAATTTTATAATTATTTATTTAATAATAAATAGTAATTTAGTCCAACTTTAAAAATATTTGGTTGCTAAGCAACAGGACCTCAAAATAACTTGCTTTAAATAAGGTTCCAGCACGTTCTCACGTCCCTGTGCTGGTGAGCTGGAGCAGTTTGGTTGTCGGTGTGCGTGAGAACGTCGCTGCGGCGCCACCGTTTGGTCGAGACGTGGAGATGGTCTGTGGTTTGTAATATTTTGGTGTATTGATATGAATGTGAAGCGCTCAGCGGGGTGGTGTTATGGTTAATGAGGTCACAGACGACGTTCCGGTGAGGGTGGGTTACCTGTGGATCTCGGGGCTTTTTCGTTGCTTCATCATTTCCATCTGTGCAGCTTTTCTTTGGTACATGCCGAATCGCTCGTTCAGGGTCATGCCGGAGGAGCGAAAGTGCTGAGCTACAAACAAATCACCAGAATAAAAATACATTTAAATCATGAACACACAAACACAGCGAGCACACATGCCCAGAGCGGCGGGCCCCCTGGGGGCAACTGGAGTTAGGTGCCTTGCCCAAGTGCACTTTAGCCGTAGTACCTTAATCACAAACCTACAACTGCCCACAACTTACACCCAGGACAGAGCGCCATTTCATTATGAGCACACACAGACTTTATAGGGGCAAGTTAGAGCAGACAGTTCACCTTGAGTCCACGTTTGGAATCGATGGCTGTGGGAGGAAGCGGGAGAGCCAGACTTACGGGGAGATGGAGAGGGGTGCTGAGCAGGGTGGGGCAGTTACCTTTGATGTGATGGACGATGGTGACGATGTGCTGAGCGAACAGCTCTGAGGGGCTGCGGCGCAGCTGAGCCGCCTGAATGTGCTGGAAGATGGAGCGGAACTCCTCGTGCTCCTTCTTAGCCGGGTGGATGAGGTCCTGCGACAGACGCCGCTCTTTGGCCAAAGCGCCGGACGAGCTGAGGAGAGAACACACTCGCGGTCAGTGGACGCAGACGGCTGGAGAAGCCGAGCGCTCCAGACGTTCCTGACCCTCACCTCTCTGCGTCCTCGTTAAACATCTTCAAGCTGAAGTGGAGCTCGGGTTCTTTCTTCTTCAGGGTTCTGGCCGGCGGGGACGGCTCCCTGGCCGAAGGGAACAGCGGCTTGCTCTTCTCCGAGCCTCTGGACGGCGAGGAGGAGGTGGGGCTCAGCCGGTTCTTCTTCTTCTCCTTCTTCTTGGCAGCCTTCTCGTCCTTGCGGGCCGCCTGCTTGCGGCTCCAGTAGAGCTCCTCCATCACCTCGTCGTCGTCGTCCGCCTGCTCCTCTTTAGCGGCGTACTCGTCGTCCCATTTCCCGAAGCGCTCCTCGAACAGCTCGCGGGCCGACATGGTGCCCTTGCCTTTGAACTTGGGCTCTTCCTCAGACTTCCTTTCCTTCAGGCTCTTTGCGAACTCCTCCTCCTCCTCCTCATCGAGGAACGGGAGTCCCTTATCGCTCTTGGACTCATAGAGCGGGTCGGGGTCGAACATGTTGCGTTGCTTCCTGTTGCTCTTCTCCTTCTCGGGGTCTGCAGGTTTGGACTCCTCGCCCTGACCGTTATCCCAGTCGGACGAAGGCTTTTTCTTCTCTGCCAGAAACCTGAGAAACATAAACAGAACCCGGTTCAAAGTTCCGCCCCACAGAGATCCGCGTCCCAGTCTTTATTACAGGTTATAGTAGAGCAGGGTATCGTTTAATAGGACAGTAAGGTGTGAGATTTCATAAAAACTCAATTATAAAACAAGGCTTAATTAAACTGTTTTTAAATGTAATCATCAATAACGTCATCTAGTCCAGATTTCAAAGTGAACATGGGTCGCTAAGCAACGGGGTCAGGGAACGGCGTTCTGTTGATATTCATTGATGCTATAGGACTTAAAACAATGTTCCATCACGTTCTCACGTCCAGCAGGTGGGCGGAGCAGTTTGGTTTGGCACCTTACGTTTTTGTTCGTTTGGGGTGCGTGTGAACGTCGCTGCGGCGCCACCGTTCTGTCAAGTTAAGATGGTGCAGTATGATTCACTTGGGTGG
Organism: Corydoras maculifer; assembly: GCA_019802435.1. NCBI lineage: Eukaryota > Metazoa > Chordata > Actinopteri > Siluriformes > Callichthyidae > Corydoras > Corydoras maculifer. The sequence continues at coordinate 108,494 of JAFMOD010001149.1, forward strand.
AGAACATTCATATGAACGTGAAACGGTCAGAGGTGGGTCATCAACAACGTAACGGAGGGACAAACGGCTCGACCAATCGGATTTAAGGAGCGGACGACCCACTGTCTTGTTTTTTTTTCAGAGTTGGGAGTTGATCAGACTGATGATCAGAACAGTACAACAACTCATTATTGGAAAACATGGAGAACATGATGGAGAACCTTAAACAGAAGAACGGCCATCAGAGCGCAAAGGTTTAACAAATCAGACATTAATCTTGAGTTGTAAAGTCCCATCTGCAGGTCTAACAGAACACCGTGGTTACGCTCAGTCTGAACGCTATACTCTAGATTTATAATAATTCTATTCGGCAGATCTTTTAGTTCTTGTTCATAACAGTTCACATTTCATTTGTACATTATTAATGACTCTGCAGAACATGTGTCAGCACCACACTTTTAAACTCTAATCCTAACTTTACAGGTTACACTGTTACAGATTAGATTGGTTTTGTTTTTGTGTTCAACATCCTGCTCTACTACACACACACACACACACACACTCAGTAAAAGTGAACAGACATTAAGCACTGTAAACTGCACCACAGCAGACATGAGACCAGGACTTGTTTGGGATATACTTACATCGTCTAAGCTTTATCTCCTAAATTATGGGATTGCAAACAACCTCATTGCACAGAGGGTAACAGTCAGCAAGATTTGGCATTTTATTTGCGTTTGAAATGAGTTGACTTCCATTTTACCCTCTATTCTCTTCCAAGGAGCTTTGACGCTGTGCACAGACTAAACACATTTAACACATTATTATAAACCCAGAGACACAAGAGAGGGATGTGCTTAAAAAGGGGGCGGAGCTCAAACACAGAAGGTCAGACGTACTTTTTGAAGGCGGTGGAGATGGCCGCTTTCTCTCCGGGTTTCATGTCGTCTTTGGAGAAGAAGCCGAAGCCAGAGGGCGTCGCCGCTGATTTCGGAGGGCTCTTGCCGTCGGAGCCGCCGACGCTCCTCCAACTGGCCGCGCCGCTGCCCGTTCCTCCGGACAGAGACACTTTGATCTCCGTCCCCATGGACACGCCCGTCTCTTGTTTAGGCGGTTTGGGGCTCCTGTCGTAGTCGCTCAAACTCTCCCACTTGCTGGACTGCTCCTCGTGCACGGTCACCGTGGTTTTGGGTTCGGGATCTTTGCTGGTGGCTTTTCCTTCAGCCGGAGAACCCTTATTTTTTGACTCTTTGGAGTGGGACTTCCCAGAGCTGCGGCGTTTGGGAGAAGGAGAATGGGAGGAGGAGCTGGTACGGCGAGAGCGGGACGACGACCTTTCGGAATAGCGTGAGCGGCTGCGAGTGGGGGAACGTTTACGGGGTGAGCGGGAGCGAGAGCGCCCCCTCTTGGGGCTGTGATGCTCGTAGGACTGCTGCTGCTCGCGGTGGCCTCCATGCCAATTGTTGTTGCGGTAACCATAGCCGCCACCGCCTCCTCCACCACCTCCTCCTCCACCGCCTCCTCTGTGGTAGCCACGTGGGAAATAGCCCCGCCCTCGGCCCCGGTTATAATAGAAGGGCCTGCGGTAACCACGGTAGCCGCGGTTGTACCCGCGATTGTTTTGGAAATCTCTGGAGGGGTAGTTCCTCTCACGACTGTGAGAACGGGAACGAGACCTGGAACTGAACGCAAACAGCATACATCAGCAAAGAGTGACCCAACGCATCAGAACCCCGACCCGTCAATCCACAGCCAGAACATCAGCAGTGCCGACAGAACTCTCCATGTGCTCATAGTTATTCTATTTTGCATAAACAGAACACATCATAATTATGCATCACTTCAGAACACAGATGAAACACACAGCAAGAATTAAATAATTAAAATAAAACAGATGTTACACTTTTTTACTAAAAAGAAATGAAGGAGAGATGACCGCGGCACTAACGACATGTTAATTATGGTATAAATCATTAAGGACATGGTGCGGTGTTACCTTAGGGGTAAGCGTGAGCGCTCGTCGTACCTGTAGCGGTGTTTCCGGGACCTAGAGCGTGAACGGCTACTTGAGCGAGAGCGTGAATAAGATCGTGAGCGAGATCTCGATCTGGAGCGCGAATGCGAGGGAGAATTCGGAGCTTTAGACATTTTTAATCTCGTCTTTAAACCTAAAGAGAAGGATTAGACATAAACAGATTATTTTTAGACATAACTTATTTGTGCCTGCAGACTACCCCCCCCCACCTCATCACCACCTGAGCGTCTCATGTTGATGGTGCGTGGTGGTGCTGTCTGTACTGTAGATGAGGTGAGACAGCACCACCACGCGTTCTGAACATACACCCTGATGAGCGGTTCATCACCTGCTGCAAAATCTACACGCTTCAAACCAAGAGCAAACACAACGAGCACGCGGCGCTGCACAGACCTGACCTGTTCACACCGTTAGGTACGACTGTACGAAACGGCAACCGTGATGTGTCACCCTAATGAAGGTGTGTGCTGCTGTATAACTGATTATATGACTGAATTGATGTATACGTGAGTGAAGTGAGGACATGCCGTCAGATTGTACAGAGGGAGCACTCCTGCTTTAAAGAACATACATTCATCTAAACTCAGGGACAGAACATTAAAGGTAAAGCTCTGAAGGTCTGGGTTTTTCATCAGGAACCTGGTGTGAAATTTCGTTTATCCTGGTGTAAGGGTCCTCAGCAGGCCCTCACAAGGGCCCAACGAACCAACGGCCAAAAAACAGGCATTTTAACTGATGTTTGTCTCGCGTCCTTACCTGAAAGTCAACAGAGACGCCGACAAGTGGCCTAAACTGTGGACTCTGCTCCTCTGTTATCACTCACCCCCCCCCCCCCCAAACTGTGTAAAAGGACCGTTGCAACCGAAAGGCAAACACACACTCGGTTAAGCTGAGAAACACAGGCTCTCATGAGAGCGTACAGCGTGATGAAGACAGTGAGATCAGAGGGACGTCACGAAACACAGGCGCTCAGAATCTCTCAGAATGGTATTGTGGGTGTTTTAATGATCATGAGTTTTTGTTTGTGAACAGAGGAAGCGGTGCGCTTTAATGAAAGACGATTCGTTTGATGACCTGTTGACCCCGACCGACTGACCACAGAACAGACCTCAGGTTTTTGTTTCGACAGGTCAACAGAGATGTGTTTTCTGATTCTGGTGCAAAGGCCAACATGATGAAATAAAACCATCATCACAGTGCAAACAGCATGTGATACACATGTAATATACCTGTATGAATTCAGATGAACATGTAACCTGTAATCAGTTTAATTATCTACTCCATGTTGTTCTTCACTCTGGTTTTATAGGTTCCACTATTCAGAGCTCAATCACAAAATCACACTGATTATTGATCGTTCCTTTGCTCCTGCTGCAACACAAACACATGAAACAGGATGTGGGTTCTGATTTTAAATTCAGTCACCAGTTTCACAAACCGGAGTTCTAACTGAAGCTAACGCACGTTCAGCATCCACATCATGTAACGCTCATTTCAGTGTGGTGTGAACTTCAGGTTCATATTGTTACAATGATTTATTCAATTTCATTTCAATAAAAACTTAATTATTCAAACCCGTTAACCCGTGTTAAAGTCTGATTGTAAATTAGAATAACTTTGAATTAAAACAAAATCATGCAAATCTGTGAAATAACATTTATTGTAACGTCTACGGTTCGAACACCAAATGGCCGCTGTTCACCGCATTACTGCAGGTCTGCTCGTCTTCCATGGTCTCTCAGTGGGGTTCCTCCCACAGTCCAAAGGCATGGATTCAAGGTGAATCGACTGCTTTAAATTTCTCCTTCCTCCTTGTTCTCAGTTCCACCTTCTGTAAAGCTGGAGCCTGTAGTTCTCCACCTCCCCCCTGTAGTCCATCTGTGTGTTCTACAGTACATACTGTGTTCTCTAATGCTCAGAACCCCAATAGTTGCACTGCTGCACTAAAACCCCCTCAGCGCATCAGTGTCACTGCAATCCTCCACCCAAATGATACCTGTTCTGTGATGGAGAACCAACTCACAACAACACAGATGCACTACAGTCTGGAACTATAAAACTACAAACTCCATCTGTATGGTACGTGGAGGACATGGAGGATGAAGCAGGAAGAGGGCGTGGCCTAACTTTGGCCCGATACTGTATATGAATTTAAAAGGCAACATATTTCAGTAACAAAAATTAAATAATAAAAACTCTAAAACCGCGGCTTTAACAATGTGATTTCCGGTTGAATGTGAGGATTTGATTGGATGTTTCTGTCTGAGGTTTAATGTAATATGGAGGCGTTATGACCTACTAATTAAAACTCGATGTTTCAGGTTTACAGCTCTGCGTGCTACTGGTTTCCGTGTTTAGAAGCCCGTGACGTCATCGGTGATCATGCAGAATAAAGATTTAATTTAATTTGTTTTAGATTAAAGATGAAAGGCGTCGCTCGTTGATTTGGGAACTAGCTCTGAAGCTAACGAATGCTAACCAGCGTGTCACCACAAATGCATTAATATGAAAAAACTCGACGCCATTTTCACTTTTCTTAATTAAATAAAGATTTAAAGCATTTTAATAATCAGCAACGCCGTGTCGACGGCTTTAAAAAACAACTTACGACGCAACCTGCGGCTGTGTTGCAAATCCCGTTGTCGTTCACTCCCTCAGGACAGAGAAGTGCACTAACCCCCCCCCCCTCAGCGCTTTAGAGGCGCCCTACTGAGGGACCGAGACCTCAATCAGGACGCGGCCCCGCTGTAAAGACTCGTCGATGCTAAAAACGTACATTTTTTTACACATAAAGCATCGAGCGACTGTACTCGAGTACAAAATGAGATAAATGAGATAAAGTGAGATATCTCGGTCTGAATTTTAAAAGCTCACCTGTGAACGGAGGGGGAGGGCGCGTGCGGCGGAGCGCCTGAGGCCCGCGGCTCGATCAATCAAAACCGCGAGCGCGTAACCTCGATTCAGCGGAACGCTCTGTGTTTATAAAGCTTCTCCAAACGCCTTTAATTAAAGGTGAAGTCGCAGTTCAAAGGCGTTGGCGGCAGCGCGAGGCGAGCGTGTGAGCGGGGTTCGAACCGTCTGCTCGGGATTAACGCGGCGGACCCTCAGCCCCGCCCCCTGCTGCACTCAGCCCCGCCCCCTGCTGCACTCAGCCCCGCCCCCTGCTGCACTCAGCCGCCATTACACGCGGGTTGCCAGATCATCACAGTCAGTGCGTCCACGCCGACCTCTTTGGTTTGTTGTGTTCTATAAGGTTCTGGAGGTTCTGAGCGGTGGTTCTGCGGTCCGGACCGGCTCTGCGGGTCTGCGGGTCGGGCTGCTGCGGGTCGGGCTGCTGCTCGTCAGAAGAGCTGTGTGTGGAACTGCTTCCTGTCACAGACTCACTGCAGCATGTGGTGTCAGCCATTTTGTAGAAGACTCTCACATTACAGTTTATTACAAAAGAGCAGACATCGGGGGGGGCGGGGGGGCGAGGGGGGGGGTGCAGAGGGAACAAGATCCACAAAAACACACCGCCATCCCACTGACACTTTAACCTACACTCACCATGTCCACTTTAAGCTCTGAACACAAACACTCTGGGTCCCAATGCACCCCTGACCCCCCCCCCCACATACACACACATACACACACACACACACACACTCACACACACACACACACACACACACTCACAGCAGCCAATTTACCCTGAATCCATGCTTTGGGACTGTGGATGGAAATCAAAGAACCTGGAGGAAACCCATACAGACTCAGGGAGAACATGCAAACTCCACCCAGCTCATGATTCGAACCTGGATGACCAGCACTGAGGTGGATGTGCTGACCACCATGCCACTTTTTGCCCAAGTAACAGATAGTTTTTTGTGAAATAGTTGTGATTGATTTATTGGAATGCAGAAATGATTACTTTTAAAAATCTGACCTTTTCATGACCATTGAGTTTAAGCTCAAAGCCACCACCACATCAAACATCAACATCAGATCCACCGCCCAAAGTTCAGCTGCTGTACCAAACTGACCTGCAGGATCACCATCACTGACCTCTACAGCAGAGCAGACGGAGCTTCATAATGACGTGTGTTTTTATAATGTGGTTATCAAATCTGATTCATTGATTATTTACTGAATAAAATGAGGTTTTTTTAGACAAATAGACCGTGGAGCTGGTGGTGCGGGCGCAGCTTCCAGTTACACCAACAACTACCACTGAAGTGTCCTCCAGAAAAGCACATGACCCCAATTATTCCCTGGGCACCATGTACAGGGCTGCCCACTGTGTGTGTGTGTGTGTGTGTGTGTGTTTCATTACATGGATGAGTTACTTGTGGAGGACCAAGTCCTGCACTTCTCACTGAGGATGAGTCAGCACTGAGCCTTGGTCCTCACAAGGTTTCATCCTCATTGATTGGGCTGCAGTTCATCTGGTTCTTCAGGATTTAAAGTGGAGAAGTTTAGAGAATATAAAACTATAAAAACGTAAACCTGAGATCCTTTAGTGAACCATCATGTGACTTCAGTTTCATCATGTGTGTAAGGTCTGTTAGAACATCCATGTTATAACACACACACACACACACACACACACACACACACACACACACACACACACACA
>JAFMOD010001150.1:15256-30220 GCA_019802435.1 Corydoras maculifer
AGGGGGGGGGTTCCCCATGCCCATGCCCATGCCCATCCAGGGAAGAACGTTTTGGGCGCTGGGCAGGTACACCCAGGACAGGGCGCCAATCTATCACTGGGCACACACTCACTCACACAGAGACACTCTATATGGGGCAATTTGGAGAATTCAATTGACTTGATCCATGTTTTTAAACTGTGGGAGGAATCCAGAGAACCAGGAGGAAACCCATGTGGACACGGGGAGGACATGGAAACTCCACCTAGATGGGGATTCAAACCGGGAATCCCTAGTGCTGAGAGGAGAACATGACAACCACTAAGTCACCATGCCGCCCCATAATAATAATAATAATAATAATAATAATAATAATAATAATAATAGCCCAGCGATAGATTGGTGTCCTGTCCTGGGTGTATCTGCCCAGTGCCCGAAAGGTTTTCCCCTGGATGGACATGGGGAACCCCCCCACCCCCGCGACTCTAGTAGAGGATAAAGCTGAAGATAATGGATGGATAATAATAATAATAATAATAATAATAATAATAATAATAATAATAATAATAATAATAATAATGATAATAATAATAATTGCACAGTGTCTTAGTGGTTGTCATGTTCTCCTCTCAGCACTAGGGATTCCCAGTTTGAATCTCCATCTGGGTGGAGTTTCCATGTCCTCCCCGTGTCCACATGGGTTTCCTCCGGGTTCTCCGGTTTCCTCCCACAGTCCAAAAACATGGATCAAGGTCAATTGAGTTCTCCAAATTGCCCCATATAGAGTGTGTCTGTGTGAGTGAGTGTGTGTCCAGTGATAGATTGGCGCCCTGTCCTGGGTTTATCTGCCCAGCGCCCGAAACGTTCTCCCCTGGATGGGCATAGGGAACCCCCCCCCCCCCCACGATCCTAACAGAGGATAAAGCAGAAGATAATGAATGGATGGAATAATAATAATAATAATAATATGTAATGTTTCCTTATTTTAAACCTCAGACTTGTGTATATTTCCTCGGGGTCCTCGGTTCCTCGGCTGGGACGTCTCAGAAGTCTTCAGATGGATGCCGTTTGCAGTTTACAGTATGCCGTGGCTGGCGGCCCAGTTAGCCTCAGTAATGAATGATGGCTGTGTGTATCCCACACCCCGGTCTAATTATGCTGTCTGGCTATAAAACATAACCGTCACACAGTCCCGACGATAACGTCTCCGTCCATTTTGGGGGGAGGCCGAACATGCCTGGTGGGTTTGTATGTTCTGCACATGTGCCAGATGAAAGGGGGGGCAGTTCTCCCTCACGCCCATGTGCTTTGAGTTTCCTCGCCGGGACGCGGCAGGTCGTCGGATCTGTTCTCCCCGGCCTGTCGAGAGCCGAGTGTAAATCACACGAAGGACCGTGTCCACCCGTCCCCTCCGTCCAGCTGTGTCCGGTCATCTGTCACTCCAGAGCCAGTTTGGCGGCCGGGTGCATGGACATAAAAGGAGAACCAGCAGAGCGGGACATATGGCGCTAGGAATTCCAGAGCCGCGGTCGCTTTGGCCAGAAGAACGTCCGACACGACGGCGGGAGGACAAACTCGTTGGGAGTTCTTAAATACAAAGCCGAAATGTTGGGACACCTGACGCTCTCGTTCTCTTCCACCAGGACGGGCGACCAATCAACTGCTGGGTACACACTCACTCATACACTGTATGGGGCAATTGAGTGAAATCAATTCACCTTGAATCCCATTTTTGGACTGTGGGAGGAAATCAGGGGACCCAGAGAACACCCATGTGGACACGGGGAGAACATCCAGGTCGGGATTCGAACCTAGATCCCCAGTGCTGGACCCCTAGGGATTCCCGGTTCGAATCCCAATCTTGGTGGGGTTTCCATGTTCTCTCCATGTCCACATGGGTTTCCTCAGGGTTCTCCGGTTTCCTCCCACAGACCAAAAACATGGACCAAGTCAACTGAGTTCTCCAAATTGCCCCATATAGAGTGTGTGTAAGTGAGTGAGTGTGTGTCCAGTGATAGATTGGTGTCCTGTCCTGGGTGTATCTGTCCAGCGCCCGAAACGTTCTCCCCTGAATAGGCATGGGGAACACCCCCCTCCGCGACCCTAGTATATATATATATAGTGAACTGCACGGTGGTTTAGTGGTTGGCATGTTCTCCTCTCAGTGCTAGGGATTCCTGGTTTAAATCCCAATCTGGGTGGAGTTTCCATGTTCTCCCCGTGTCCACGTGGGTCTCCTCCGGGTTCTCCGGCTTCCTCCCACAGTCCAAAAACATGGATCAAGGTTAATTGAATTATCTAGATTGCCCCATATAGAGTGTGTCTGTGTGAGTGAGTGTGTGTCCAGTGATGGATTGCCCCCCTGTCCTGGGTGTATCTGCCCAGCGCCCGAGACGTTCTCCCCTGGATGGGCATGGGGAACCCCCCCCCCCTCGCGACCCTAATAGAGGATAAAGCTGAAGATAATGGATAAATGGATTGATGTTAGTGCATGAAAGTCCTTCCATCGTCTGTCCTATTAAATCTGAAGTGTCATGTGACCCGCTGCCCTGTGTAAACCTGATGTCCTTCAGTGTCCTGTTCTGTTTGAATGTCTTACAGTAGGCGCTTTATTTTCTTCTCTCGGCTTTCTGTTTCCAGTTCCCGCGGGGCATTAATTATCGGTTCTGCTGGTTGTTTGTCGGCTAATTGAAGCTTAGTTTGCTTCAACTTTTCCGTTCCGCTTCATCCTCATCGCTTTGACGATCAGAGCCGTTGCAGCTGGAACGGGGGCGAGGAGAGAGGAGGCCCGAAATAGCTGAGGGTGTGTAGGCAGAGGCCTGACCACCGGCATGCATACGGAAACAGCCTCCTCTGGCAGGCTTGGCACGGCGGCGGCATCGGCGCTGTACGCCGGCAGGACGTCCAAATGGACGCTTTCATGTGAATATTATCTCATTCCAGCATGATGGGGTTCTCGTCGATCTCCCAAAGAACCTCTGCCGTGTGGAGAGGGCGAGTGTGGAAGAGCGGCGGTGCTTTTCCCAAGAAATATTCAAAGGTTAAAGGAGCAAGTTGTGCAACAAAGGACTCTGTATGTTCCTCTGATCCAGTGAGTCCACACTCACTCACTCACACACACACACACTCTATATGGGGCAATTTGGAGAACTCAATTGACCTTGATCCATGTTTTTGGACTGTGGGAGGAAACTGGAGAACGCGAAGGAAGCCCATGTGGACAAGGGAGAACATGGAAACTCCACCCAGATTGGGATTCGAACCGGGAATCCCTAGCATTGAGAGGAGAACATGCCAACCACTAAGCCACCATGCCGCCCACAGACACTCTATATGGGGCACTTTGGAGAATTCAATTGACCTTGATCCATGTTTTTGGACTGTGGGAGGAAACCGGAGAACCCGGAGTAAACCCATGCGGACATAGGAAGAACATGGAAACTCCACCCAGATTGGGATTCGAACCAATCCCCAATTCAATCCCTAGTGCTGAGAGGAGAACATGCCAAACACTAAGAACACCTTGATCATTTCAGACCTTAAAATTAGTTTTGAATAGATCACCGAGGGCGGCACGGTGGCTTAGTGTTTAGCATGTTCTCCTCTCAGCACTAGGGATTCCCGGTTCGAATCCCCATCTGGGTGGAGTTTCCATGTCCTCCCCGTGTCCGTGTGGGTTTCCTCCGGGTTCTCCTGTTTCCTCCCACAGTCCAAAAACATGGATCAAGTCAATTGAGTTCTCCAAATTGCCCCATATAGAGTGTGTCTGTGTGAGTGAGTGTGTGTCCAGTGATAGATTGGTGTCCTGTCCTGGGTGTATCTGCCCAGCGCCCGAAACCTTCTCCCCTGGATGGGCATGGGGAACCCCCCCCCCTATAGAGCGAGTGTGGAAGAGCGGCGGTGCTTTTCCCAAGGAATATTCAAAGGTTAAAGGAGCAAGTTGTGCAACAAAGGACTCTGTATGTTCCTCTGATCCAGTGAGTCCACACTCACTCACTCACTCACACACACTCACTCACACACACACACTCTATATGGGGCAATTTGGAGAACACAATTCTCGACCCTAATAGAGGATAAAGCGCAAGATGTCTCATTCTGTAGTCCTCGACATATTTGGGTTCTAAGATTTAATTCATTACCAAAAATATTGGGAAAAATCACGGGGGGTGGGGGGGACCAGGACACGGGGAGGACATGGAAACTCCACCCAGATTGGGATCCAAACCGGGAAACCCTAGCACTGAGAGGAGAACATGCTAAACACTAAGCCACCATGTAGAGCTGTAGTTCAGATATTTTTCTTTTCCTGACTCGGCTCATGGCCCAACGTCGCTTCCCTGTTCTGATGTTTTTGTTTCTAAACTGGTGGCACTTGGTTTAGTCCTGCTGTGGGCAAAACCACAGGGACGTCCGCCTGCTTTGACGCTCCGCCCCTTTAAAGAGACGTACGTTACAGCAGCTTCTCCCACAGAAAGGAAACAAAAGAAATGTTTCTAAGACAGAATAAATTAAAATAATTAGAAAAAAAATGTAATAATATATATTTTTTTAAATAATTATAAAATTTAGATTTTTTTTTTTATAATTAAAAAATAAATTAAATAAAAATAATAATAATAATAATAATACAAAAAAAAATTTTACAATAAAAAAAATTTAATAATAAAAAAAAAAAAAAACATTATTTAACTTCTGAATAAAAGCTTAATGAAATGATAAAGAAAGAAAGCCCACAGGTGGCATGGTGGTTTAGCATGTTCTCCTCTCAGCACTAGGGAATCCCGGTTTGAATCCCAATCTGGATGGAGTTTCCACGTGGGTTTCCTCCTGGTTCTCCGGTTTCCTCCCACAGTCCAAAAACATGAATCAAGTCAATTGAATTCTCCAAATTGCCCCATATAGAGTGTGTCTGTGTGAGTGAGTGTGTGTCCAGTGATAGATTGGCGTCCTGTCCTGGGTGTATCTGCCCAGCGCCCGAAACGTTCTCCCCTGGATGGGCATAGGGAACAACCCCCCCCCCCCCACGACCCTAATAGAGGAAAAAGTGGAAGATAATGGTTTCCACCATGCAATAAAGCCACCATTTGTACTTCTATAAAAAAAAATATATATTTTGTGAAATAAAAAATACAGAACAAAATCGTACAAACGTACAAAACATTAACCTCATATCTTTCTCACACACACACACACACACACACACACACTTACGTCACACCGCGCTCAGACGTTGTGTAGGTTAATGAACGATAGTCAGACGGTAAAACACTTTAGTAAATCATATTTAATTACAAGTTCATTTCATTTAAAGTAGAGATCACAAGATGACGTCTCTCTCTGGCGCAGATGCCACCCAGCAATGACAGTGATCGAAGCGCCCTCTGGTGGTAAGTACTGTGATTTGCTACAGCTCTGCTTACAGAGAAATCACTGCGCTGTTTATTTTTCATTCATTCATTATCTGCCGCTTTATCCTCTATTAGGGTCGGGGGGGAGGGGGGGTTCCCCATGCCCATCCAGGGGAGAACGTTTCGGGCGCTGGGCAGATACACCCAGGACAGGACGCCAATCTATCACTGGACACACACTCACACACACACAGACACACACTATATGGGGCAATTTGGATAATTCAATTGACTGGACTGTGGGAGGAAACCGGAGAACCCAGAGGAAACCCATGCGGACACGGGGAGAACATTGAAACTCCACCCAGATTGGGATTCGAACCGGAACCGGGAATCCCTAGGGCTGAGAGGAGAACATGATAACAACTAAGCCATCGTGCCGCCCATCTCGTTATTTTACACTTAATCCTCTACTAGGAAACTGGAGGACACACTCTATATGGGGCAATTTGGAGCATTCTATTGACCATGATCTATGTTTTTGGACTGTGGGAGGAAACCGGAGAACCCGGAGGAAACCCACGCAGACACAGGGAGAACATGGAAACTCCAACCAGATGGGGATTCGAACCGGGAATCCCTAGTGCTGAGAGGAGAACATGCTAAACCACTAAGCAACCCGCCCGTTTTGGTTTTATCTTATTAATTTTTCTTTATGCCATTTGTGTTTGCTTTATTTTTGTAACGCCGTTCTTTTCGTTTGAACTTTTTTGGTCTTTGCTTAACACCACATTTGGCAGACTGACCCTGCAGAGGTTTATAAACTCTGTAAACAACCAAAAAGAGGCTTAAAGTGTCTCAGCACCTCGGCATGGTTTAAACAACACCTGTGATTGGTGGAGAGAGCAAACGTATGTTTAAGAATTTGGAAATTTCTTTGAAGCGTTTGGGTTTGAAATGTTTTCTCTCTCAGCTCGTGTTTTTCCACGTTTACACCTTTAACGTCATTACAAACCCGGTTTGTGTGAGTTGCTTCTGCAATTCGGGGGGGGGGGTTCCCCATGCCCATCCAGGGGAGAACGTTTCGGGTGCTGGGCAGATACACCCAGGACAGGACACCAATCTATCACTGGACACACACTCACTCACACACACACTCTATATGGGGCAATTTTTGGAGAATTCAATTGACTTGATCCATGATTTTGGACTGTGGGAGGAAACCGGAGAACCCGGAGGAAACCCATGTGGACACGGGGAGAACGTAGCAACTCCACCCACATTGGGATCCGAACCGGGAATCCCTAGCGCTGAGAGGAGAACATGCCAAACCACTAAGCCACCGTGCCGCCCCTCTTATCTCATTATTTTACACTTAATCCACTACTAGGAAACTGGAGGACACACTCTATATGGGGCAATTTGGACACTTCAATTGACCTTGAATCCATGTTTTTGGACTGTGGGAGGAAACCGGAGAACCCGGAGGAAACCCACGCGGACACGGGGAGAACATGGAAACTCCACCCAGATGGGGATTCGAACCGGGAATCCCTAGAGCTGAGAGGAGAACATGCTAAACACTAAGCCACCGTGCCACAAGACAATAATAACAAAACATATATGCTTGTTAAAGTATACACAAGAGCATAGCACACTCTCCATGTTCTCCCCGTGTCCACGTGGGTTTCCTCCGGGTTCTCCGGTTTCCTCCCACAGTCCAAAAACATGGATTCAAGGTCAATTGAATTCTCCAAATTGCCCCATATAGAGTCTGTGTGAGTTAGTGTGTGTCCAGTGATAGATTGGCGCCCTGTCCTGGGTGTATCTGCCCAGCGCCCGAAACGTCTCCCCTGGATGGGCATGGGGAACCCCCCCCCCCCCCCCCGTGACCCTCGTAGAGGATAAAGTGGAAGCTGATGGATGGATTGCAGCTAATGCAGCTTGTTAGATTCGTATTGTCTAAAAAAGAAACCCGATTTCGGCAAAAGCCAAATTCTCCGTCTCTCTGTTGAACTCTATCGTTATTAAAATCAGAGCTGTGTTCTGTAATGGTGCCGCAGGCTCCTCATCATAACATCCCATTCAGAATCCAGCTCTGCGGCCCCCTCTGATGTCCCGATGAGCGGGCCGATAACGCCGGCGGCTCCGGGTTCCATCCTTTGTTTTGTGATGAAGCGTGAGGGGCGGCGCAGCAGCTGCCGGGTCCCGCAAACCTCCCCGTGTCATGGGTATTCGGCGAGGCCATGGCTGGATGCATGGCTGCTATCGGCTCATCGCCTCCGTGGGGTTTGCCCGAAACGCCGGGTGTCGCCCTGCCTACGTGCCGCGTACGTCCCGGCACAGAGGATCCCACATGAGGGTTCCACAACAATACAATGTTCTCTGTGAGGAAAACACCTCAAAGAAACTGCACGTAGACACCGTACCGCAGCCCCCCCCCCCCTCACCCCCCCACCTCCCCTCCCCTCACCTCACCTCTCGTAACCTCCGTGTGGGGAGGGCCAGCCGAAATCTTTTCTTTCAGAAGCTTTCACGAGGTTGAGAAAGAGGGGTATTTGTTCTTGCAGTGAATACATTTTTCATTCATTCATTATCTCCCGCTTATCCTCTATTAGGGTCGTGGTGGGGTTCCCCATGCCCATCCAGGGGAGAACGTCTCGGGCGCTGGGCAGATAGACCCAGGACAGGGCGCCAATCCATCGCTGGGCACACACTCACTCACACAGACACACTCTATAGGGGGCAATTTTTGAGAATTCAATTAACTTGATCCATGTTTTTGGACTGTGGGAGGAAACCGGAGAACCCGGAGGAAACCCCCCCCCCCCCCCCCCCCCCCCCCCCCCCCCCCCCCCCCCCCCCCCCCCCCCCCCCCCCCCCCCCCCCCCCCCCCCCCCCCCCCCCCCCCCCCCCCCCCTGCTGATAGGAGAACATGCTAAACCACTAAGCCACCGTGCCGCCTGAACACATTTTAATTTTTAAATTATAACGTGAGGTATTTTTACGGGCGGCACGTTGGCTTAGTGGTTTAGCATGTTCTCCTATCAGCACTAGGGATTTCCGGTTCGAATCCCCATCTGGGTGGAGTTTGCATGTTCTCCCTGTATCCGTGTGGGTTTCCTCCGGGTTCTCCGGTTTCCTCCCACTGTCCAAAAACATGGATCAAGGTCAATTGAATTCTCCAAATTGCCCCATATAGAGTGTGTCTGTGTGAGTGAATGTGTGTCCAGTGATGGATTGGTGTCCTGTCCTGGGTGTATCTGCCCAGCGCCCGAAATGTTCTCCCCTGGATGGGCATGAGAACCCCCCCCCCCACGACCCTAGTAGAGGATAAAACGGGAGATAATGGATGAATAAATGTATTTTGCAGGCGGCCATGTGGCTTAGTGGTTTAGCATGTTCTCCTCTCAGCACTGGGGATCCAGGTTCGAATCCCAATCTGGGTGGAGTTTCCATGTTCTCCCCGTGTCTGCGTGGGTTTCCTCCAGGTTTCCTCCCACAGTCCAAAAACATGGATCAAGTCAATTAAGTTCTCCAAATTGCCCCATATAGAGTGTGTCTGTGTGAGTGAGTATGTGCCCAGCGATGGATTGGCGTCCTGTCCTGGGTCTATCAGCCCAGCGCCCGAAACATTCTCCCCTGGATGGGCATGAGGAACCCCCCCGCGACCCTAATAGAGGATGAAGCGGGAGATAATGAATGATAAAAATACTAATTAATTTTGAAATGAGCTTTAAATATGGAATGAAGCATGACCACCATTCATTCATTCATTCATTCATTATCTCCCGCTTTATCCTCTATTAGGGTCGCGGTGGGGTTCCCCATGCCCATCCAGGGGAGAACGTCTCGGGCGCTGGGCAGATACACCCAGGACAGGACGCCAATCCATCGCTGGGCACACACTCACTCACACAGACACACTCTAAACGGGGCAATTTTAAGAATTCAATTGACTTGATCCATGTTTTTGGACTGTGGGAGGAAACCGGAGAACCCTGAGGAAACCCACGCAGACACGGAGAGAACATGGAAACTCCACCCAGATGGGGATTCGAACCGGGAATCCCTAGTGCTGAGAGGAGAACGTGCTAAACACTAAGCCACCGTGCCGCCCGACCACCATTCAGTTCTTGATATTTAAGAGTGGAAACGTTGGGGCCTTGGCCGGGAAGCGCAGCGCGGTTCAAGGTTTATCAGATAAGACGTGAATGAACTTCAGTCCAGCTCTGCGTTCCACAGACATCGAAGCCTTCAGAACACAAACAGGATTTCTCCTTTTCAAGTAAGTTTTCTAACGTCGCCTTTATCACCTTTAATCAGATTGAATGTGAAGACGTTTGCTTTGCTGCAGCTGTTACATGGACCGCGTGTCAGATTTAGGACGACGTTAAAGGACAGAGACAGAGACAAACTCACATTCTGGTTAATGAGTGACGACAGTGGACTTGCTGTGAACCGCACGGTTCTGAACGGTATGTCCGAAACATCGGCATTCCGATTCCATTTAAAGTAAAATGCAAACCAAACAGGACGGCCAACGAGGTCGCGATCATTTCTGAGACCATGGACCTGTCGCTAAACCATGTTTCTTATGTTAGAACAACTGATAACTCTACCAACATTAAAGGATTTACTTTGTAAGGGTGTTCACACAGTCGGCGGCACGGTGGCTTAGTGGTTTAGCATGTTCTCCTTTCAGCACTAGGGATTCCCGCTTCGAATCCCAATCTGGGGGGAGTTTCCATGTCCTCCCCGTGTCCGCGTTTCTCCGGTTTCTTCCCACAGTTCAAAAACATGGATCAAGGTCTATTGAAGTCTCCAATTTGCCCCATATAGAGTGTGTCTGTGTGACTGAGTGTGTGCCCAGTGATAGATTGGCCAGCGCCCAAAACATTCGACCTTGGATGGGCGGGGGGAACCGCATTTCAATCTGGGTGGAGTTTCCATGTTCTCTCCGTGTCCACGTGGGTTTCCTCCGGGTTCTTCGGTTTCCTCCCACAGTCCAAAAACATGGATCAAGGTCAATTTATCCATCCATTCATTATCTTCCGCTTTATCCTCTACTAGGGTTGCAGGGGGGCGGGGGGGGGGGTTCCCCATGCCCATCCAGGGGAGAACGTTTCGGGCGCTGGGCAGATACACCCAGGACAGGACACCAAATCTATCGCTGGACACACACTCACTCACACAGACAAACTCTATATGGGGCAATTTGGAGAACTCAGTTGATTTGTTCCATGTCTTTGGACTGTGGAAGGAAACCGGAGAACCCGGAGGAAACTCACGCGGACACGGGGAGAACGTGTAAACTCCACTCAGATTGGGATTGGAACCGGGAATCCCTAGCGCTGAGAGGAGAACATGCCAAACACTAAGCCACCGTGCCACCGGATGGAAATTAAAGTTAACAAAAACTAAAAATGGTTTAGAAAAAAAAGTTGCTGAAAAAAACAAATGAGGAATATCTGAACTGAAGTATGTCCAGTGATGGATTGGCGCCCTGTCCTGGGTGCATCTGCCCAGCGCCCGAGACGTTCTCCCCTGGATGGGCATGGGGAACCCCACCACGACCCTAATAGAGGATAAAGTGGAAGATAATGGATGAATGAATGAATAAACTGAAGTACTTTCCAGTACATTTTTTTTCAACATCGTTTATTTAGATTAGATTAATTAGATCAGATTAATTAGATTCAATAATGAAGTGATTGTATTAATTTGTACATATATGGCTCATTACAAAGTTGACCAAACGTTTCAAATAATGAAATTCTTGTCTTTTTACGTTCAATAAATTCCAACATTATTAAATTTTACATATATGACGTTTGAAGCAAAAATAAATAAATAAATAAATAAATAAATAAATAAATAAATAAATAATAAACGTGAGGTTCTAAATTCTGGCTCCGGAACGTTTGCGTTCACGCCGCCGGTGCGTGTCGGTCTGTTGTTGGAGTCGCACCCGGTCCCGCGCGCCGCGGGTTTAATGTTTGTGAGTATTAAACCTTTCTTTTCATCTTTATCTTTAATTTCTTTTAATTAGGGCGGTCTTATCTTTTGATGACGTGTTTAAGAGCGAGGAGACTTTTGTCGTTGTATTGGGTTTCGAGCCGCGCGGCTGTTTATTAAGCGCAGCTTTATATAAAGAGATTAACAGAAAAGGAAACTGCAGTCCGAATAATAAACAGCGTTTATTTGAATAATTAGTGAGATTACGGGATTAGTCATTCTCACCGGAGCAGTGTTCGCTGCACTGCAGGATAATCTGCATTAATCTCACAATCAGAGTCTGAAACCAGACCCCCCCCCCCCCCACTGTTCCACTTCCTGTAAAGATGGACGTTTGTAGTTCTCCAGTCTCATTCTGTAGTCCATCTGTGTGTGTTCTACAGTACATACTGTGTACTCTGTTCTAATGCTCAGAACCCCAATAGTACCACCACAGAGCAGGGGGTATTGGGTGGGAGCATTAGTCCTATCCCAGCAGTGTGACTGAGGTGGAGAAATGAAATTTTTATTTGTTCTAATGCTGAGTGGAGTTTCCATGTTCTCCCCATGTCTGCGTGGGTTTCCTCCGGGTTCTCTGGTTTCCTCCCACAGTACAAAAACATGGGTCAATTTCAATTGAATTCTCCAAATTGCCCCATATAGAGTGTGTGTGTGTGAGTGAGTGAGTGTCCAGCGATGGATTGGCGTCCTGTCCTGGGTGTGTCTGCCCAGCGCCCGTAACGTTCTCCCCTGGAGGGGCATGGAGAACCCCCCCCGCAACCTTATTGGAAGATAATCCACTGAGGACCCGCTGGTGGAACCCGAGAACCTCACTGACCTTATTCTGAGGACGTTGCTGAAAATCTCCTCATCCACCACTGAGAACCAAACTCCATCAAACTGGAACCGTCTTCAAGATCACAGAGTGACGACCAGCAACATGGGACCGAGACTCATGTCCTGTCTCACACTCGGATCTTCCTCTGAACGTGATGGACGTGGTGACGCCACCAAGTTCAAGTTCAAGTTCAAGTTATTTAGTTACAACAGTACATTGTCACAAAGCAGCTTTACAGAATGAAAAGCCTTTAAACCCCCAAAGAGCAAGCCGAAGCGACAGTGGCAAGAAAAAACTCCCTTTTATGTTGTTATTGAAGGAAGAAACCTTGTGAGGACCAAGACTCAGTGGGGGACTCATCCTCCTTGAGCGGCCAGGCAGCAACAACAGTGTAGGACAGCCGTGTAAAGATATTAAACAAATGGAAAAACTAAAAACTGGAAAACTATATGTGAGTCAATGGACCATGGAGAAGCGTTACCACGGCGACTGGAATCCCTGGATGCCGCGGGGACCATCGCTGGACACTACGAGGAGACGATGCAGTGGACGCCGAATCCGAACCCAATCTGTAACGTTGTACATGATTGGATCGGAAGCCGAGCTGATGGGTTTGAGAAGCTCGCCTGACGTTTAGATTGGGATCTCAGCGGGACGTCTGTGTTTGGGTGGCGCGCAGGCCGTTTGGTTTATGAGCTCAGGCAGTTCCACTCTGCTGCGTGTGGGACGTGTAAACCGCAGTCATTAAGCTTTTCGCTTCATAGCCACGAGCGATCGTATTGGCAGCGGGCGTTTTTTAGGTGATGAGTGACTGCAGCGCTGCTTTATCTTGTTAACTCAAAACAAAAAAAATTTTTTTTTTTTAATTATTATTTTTTTTAATATGCTTCAAAGCAAATCGACGTGCCGGTGAAACGATCCCAGTCTGCCGTTTATTTATTTGCTTTTTAGACATCTCGGAATTTGGACGGAACTTCAGAGGAAACGGCGTGCGCCATTAACGTGTCAGCTTAAAAGTTATTATGAGTGTTACAGGATGAAACGCACGTCATCTATTGATTGGCGATTGGCGATCATTGGGCCGGTCAGCTTGATTTGGGGGCGGTTCCGTGTATCTGCGATTGTGAGAATGGGGAAAGAACGCATTGCGCAAAAGTCACCTACAATCAGCGTGTCCCTCGCCCCTCTCGTTAAGATCCAGGTGGCGCTCTGACTTTGGTGGGTTGCTATTTCCACGGTAGAGCTACCTGGACTCATGAGGTTCTCCATGTGAGTGTGAATGGAGAGCCCACAGTATAGTGTGTTCTATGGATCTGCGTTCTCTGTGTTGATGATCCACCACCTAACCGAATAGAGACCTACGTCTGGAGAGGTCGGCGGTGCACCGAGATAGAGACACCAGAAATGTACCTAAACACGCCTCATTTAGAGACGGCCACGCCCATCGAGGAGAAATATTTACAAGCACATGTGCTCTGACTTTGGCGGGTTGCTATTTTCACGGTGCAGGTACCTGGACTCGATGCGCTGCTCCATGAGGTTCTCCATGTGAGTGTGAATGGAGAACCCACAGTATAGTGTGTTCTATGGATCTGTGTTCTCTGTACAAATGCACTCAGATTTAATAGCGTTCCGTTGGTCTCAGTGTTCCATGGTGTTGGACACACGGCGTCTGTGTTGATGATCCACCACCTAACCAGATAGAGACCCACGTCTGACTGTCCACGTCTGGAGAGGGTGTTTACAGTCGGCGGTGCAACGAGATGGAGATACGCCAGAAATGTAGCTGAACATGTCTCATTTAGAGACGGCCAAGCCCATCGGGGAGATATACTCACACTCAGCGTTGCTATTTAAACCACCCAGGAGGACGGCGGGAGTATAGAGTGTGGGCGCCATGTTTGGTTAGAATGCCACCTCATAGTGAGAAGGTTCAGGGTTTGTTTTCCGGTTGGATGAAAAACAGATCTTGTCTTTGTGGAGGTGGCATGTCCTCCCTGTGTTTAAGCTTACACCAGTTTCACGTTCCAAAAACATGGAGTGTAAATCAAAACAGACGACACCCTTTTACTCCATCACCTACCATCCATTATCCTCTGCTTTATACTCTACTAGGGTCGCGAGGGTGGGGGGGGGGGGGTTCCCTATGTCCATCCAGGGGAGAGGTTTCGGGTGCTGGGCAGATACACTCAGGACAGGACACCAATCTATCACTATCTACATGGGGCAATTTGGAGCAGCCAATTTATCTTGAATTCATGTTTTTGGACAGTGGGAGGAAACCGGAGAACCCAGAGAAAGCCCACACTGACACGGGGAGAACATGGAAACTCCACCCAGATTGGGATTCGAACCGGGAATCCCTAGTGCTGAGAGGCAGACCAATATGCCAGTGAGGGTTCAAGGTTATATTCATCCATCCATTATCTTTCACTTTATCCTCTTATTAGGGTCGCGGGCGGGGGGGGGGGTCCCCATGCACATCCAGGGGAGAACGTTTTGGACGCTGGGCAGATACACCCAGGACAGGACACCAATCTATCACACACACACTCTATATGGGGCAATTTGGAGTGAGAAAACCGGAGAACCCGGAGGAAACCCACGCGGACACGGGGAGAACATGAAAACTCCACCCAGATTGGGATTCAAACCGGGAATCCCTAGCGCTGAGAGGCGAACATGCTAAACCACTAATCCACAATAAATAAAAGTCATAGATTGCCCCCCTGTCCTGGGTGTATCTGCCCAGCGCCCGAAACGTTCTCCCCTGGATGGGCATGAGGAACCCCCCCCCCC
>JAFMOD010001150.1:67072-92329 GCA_019802435.1 Corydoras maculifer
GCAAACATCTATTTTTCTCCACTCAGCACAATTGGGCTTTTCAGTCAGACATGGGGAGAACATACAAATGGCACACAGAAGGCACTTTGTCTTTCTAAGGGTGCTAAGGTTTCGGGTTCTATCAAATCAAATCCTTTTTAATATATATTTTTTTCTTTATTTAGGGAAATTTTGGGGTAGAAATATCTTCCCGATCCTCAATTCTGATTTTAATAGTTTTCGCCAACTGATGTTGTGCTGCTTCATCATTCTAAACATGATATTCTGCATTACAGATGAAGTTTTACGGGTTAAATTAATCAGTCTGTATAAAGATGTAGCCGAACGTACTGTATAAAAAAAATAATTAAAAAAAAAGCCTGGTGAATATAAAGGACAATCTGCTATTCGTTGTATTTATGGTTTTAATGTCGGTATAAAACATTGTTTCTGCGATGGTTCCAACGCTTTATTTCTTTTTATTTGATGTCTAAATATTTTTCACATTTTTTATTTTTTTACAGAGGAATAAGCAGCATCTGTAGGTGAAGATTATAACCGTGTCTCAGATTCACATCGTCACACAGCAGTCTGATGGGACGTTACATTTTATTAATATCTTTAAACTCCGCCCTCCTCTGTGCGAGCTTGTGTGCTGGAGTCGTGTGGTTTAGTATGTTCTCCCCTCAGCGCTAGGGATTCCCGGTCCGAATCCCCATCTGGGTGGAGTTTCCATGTTCTCCCCAAGCCACGTGGGTTTCTTCCGGGTTCTCCGGTTTCCTCCCACAGTCCAAAAACATGGATCAAGTCAAATGAGTTCTCCAAATTGCCCCATATAGAGTGTGTTTGTGTGGGTGAGTGTGTGTCCAGTGATAGATTGGCGTCCTGTCCTGGATGTATCTGTATCTTCCCAGCGCCCGAAATGTTGTCCCCTGGATGGGCACCCCGTCCTGTTTTGCCCCAAATAGAGTGTGTGTGTGCATGAGTGTGTGTCCAGCGATAGATTGCCCCCCCACCCGTCCTGGGCGTATCTGCCCAGCACCCGAAACATTCTCCCCTGGATGGGCATGGAGGACCCCCCCCCCCCCGCGACCCTAATAGAGGATAAAGCGGAAGATAATGGATGGCGTCTCTCACTCCCGGGGACACACAACCTAAAGAGCAGATTTATTAATGTGATAAATTTACAAAATATGAATTACAATAGAATTATTAATCTACAGCAGACTTTATACAAGTTACTGTTTAAAACTATAACATAAAACATATAACAATAATGAGGTGATAATAATAATAATAATAATAATGATAATAGTTGTTTGTATGGATGTGTGTTTGTTTTTGTGTGTGTGTTTGAATGGGCCTTTGTGTGTTTGTGTTGTGTGTTTTTGTGTGTTAGTGTTGTGTGTGTTTGCATTTGTGTGTGTGTCTGTGTGTTTTTGTGTTGTGTGTTAGTGTTCGTTTGTGTGAATGTTTGTGTTTGCATGTTAGGGTTCGTGTTTGTGTGGGTCTTTGTGATGTTTTTGTTTTAGTGTACTGTTTGTTATTGTCTATTTGTGTGTGTTTGTGTTTGTGTGTGTGTTTGTATGTTAGTGTTTGTGTTTGCATGTGTGTTTGTTTTGTCTGTGTGTTTGTAATTGTCTTTTTGTGTGTGTTTGTATGTGTCTTTGTGTGTGTGTGTGTGTGTTTATATGTGTTTGTGTGTTTGTGTTTGTGTGTTTAGGTTTGCATGTGTTTTTGTGTTGTCGGTGTTTGTGTTTGTAATTGTCTATTTGTGTGTGTTTGTATGTTTCTTTGTGTGTGCATGTGTGTGTGTGTGTGTGTTTATATGTGTTTGTGTGTTTGTGTTTGTGTGTTTAGGTTTGCATGTGTCTTTGTGTTGTCGGTGTATGTGTTTGTAATTGTCTATTTGTGTGTGTTTGTATTGTTTGTATGTTTCTTTGTGTGTGTGTGTGTTTGTGTTTGCATGTGTCGTTGTGTTGTCTGTGTGTGTGTTTGTAATTGTCTTTGTGTGTGTATGTGAGCTTGTGTGCATACGGGGCAACCTGTCCTGTGTCTATCTGCCCAGCACCCAAAACGTTCTTCCCTGGATGGGCATGGAGGAACCCCCCCCCCCCTCCGCCCGTGACCCTGGTGGAGGATAAAGCGGAAGATAATGGATGAATAATTGGAAAACCGATTCATCGTCTCACCCCCAGAGTGTACCGTCGGTCAGTGACCTGTTGGAGACGGGGGGGGGGGGGGACACACTGATCATAAAGGAATGGACGGGTCAGCAACATTCTTTTGGATCAGCGGGTTTGCGGTGCGGTCAGGACGTCCCTGCAGTGACCGCTGAGCTCCCTCATCCTCACAGAGACGCCGAGGGAACAGAACCTGTTTCATCAGAATGATTTAGGAATCCCCCGAAATTCATACAGCAGGTTCAGGTCCCGCACTCAGTGTTATAGTCAATAAATAATAATTATTATTATTATAATAAGGGCGGCACGGTGGCTTAGTGGTTTAGCATGTTCTCCTCTCAGCACTAGGGATTCCCGATTCGAATCCCCATCTGGGTGGAGTTTTCATGTTCTCCCCGTGTCCGCGTGGGTTACCTCCGGGTTCTCCGGTTTCCTCCCACAGTCCAAAAACATGGATCAAGTCAATTGAGTTCTCCAAATTGCCCCATATAGTGTGTCTGTGTGAGTGAGTGTGTGTCCAGTGATAGATTGCCCCCCTGTCCTGGGTGTATCTGCCCAGCGCCCGAAACGTTCTCCCCTGGATGGACATGGGGAACCCCCCCCCCCCCCCGCGACCCTAATAGAGGATAAAGCGGAAGATAATGGATGAAAGAATAATTATTTTAATAATAGTGATAATAATAAATACATTCCATCCATTATCTTCCACTTTATCCTCTATTAGGGTCGGGGGGGGGGGGGTTTCCTCATGCCCATCCAGTGGAGAATGTTTTGGGCGCTGGGCAGATACACCCAGGACAGGGGGGGCAATCTATCAGTGGACACACACTCACTCACACAAACACACTATATGGGTCAATTTGGAAAACTCAATTGACCTTGATCCATGTTTTTGGACTGTGGGAGGAAACCCATGCGGACACGGGGAGGACATGGAAACTCCACCCAGAGATTCGAACTGGGAATGCCTAGTGCCCAGAGGAGAACATGCCAACCACTAAGCCGCCATAAGTGCATCAATAAACTGTAACGTATTGGAGTTTTCATGTTCCATGTTCTTCCACATGGGTTTCCTGTGGGTTCTCCAGTTTCCTCCCACAGTCCAAAAACCTGGATCAAGGTGAATGGAATTCTCCAAATTGCCCCATATAGAGTGTGTCTGTGTGAGTGAGTGTGTGTCCAGTGATAGATTGGCGCCCTGTCCTGGGTGTATCTGCCCAGCGCCCGAAACGTTCTCCCCTGGATGGACATGCCCCCCCCATATGACCCCAGTAGCGGATAAAGCAGAAGATGATGGATGGATGGAGACCTCAGAACCCCGTCGCTCAGTGGACCTTGCGCAGCGTCGTGGGAACGAGTGCAGATGTTCTCCGTCGTCACGCGACGGCGCCAGATGCCTGCTGTCCCGTCAGCGTCCTCGTCTCCTCGTCTTATCTGTCCATGCTGACGGAGATCAATCCTGCCTCATTTCGGTGAGGGAGCCAGTGATTAGATCACGCAGTCAGCCTCTGACGGGTCCAAAGCTCGTCCCGGATCGTCGAGGAGGCCGCAGTCGGTGGGTTCTGCGAGCCAGTGCCCCGTGTGGCCGTTTTTATCTATTCATTTAGTTTGTTTTGCAAATGTGGCCGACTTTTATCTTTATCTAAAACCAACATGGCTGCTGTTTCCATACACAGGGTTCTAATCCCTGATATCGGGAGAGTAAATACCATCCACAGCGTTTTGGTCTGTTTTTAGTGCGCTGGGTGACGGCAGGACATGGGGGTGTCTGTGTGTCCGTAATCAGCCGCCTCTATCTGCCGCTGTCACGCACTCAGGACTTGCTGCCTGGCTGGAAGTCCCTTGCTGATCAAGAACAGGATGTACTGGGGGAACGAGATAAGCTGCCATACAGAGAAAGCACTTTTTTTTTGTCCTTTTTTTTTTTTCCACTATACAAGACGGGAACCGATACCAGGATTATTATTTTTTTCTTATATAGAATTTTGATTTATCTCCTTTAAAACCTCTTTTTATTTGCTAGAAAGTTTGGGAACTTTAAGAAAAACTATCAGTCATCCATCCATCATCTTCCGCTTTATCCTCTACTAGGGTCGCGGGGGGGTTCCCCGTGCCCATCCAGGGGAGAACATTTCGGGCACTGGGCAGATACACCCAGGACAGGGCACTAATCTATCACTGGACACACACTCACTCACACACAAACACACTATATGGGGCAATTTGGAGAATTCAATTGACCTTGATCCATGTTTTTGGACTGTGGGAGTTGAATTCTCCAAATTGCCCCAAATAGAGTGTGTGTGTGTGCATGAGTGTGTGTCCAGCGATAGATTGCCCCCCCCCCCCTGTCCTGGGTGTATTTGCCCAGCGCCCAAAACATTCTCCCCTGGATGGGCATGGAGACCCCCCCCCCCCCCGCGACCCTAATAGAGGATAAAGCTGAAGATAATGGATGGATGGATTATAGAATGATTTTCTCCGATTTCCTCCCACAGTCGATAAAACATCGCTTTAAGGTAAATTAAATGCTCCAAATTGCCCCATATAGAGTGCGTCTGTGTGAGTGAGTGTGCGCCCAGTGATAGATTGCCCCCCTCCCTTTTCTGGGTGTATCTGCCCAGCGCCCGAAACGTTCTCCCCGGGATGGGCATGGGAAACCACCCCCCCCCCCCAAATAGAGGATAAAGCAGGAGATAATGGATGGATGGACATATAGATTTACGAACGTCTATAAAACCTATTTCTATTTGGTAGAAAGTTTGGGATCTTTTAAAAACTTCTTTGTCGTATCACGCTAATTTTTATTTAACCCATAAATGTAAAGATGGCGGCACGGTGGCTTAGTGTTTAGCATGTTCGTCTCCAGGTTCCCAATCCCAATATGGGTGGAGTTTCCATGTTCTCCTCATGTCTGCATGGGTTTCCTCTGGGTTCTCTGATTTGCTCCCACAGTCCAAAAAACATGGACCAATGTCAATGGAATTCTCCAAATTGCCCCATATAGAGTGTGTGTGTGTGTGTTTCACTGCACGGATTTCATAAATAGATCACTATCACTTTAAAGCTGCAGCCAAGCAAGATTTGTATTTTTAGTGTGAGGAAGGGGGGGGTGGGGGGGGGTTGCATTTCATAACCGCTAACCTAAAAATAAAACAATTAAAAGAAAAGAGTAACGCTGAGGAGCGGTATGTATGATGTTTTTTATTTATTTGCATAGATCTCAGAGGTAATTGCAAATGAAAAGCAAAGGCTCTGATTGGACGGGGTTGTCTTGCTTTAATGAAGTACTTCAGTGGTTCTCAAACTGCGGTACACAAAGTAGCACTCCAGATAAGGGTATGGATATACAATGCGTTCTTTTCCCGATGTATTTTATAAACTACGTTTGTATTTTGGCTGCTGGATAGCACGTCATATTCAATTGTTGGAGAAACCGGAATCCAGTTACTCAGTGATCAAACCAGACTAGATTAAATGCATTCAGAAATCAAACCTTGTTTTTTTATTTTATTATAGTGTGTTTGTAAGCGTTTTATAAAAGTAATAAGACACTCGAGGTTGTGCATTATTGGTAATAAATCACGGGACGCTGTGCGTCAGACCTGATGACACCTCTTTATGGGATTTATTAGCAATAATGCCACGCCCTCTCGTACCGTATTGCTTTAATATACACTCACGTCTAAATTATTAATGTTTGCCACATGCCGTCCCGTACTCGGTGGGAAAAGTTGTAGAACCATTGAAGTCGTGTATTAATATACAACCCGCCCAACGAGCTTCTCAGTGTATTTTTACGTTACGACAGCAAAATAGACAAATGAGCAGTTAATCGACAGTAATTCATAGACATACGATGATCTTCCTGAGTATAGACAGAGTATAAATATATTAATATATGTATTTTATATATATAACGTATATAGTAGATTCGACATGATGCTTAAAGGTATACTTCATAGTTCGTGGTACATAAAGCCATCTTCATTTTAAATTTGCTAAAGTCTCGGCTTTTTGTTAAAGTGTTCAGTGTCAAGGTTCCATTGAGTTCTTAAATTTTTTATTTTTTTTCCCACCACCAGGTCCCAATGGGGAGAACCTGGAGTCCACGCGCCGATGTGCTCAGTCCGGCGTCTTGCCGGAACCGGGTTCCTCCCGCAGCGTCACGGCCACTTTGAAGGGGTTGGGCTTCAGCGTGAGTCCGTACAGGTAGTCGAAAGTGGGCGGGCTCTCGGCGGAAACGTTGCACTGGTGCGCCATGAGCGCCGTGAAGAGGAACAGCTTCCTTTTGGCCAGCTCCTCCCCGATGCACCTCCTCTTGCCCATGGAGAAGATCATCACGTAGCTGGTCAGATCTTTGTTCAGCGCCCCGTCCTCGTCCAGGAAGCGCAGCGGGTCGAAGACGTCCGGCCGGTCCCATTTGGCGGGGTCGTGGTTGAGGGACCACTGGTTGATGAACAACACCGTGTTCTTGGGGATGGGGTAGCCGGCGATGCAGGTGTCCGTGGTGGCGCTGTGAGGGATGGTGAGGGGGACGAAGCTGGTGAAGCGCATCACCTCGTAAATGAAGGCCGTGACGTACGGAAGGCCGGGCTGGTCGTCGATGGAAGGTAACCGGCTCCGGTTCACCACCTTGTCCACCTCTTGCTGGAGGGTCTTCTGGATGTGGGGGAACCTGCGGGCGAAGATATGTCATTACACCCATAACACCCAATCCATCCATCCATCCATCCATGGGGTTCCCCATGACCCTCCAGAGGAGGACGTCATGGGCACTGGGCAGATACACCCAGGACAGGGCGCCAAGCTATGGCTGGGCACACACTCACTCACACAAACACACTCTCTATGGGGCAATTTGGAGAAATCACTTGACCTTGATCCATGTTTTTAGACTGTGGGAGAAAAGCGGAGAACCCGGAGAAAACCCACGCGGACACGGGGAGAACATGGAAACTCCACCCAGATGGAGATTAAAAAAATAAAAGAACAAAGAGGTTAGGAACCAGACATCTACGACGGTTCTTTGTTTTTGTCGGCCAGTGGCTTAGTGGTTAGCACCTCTCACTGTTGGGGATCCAGGTTCAAATCCCAATCTGGGTGGAGCGCCCATGTTCTCTCCGTGTCCGCCTGGGTTTCCTCCCACAGTCCAAAAGCATGGGTTCAAGGTGAATTGGCTTCCTTGGATTGGCCTTCTATGGTGTGTGCCCAGTGATGGGTTTATCTGCCCTGTGCCCAAAATGTTCTCCCCGTGGGTGGGAACCTCCCCTGTGACCCTTGTCCCTAGCACGCAGAGGAAACCCTCACAGAAACGGGGAGAACCATGGAAACGCCACTCAGATCGGGATTCGAACCTGGACCCCCGGCGCCGAGAGACGGGCGTACTAACTTATTACTGCATGAGACGTTTACAGAACCGTACTGAGAACTGCAGCGTTGTACGGTGGTTCTGAATAAAAGACGGGAAAGAGCGCCGAAGCCGAGAACCCGAGTAGAGAACTCAGAACCATGAACCGCCCTCATGTAATGTGCACTGCAAGTTCAAAAAGAGCTTTAGAACGTTTAGGCATGGTGGCTTAGTGGTTTAGCATGTTCTCCTCTCAGAGCTCTCAGAGCCCGGTCCGAATCCCCATCTGGATGGAGTTGCCATGTTCTCCCCGTGTCCACGTGGGTCTCCTCCGGGTTCTCCGGTTTCCTCCCACGATCCAAAAACATGGATCAAGGTCAATAGAGTTCTCCAAATTGCCCCATGTAGAGTGTGTCTGTGTGAGTGAGTGTGTATCCAGCAATAGATTGGCGCCCTGTCCTGGGTATATATGAAATGTTCTCCGTGGATGGGCATGGGGAACACCCCCCCCCTCCACTCCGCGACCCTAATATAGAATAAAGCGGAAGATAATGGATGGATGGAAGATGGGCGTGGTGGCTCGGTGGGGGGGAGTGTTCCCCATGCCCATCCAGGGGAGAACGTTTCGGGCGCTGGGCAGATACACCCAGGACAGGACGCCAACCTATCACTGGGAACTCAATTGACTTGATCCTTGTATTCGGACTGTGGGGAGAAACCGGAGAACCCGTTGGAAATCCACGTTGACACGGGGAGAACATGCAACCCCCCCCCCCCAGATTGGGATTGGAGCCACTGAGAGGAGAACATGCCATCACCCCTTAACACCTAAAATGATACCCCAAACACATCCGCGCTCTCTCTCTCTCTCTCTCTCACCTGACCAGCAGGAGGACGATCCACATCAGGGCGGTGGAGATGGTGTCCTGGCTGGCCCCGAAGATGTCCCCCATGGTGGGCGGCACGTAGTCCTCCCTCTGGAGGGGCCCGGGGGCCCCGGCCTTCCTGCGCTCCATGGTGTGGATGAGGGTGTCGGTCATGTCGCGCAGGAGGCCCGGCTGCAGGCTCTTGCGGTGCTCCGCCACCTTGGCCGCAATGAAGTTGTAGAACTCGACGTTGAGCTCTTTGAACTGGCCGAACAGCGTCTTCACGGGGTTGGGGAAGCGCTGCAGCCACGGCATGACGTCCACGATGCTGCCGGCCCCCACCGTGCGGGCGAACTTGTCGTTGCGCCCGACGATCTGCAGAAACTCGGCGTCGTCGTAGTCGTAGCGCCGGCCGAAGCACGCCGCGCTCATGACGTTGGCCGTGGACACCACGAGGTAGTGATGCGGCTCGAAGTGGCCGTGCTCGTGGGTCTTGCGCAGGAACAGCGTGATCATCTGCCGCACCTCGCCCACGACGTGCGCCTCGAACGTGGCCGCGTTGCCCGTGGTGAACCGGCGCACCGCTTCGTGCGCCGCCCGCCTGCGCGCCTTCCAGCCGTCGCCGTAGTTGCCGAACGCCACGCTGCGGCCCCCCGACACGAAGCGGAACGACTCGAAGTCGGGGCGCCCCGCGAAGTCCGCCCCCTGCTTGACCAGCGCCTGCGTGACGGCCGCGCCGCTCAGCACCACCACGCCGCGGTTGCCCAGCTTGATCTGGAACACGTCGCCGTAGCGCCGCGCCATGCGCGACAGGGCGATGTGCGGGGTCGCCCCCAGCTGCGGCGCGTTGCCCACCACCGGCCACGGGAACGGACCCGGGATTTTACGCCCGCGCCACTGGCGCAGCAGTCCGGCGCCCAGGTGCAGGAGCATGAGGACGGCCAGCCAGGCGAGCAGCACGCCGCCTCGGGACTCCCGGAGGAGGTCCATGAGGACTCCTCGCAAATCCATGCTCATGCTGGGTGTCTGTAGCCGAGGGGGGGGGTTTAATAGGCGGCTCCTGGAGGTTTAACGGGATTCAACCCGATTCCTGCAGACGCATCGATATTGCGCATTGCTGCAAGTCCATAATTGTCCTTAAATTCTCAAATCCTCAAAGTTGTCTGCGCGTCTGCGTCCAGCAGGCTGACTAGAACTTGGCTCGTACCCGTGTCCAACGCGCGTTTATTGGAAAAAGCCCAAAATCTTGTCCACTTTTCCACATGTTTGACTTTTGTGCAGGAAAAAAAAATCTAGATAATAAATGCGCGTCCAAATGTCCTGCAGTGTCGTTGGATTTTTAATTTCTATGAGTTGGATTTCTATATTAAAAAAGTCCGTAAATTGGCTCTTGGCGTTTATTGCGCCCCCACGCGCGGCTCGGCGCTGCAGCCAGCAACTGGTTCAGAAGTGTACAGTCTGTTCCCTTTTATGCCGTCGCCTCCTCATACTCCCACTCGTAGCCGACTCCTACTCCTCATTCTCCCTCACAACACCCCCGCAACACACACACACACACACACACACACACACACACACAACACTCACACACGCAAGACGCCAGCCAGACACTCGGTTGCCAGGTTGGACATTTTGACGTATTTTTTATGTGGCTTTACATGGAAGCATCCACACTTTAAGAATGTCCTGGGTCTATCTGCCCAGCGCCCGAGACTTTCTTCCATGGATGGACATAGGGAACCCCCCCCCCCCGCGACCCTAATAGAGGATAAAGCGGAAGATAATGGATGAATGAATAACAGATATATAATTATTATAGCTATGTTCATTTATTCATTATCTTCCGCTTTATCCTCTATTCGGGTCGCGGGGTGGGGGGGGTTCCCCATGCCCATCCCGGGGAGAACGTTTCGGGCGATGGGCAGATAGACCCAGGACAGGGTGCCAATCTATCGCTGGGCACACACACACACACACACACTCTAAATGGGAACTCAATTGACCTGATCCATGTTTTTGGACTGTGGGAGGAAACCAGGAAACCGGAGAACCCGGAGGAAACCCCTGCGGACAAGGGGAGAACATGGGATCTCCACCCAGATTGAGATTCGAACCGAGAATCGCTGGCGCTGAGAGGCGAATGTGCTAAACCACTAAGCCACCGTGCCACCCTTATGTTGGTATTATAAAAATAATCTACTGATTTGAATTTGATTTTAAAATTATATTTCAATTTGGATGCTTCAGAGGTTAAAATGGTTCGTCATATTTTTCTGGATGGTGAACGAGAATGAGGATTGTACCGTTTCTGGTTCATTATAGAACTTTGGTGGAAAACAGTTTATTTATTTATTCATTCATTATCTTCCGCTTTATCCTCTATTAGGGTCGCGGGGGGGGGGGGTTCCCCATGCCCATCCAGGGGAGAACGTCTCGGGCGCTGGGCAGATAGACCCAGGACAGGGCGCCAATCCATCGCTGGGCACACACTCACTCACACACACACACTCTATATGGGGCAATTTTTGAGAATTTAATTGTCTTGATCCATGTTTTTGGACTGTGGGAGGAAACCCACGCAGACACGGTGAGAACATGGAAACTCCACCCAGATTGGGATTCGAACCGGGAATCCCTAGAGCTGAGAGGCGAATGTGCTAACCACTAAGCCACCGTGCCGCCAACAGTTTATTTGTTACGGTTATTAAAAGCTGGGCATCTTTTATAGGAACCATCTACAAAACAATCTCCATCAATATGAAGAACCATTTCAGAGGTCCATATAACATTTGAAGCATGCGAAATGTAATCCATCCATCCATTATTTTACGCTTTATCCTCTACTAGGGTTGCAGGAGACCAACTACCAGGGTTCTGATCTCAGACGCATGTGGAGCAGTCTACGCACCATCTCTGACTACAAAGGCAGTACGAGCTGTAACATGGGGTTGCCCTCCTCACTAGCTAATGAGCTAAATGCTGGTTTTGAGGCAAACAACTCCCCCCCCCCCCNAACTCCCAGTAGATCAGGAGAGCTACTCCCTCACCATCTCCACGTCTGAGGTCATTAGATGCTTCAAATCCATCAACCCTCGCAAAGCACCTGGTCCTGATGGTGTCCACAGTCGTGTGTCAGCCAGCTTCCTGGGGTCTTCACTGACATTTTCAACCTCTCTCTGAGTCTGTCAGTGGTTCCCACATGTTTTAAGAGAATGAAAATTGTCCCGGTCCCGAAGACATCAGCCATCTCCGGCCTGAATGACCACCGACCCGTCGCACCCCCTTTTTTTTTTTTTTTGTTTTTAAATCAAATTCAAATCAGTACATTATTTTTATAATACCAACATAGCTATAATGATTATATAGCTGTTATATATTCATTCATTCATTCATTCATTCATCATCTGCCACTTTATCCTCTACTAGGGTCGGAGGTTCCTCATGCCCATCCAGGGGAGAACGTCTCAGGCTTTGGGCAGATACACCCAGGACAGGACACCAATCTATCGTTGGGCACTGTTACATATTATTATTATTATTATTATTATTATTATTATTATTATTATTGTTATATATGTTGTAATATATGGGTGGCATGTTCTCCTTGTGTCTGTGTGTGTTTCTTCCAGGTTCTCCGGTTTCCTCCCACAGTGCAAAAACATGGATTCAAGGTAAATTCATTCATTCATTATCTCCCGCTTTATCCTCTATTAGGGTCGCGGTGGGGTTCCCCATGCCCATCCAGGGGAGAACGTCTCGGGCGCTGGGCAGATACACCCAGGACAGGGCGCCAATCCATCACTGGGCACACACTCACTCACACAGACACACTCTATATGGGGCAATTTTGAGAATTCAATTGACTTGATCCATTTTGGACTGTGGGAGGAAACCCGAGAACCCGGAGGAAACCCACTCGGACACGGGGAGAACATGGAAACTCCACCCAGATGGGGATTTGAACCGGGAATCCCCAGCGCTGAGAGGAGAACATGCTAAACCACTAAGCCACCGTGCGGCCCTTCAAAGTAAATTGAATGCTCTAAGTTGTCCCATATAGAGTGTGTTAGTGTGAGTGAGAGTGTACCCTGCAATAGATTGGCATCCTGTCCTGGGTGTATCTGCCCAGCGCCCACAACGTTCTCCCCTGGATGGGCATGGGGAACACCTCGCGACCCTAGTACAGGATAAAGCTGAAAATAATGGATATATACATCCCCCTGCTATTTAAAGATACCAGATTAGTTCTGAACCCTAACTTTCATATTAATCCCAAATGTTCTAACCAGCAGGAAAAAAATCTATATTATTATAAGGGTGTGGTAGCTCAGTGGTCAGGGTGTTGGTCTATCAATCTGAAGGTTGGGGCTTCAAATCCCAGGTCCACTGAAGTTACCAATGTGGGTCCTTGAGCAAGACCCTTAACCCTCATTGCTCCAGGGATGCTGTGGTTAACCCTGTGCTCACCTTGTAAGTCGCTTTGGATAAAAGCGTCTAATAAATGACCAAAAATATAAATGTAACTCTTAATAATTTTTACTTCTAAATTGCTTTGGCCTCTTAATAATCTTTTTTGTATCTTTTATCTATAATAAAATTGGGATGGCAGGGTGACAGTGTTTAGCATGTTCTCCTCTCAGCACTAGGGATTCCCGGTTCGAATCCCGATCTGGGTGGAGTTTCCATGTTCTCCCCGTGTCCGTGTGGGTTTCCTCTGGGTTCTTCGGTTTCCTCCCACAGTCCAAAAACATGGATCAAGTCAATTGAGTTCTCCAAATTGCCCCATATAGAGTGTGTTTGTGTGAGTGAGTGTGTGTCCAGTGATAGATTGGTGTCCTGTCCTGGGTGTATCTGCCCAGCGGCCGAGACTTTCTCCCCTGGATGGGCATGGGGACCCCCTCCCTCCACCCCACGACTCTAATATAGGATAAAGCAGAAGATAATGAATGAATGAAAATTGGGAGGCTTTGACTTCACGTCACACAAAATCTGAAAACAATGATCAAGATTGAAGATGATCGGGAATCAGGAACTCTTGATCTCACGGTTCTCTAACGTTCTACCTTCTACAATCAGAACTGTATCTGAATTTCTCTCCAGTGGCTCTATAAACATCACAAAACAGTTTCAACCGCGACAACTAAAAAGTTTAATAAAATTCAACCTGGCAACCCCGCGGAGTTGCGTTCAGTGAATGCGGCGTCAAACTGAGAGTTTGTTCTCAGATTCAAAGAAATGTTCCTGATTAAAAGAAACAAACTCATCCGGCAAATGAACCACAGATTAAACTTTACTCCTTAAATCGTTGAGATCGTAGTTTTTATAATTACACGAGATTTTAAAAAATATATTTAAAGAATATAATATAGTATAATATAATTTTATTTAATAATTCAGTAATTTGTGTGTCAGATCAGAAACTTCACTGCTGGGACATAATAACGTAACACAGAATTACTTTTTTAAATTGCTGTAGAGAATCGATCATAAAGGAAGTCAAAATGTTAAATTAACAGTGTTAGCGACGACTGACGCAAAACTGATTTAAAGACTCAGATTTCTCAGATGGATTGATTTTTAATGCTGCATTTATTTATTTAAATATAAGATTATTTTATAACATTCCATAAAAAACTAATGAAAGACCAACACTTTGGAATCTCTAAAGGCAAAAGAATAGTGTTTCATTGTTTTCATTTTTTTGTCATTATATTTACTTTAAATGATAATATTCTTAATTTGCTTTTATATAATCTTATTTCTGGGTAATTGTTTTTTTTGTCTTTGAAACCCTTTGAAGCATTTGAACCATTTGTTGGTTTTATTATGATGATGATGATTATTATTAATATTATTTATGTTGTCGCTTGTCGTTGTGTTATTATTATTATATTATATTATATTATATTATATTATATTATATTATATTATATTATATTATTATTATATTATATTATATTATATTATATTATATTAAGATGCTGCTAATGTTGCTAATGTCGCAGGTTGTTGTCTGACGTCATCCTCCCAAATTTAATATGTAAGTTTTAATTTGTACCATTATTATTAATTAGCCACTGTCTCATTTAGCTTATTTCTTTATCTCGTTTTCTTGTCTCGCTCGTTTCCTGGTGGCTCGTGTTTCGTTGTTGTATAAACGTTTGTTAGAAGATTCAGAGAAACCTTCGTGTTTTGGCCACCAGGAGGACCCGGGTGTTTTGATTTGCTTGGACAGAAATGACATTTTATTTACAAAGCTGATAAAAACAAACCTCTTAACGCCACATGCTTAGTTCTTAATGTCACTGTAAATCGGATTCAAACAGTTTCTAATATTTTATATGTTTATTTTTTATATAAAATACTAACCACGTGTGCTTCTTTGTCGTTCGGGTGATGGATCATTACAGTTCTGGATTTAATAATAATTATGTCGGCTATTTAGTATTAAACGATAAACTGTGTGTTTCCGACTGTCGGAATATTAATATTAATAATAATAATAATAATAATAATAATCTTGAGCGAGTCGTTTCTTC
This sequence comes from Corydoras maculifer, assembly GCA_019802435.1. Lineage (NCBI taxonomy): Eukaryota > Metazoa > Chordata > Actinopteri > Siluriformes > Callichthyidae > Corydoras > Corydoras maculifer. The sequence continues at coordinate 81,990 of JAFMOD010001150.1, forward strand.
AGTACCACGGACAGCGCATGCGCCAGAACCGAAACTCGATGCGTTCAGACGCAATGCGGCGGCGGTTCATCAAAGTTCAAACGCAGAGGTTACTAAAAAGCAGCGTGTCGCAGACTTGTTTGTTGGCTGTGTTCAGGCTTATAACGTCATAATATCCTCCTTTTGATCAATTGTAAAAGTTAGTTTTTAATTACTTACGTTTTGAACATTCATTCATCCATTATCTTCCGCTTTATCCTCTATTAGGGTCATGGGGGAGGGGGGGGGGTCCCCATGCCCATCCAGGGGAGAACGTTTCGGGCGCTGGGCAGATACACCCAGGACAGGACACCAATCTATCTCTGGGCCCACATTCACACACACACACTCTATATGGGGCAATTTGGAGAACTCAATTGACCTTGATCCATGTTTTTGGACTGTGAGAGGAAACCGGAGAACCCGGAGGAAACCCATGCGGACACGGGGAGAACATGAAAACTCCACCCTGATTAGGATTCGAACCGGGAATCCCTAGTGCTGAGAGGCAAACATGCCAAACACTAAGCCACCGTGCCTGGATGTGCATGGAGAACCCCTGACGACCCTCCATGTTTCTTTATGTTAAATATAAATAGACTGGCGGCACGGTGGCTTAGTGGTTTAGCATGTTCTCCTCTCAGCACCCAATCTGGGTGGAGTTTCCATGTTCTCCCCGTGTCCGCGTGGGTTTCCTCCGGGTTTTCCGGTTTCCTCCCACAGTCCAAAAACATGGATCAAGTCAATTGACTTCTCCAAATTGCCCCATATAGAGTGTGTCTGTGTGAATATGTGCCCAGTGATGGATTGCGTCCCGTTCTGGGTGTATCTGCCCAGCGCCCGAAACGTTCTCTCCTGGATGAGCATGGGGAACCCCACCGCGACCCTAATAGAGGATAAAGCGGAAGGTAATGGATGAATGAATATATAGACTGGCCTAACTCCAGAAAGTCTGAGCTTAAACCCAGGCCTAGGTCTGGATTTTTAGGCGGCTGCTCCATAGCCTGTGCTGCTGACACATGTGGAGTCCGTGGTTCTCTGTGTCAGTCACGAAAGGCAGCGCTGGTGGAGATGTTGAAACGCACGCCTACATTCTTCACATACTTTTTTTCCCAACAAGGCACGTGAGCTTGTCACGCAATAAAGAATTAAGAAGAATAAAGCAGCCAGTAACGTCTGTTTGCGCAACTGATGCTCGGCGCAGCCGGTCATGTTGCAGTCGTGCAGGTGCGGTGAGGTTCTGGAGCAGGGCCGTTTTTAGGGTTTAGAAACATCAGGAGAGGCTTTAGCCCAGATCGCTTATTCCCCCTCTGTCCTCTTTAAAAATTGCCCTTTCATGAGTGTATCCATTTTCAAACTGTTGTTATATTCATTCATTCATTATCTTCCACTTTATCCTCTATTAGGGTCACGAGGGGGGGGGGGTTCCCCATGCCCATCCAGAGGAGAGCGTTTCGGGCGCTGGGCAGATACACCCAGGACAGGATGCCAATCTATCGCTGGACACACACTCACTCACACAGACACACTCTATATGGGGCAATTTGGAGAACACAATTGACTTGATCCATGTTTTTGGACTGTGGGAGGAAACCGGAGAACCCGGAGGAAACCCACACGGACCGTCTTCCTAACGGAACCCTATAGGACGGGGTTAGTATTCATCTCCTGGGTGTTTGAGAGTATTTCTATTTGCCCTGATTGATGTACTTACACAGAGGAGTGTGTTCTCCATATTTCACCCATCTGTGCAGTGAAGCACACACACACACACACACACACACACACACACACACACAAACACACACACACACACACGGGGAGCAAAGGGCACTTCAGTCATAATACTTAGTGGAACTGGGAATCAAACCCGGGGACCTTGGCCACGCCCACTTCTTGCTCAATTATCTATTTTCCTCCACTTACCATATAGATGGTGTTTGTAGATCTTCAATTCCAGACTGTTCCCCATGCCCATCCAGGGGAGAACATTTTGGGCGCTGGGCAGATACACCCAGCACGGGGGTGGGCAATCGATCACTGGGCACACACTCACTCACACACACACACACACACACACACACAAGCACACTCTGTATGGGGCAATTTGGAGAACCTAATTGACCTTGATTCATGCTTTTGGACTGTGGAAGGAAACCGGAGAACCCGGAGGAAACCCACGTGGATACGGGGAGCACATGGAAACTTCACCCAGATTGGGATTCGAACCGGGAATCTTTAGCACTGAGAGGAGAACATGCTAAATCACTAAGCCACCGTGCTGCCCCAGTGTAATGTTGACTGTCAGTAGCTATGATGATGATCGCTTCTAACCTTCGTATTAACTCTGTTCTTCTTTATAAATTTCTGATTTACGTGACTGTTTCCTAAACACGGAAACTTGAGTCGTGCCTTCTGAGAACCGCGTCTTTCTGATTTAATTAAATCTTGAAACGTTTATTTTCTTTACCTTGTGAATGAGCTCTGTTCACTTATTGATTTGTTAATCTGATTGTGTTCGATCAGATTGGATTTCTCAGTCTGTTCCAATCACAGAAGATTAAACCTAAAAAAAAAACTTAAATTACACTATCGTTAGTTTTAATATTGAAATGTTAGAATGTTAATCAGATCATCAGTACTCTCGAATTTTCCCGTATCGTCTGTATTTTAATACAATCTGCAGCTGTGATGGACGAGATAAACTATTCATTCATTCATTCATTATCTTCCGCTTTATCCTCTACTAGGGTCGCGGGGGTGGGGTTCCCCATGCCCATTCAGGGGAGAACGTCTCGGGCGCTGGGCAGATACACCCAGGACAGGGCGCCAATCCATCGCTGGGCACACACTCACTTATACAGACACGCATACACACTCTATATGGGGCAATTTGGAGAACTCAATTGACTTGTTCGATGTTTTTTTTGGACGGTGGGAGGAAACCGGAGAACCCGGAGGAAACCCACGCAGACACGGGGAGAACATGGAAGCTCCCCCCAGATGGGGATTCAAACCTGGAATCCCTAGTGCTGAGAGGCGAACGTGCTAAACCACTAAGCCACCGTGCCGCCTCGAGATAAACTAAATTATCATAATTAACACTTTAATCTTCAATTTAAACCAATACAGTAGTACGATCTTTATATTCCGATGCCAATTTTTTTTAAATTTTTGTTCTTAAAGAGGCATAAATTATAAAATACAATTAAAATATACTTTAAAAACAAATAAAATATAAACTGCTCAAGTTTTCAGTTACAGTATTATTTGGTCTTTAACTGTTTATTATTACTTAACTATTTAACACGTAAGACAAAATTGGACGTGAAGTCGCGATTGTGTAATGCACACTGAAGCGTCGTGCAAAACAAAGAAACGATGGAAAATACTGTAAAGTTTAATTTAATTTTGACATAAGTAAAGAACAAACCTTTAGTAGAACATCATCTGTATGTTTAAGCAACAGAAAGGCCATTTGTTGTCGCTTTATTACGTAATTCATTTGTGTTTTTTTTGTTGTTCAGAATAAATCCTCAGTCGTTCATCACTCGCACAATGTTTGCGCAACAAACGTGATCCAATTGTCAAATTGTAGAAAACACTTTATAAATTAATTGATTAGTTGTTTTGTTGGTAGAGAAGACTTTGTAAGTTTGAGTATCAATGAATTTATCTGTGTTTTTTATGATTGTTTGTCTTTTAAGTAACAAAATGACAAATAGTGGACAACACTTCTTAAAATAATTATTAAGGATTAGTTTGAAGAACATCATGCCCTCAGCAGAACATCACTGCTTTATGTTTGAGGATCAGACGAAAGGCAAATAGCAGTCGCTTTATTACGGAATAAATTTGTGTTTATTTGTTTTCTAGAATAAACCCTCAGTATTTCATCACTTGTATAGAGTTTGAGTAACAGAGTCCGATGACAAGACTTTATTATTATAATTTTATTTATTATTTATTATTAATAAATATTATTAACTAACTGATTATTTGTTAGATTGTTAGTTTGTCTCAGTAGCGCACCATTCAAAAGTTTATTTATTATTTACTTTATTACTTAATTTGGTGCTTAGGCGGCACGGTGGCTTAGTGGTTAGCACGTTCGCCTCTCAGCACTAGGGATTTCCGGTTCGAATCCGGGTGGAGTTTCCATGTTCTCCCCGTGTCTGCGTGGGTTTCCTCCGGGTTCTCCGGTTTCCTCCCACAGTCCAAAAACATGGATCAAGTTAATTGAATTCTCAAAATTGCCCCGTTTAGAGTGTGTCTGTGTGAGTGAGTGTGTGCCCAGCGATGGATTGGCGCCCTGTCCTGGGTCTATCTGCCCAGCGCCCGAGACGTTCTTCCCTGGATGGGCATGGGGAACCCCCCGCGACCCTAATAGAGGATAAGCGGAAGATAATGAATGAATGAATTTGGTGCTTTTGTTTGAGTAGTACATTACTTATACAAGTTTAAAACTGGCAACTAGTTGGGAAGACATTTTTTTGTTAAATAATTATGGAATAAGTGATTTATTTGTTCTTTCCTCTCATTAGTTTGTTCTTCAGAAACTCGGTGAAACATCAATTGTACGTTCAGGTAACAAAGTGCAAATAGCAGACGTTAAGCGTTGATTTAGTTATTAGTCTGCTTGTGTGCTCATTTTGTTTTGTATGTTTGCTTTTGAGAGCAAATCCGCAGTAATGCATCACTTGCATGTTTGCAAAGCCGACGACACTTTATTTATTTTTATTTATTAACATTTTTTTTACTTGTTTCTTTTGTTGGCTTGCTTTTAGGAACAAATCATATGTTTGTGTGAGGATAACAGCACGACAAACAGCACACATCCCGGTTTCCTTTTTTATTTAGGATTTTTATTTTTATTTTTTTTAATTCTGTTTAATCTAATTACACAGGCCATACTTGTATACTAAAAGTTCCGTAGGCCAAGACAACCCTCAATCACCAAACCTTCTGCAATGCGACAGAATAAACGCTGTTTTAATGGAACCATGCAGTCAGACTAATGTAATAAAGTTATTTATTAATGAAAAATATTTATTAATGTGTGCAACATGTAACACAAATTGAACCTAATGCACAATAATAAGTTAATACATCACGTTTTTTTAAATTCATTCATTTAGACTAAACATTCTATAGTTTACCCTGGATGCGCGTATAGCTTTATGACGTCATTGTAGTTCCAATAAATGTGTGAGTGGAAAGGATTTGTTTTTTTTTTTTACAGATTTATACATAATGATGTCATAACACCACATATAAACAGCGTCCTTTACGAAATAAAAAGAATTGTATTATATATATCACCCCCATCGCGTTTTTATTGGTTTTATTTAATTTTTTTATTGGCTTTAATAACCTTTTAGTGTTTCACTTGATGTATTGTTTTATTGTTTATATTGTATTCTTGTTTTTTTTTTTTTTGTTTTTTTTTCAGTTTAAACTATGTACAGCACTATGTTGCAGCTGCTGTTGTTTTTAAAGTGCTTAATAAATAAAATTGAGTTGAGTTGAGTTTTTAGTATTATTTTTGTATATAGTAAATATATTTGAATATAGTAAGGCAATCAAAACTGTTCATTTTATTCTTCATGTTTTGAGCTTAATGCTTATTTTAACAATAAGAGAGTGAGACCTCACTGTGAGGCTGAGGTGAGTTTGGTGCAGTGATTTTTAAACGCTATCGAGGAAATTGTCTGTATACTCGTAAAAAATAACTTAAGCGTTGCCTGTTCTGTTCGTGTAAAGGAGCTGCTGGGGGAAGCTGACACGCCGTGGAAATCGCCCCGAGGAATCTGAGCTGTGTGGAACTGTCACGCACAAGCCATTCATCAAGCGGACCTTCCGACGCACAGAGCGCGGCTGAGAGCGCGCGGCCCGCCGCCCTGCGAGCGAGAGACGGAGCGATCCGAGGTTATAAATATTACACTCAAAAATCCCGACACCTGAAATTTAATCATGCATGATTTAAACTAATTAATTCGTTATAATAATAATAAAAAAAAAACGATTCAATTGAGATCATTATGACGTATAATACATTTTGTGACGCGCTATAAATTTTATTGGGATGTCGACTAAATCGTGCATATTTTTTTAATCAATATTTATATTGCGTCATAAAATTTTTGCTTGAATTGAAAACTCCTGGTCAAAGGTCTACATTTTGCAAATGATCGTAAAAATAAGTAAAGGAAGGAACAAACTTTTGCCCCTTTATATGCGCAGTTCTAATGAATTTAATTTACTTAGAAAGAAAAATATAAATGTTTTGTGTGCTAATGGGTTTATTAAATTTTTTATTTTTATAATTAAGTAGATAATTGAATACGTTATGGAGACCTGATGTCAGTTGCGTTGATAAAACTATAAAACATCGTGTATTAAAAAAAACAACTAGTATAGATTATGTTGAATTTGTTAAATAAATATTAAATAGAGAACTCAATTCATGCGTTTAATGTATTTTTGTGATGCATGACGTTGAAATTTTAAATTAAATCAGTGTTTCTGTTGTTGTTTTTAATGTAGGTCTACTTTGGTTCCCCCCGGCCTGTCTGCTCCAGCAGCAGGGGTCTCTCACTAATCCCCTGGTCCTCACAAGGTTTCTTCCTTTAAAAACTATTATACAGCAGGGTGTTTTTCATTTCTCTCGTTTTTATTTTTTTGCTTGATCATTTTTATTTGTATTTTTTTTGTTTGTGGGGAAACGGATTAGGTTTGGAACATAAAGCTGCTTTAAAACAATGCACTATTGTCAAACGCACCAAATACAAAAAAAAAGACTTCCTTTATCATATTTTACTTTTTTTTTTTTTTTTTTTTACATAATTTTTACATTGTACTTTTTCAAGTCCTGGTGAAGATTTATAAACTTTTAAGAATTTCCTACATTACATTAAGAAAATTTTTAAAAAAAAATATTTTTAATAGTTTACTATTTTTTTACATTGGTTCTTCCACCGTTTTATAATTTATATAATTTATGAAAACAATAAAAATATATTTTAATATATTAAAACAATATGTAATGAATAATGACCTTTAATTCTAAAGTCATGTCATCTTATTTCATAGCAACCAATTTTCATCCTCAGTTACTATTATTAATTCATTCATTCATTCATTATCTTCCGCTTTATCCTCTATTAGGGTCGCAGTGGGGTTTTCCATGCCCATTCAGGGGAGAAGGATTCGGGCGCTGGGCAGATAGACCCAGGAGAGGACACCAACCTATTGCTGGGCACACACTCACTCACACACACACACACACAGTCTTCATGGGGCAATTTGGAGAACTCAATTGACTTGATCCATGTTTTTGGACTGTGGGAGGAAACCAGAGAACCCGGAGGAAACCCACGCGGACACAGGGAGAACATGGAAACTCCACCCAGATGGGGATTTGAACCGGGAATCCCTAGAGCTGAGAGGAACATGCTAAACCACTAAGCCACCATGCCGCGGTTATTATTATTATTATTATTATTATTATTATTATTATTATTATTATTATTATTATTATTATCTAATCCTATACTCAGGTTGTGGAGGGTTCCTCATGCCAGGAGAACATTTCGAGTGCTGGGCAAATACACCCAGGACGGGGCAATTTTCATTATTATTACGTTTTCCACTTTTTAATTCCACTGTTTTGTTTTTTCAGATTATTTACTTTCACAGTTTTTGAGCGAAAACCTTCAGACCTCACAGAGTTGTGGAACCTTTCCCTGTCCATGTTGCTTGAACTTTTGGAAGAGGATCAGGAGAACAGTGTCCAAGCAGTAAACTGGTAAAAAAAATAAATATAGTATTTAATTATAAACCCTTTTGTGCAAAGTGATTTTAATGAACAGACACGTACAATTAATACAATAATACACACATTAAACCACACACACACACACACACACACACACACACACACACACACACACACACACACACACACACTTTACTAAGTGAGTTCTAAAGTTTAGTCTTAAACTTTACTTATCTAACATTTATATGTTGCTTATAATGTTTATGTATTTATTTATTCTACGTCACCAGTATAAATACTAATACTACTAATTACAATAATGAAAATAATAATAATAATATTTATTATTATTATTATTATTATTATTATTATTATTATTATTATTATTATTACTACTATTATTAGTAGTAGTATTATTATTATTATTATTATTATTATTATTATTATTACTACTATTATTATTATTATTATTATTATTATTATAACAACCCCATTTTAAAGCATCTACATCAACATACACAGAAATAATATATATTTTCAAGAATACTAATGAATCAGTGAATCAACTGCCAATTGAGGTACCTCTGTCAGGCTGTTCCCTTTTTTCTTGCCTGGCCAACTGTTGCAGAGGCCCTTGACAAAGCGTAGCCAGTAGCCCGTGAAGGTGTCTCGCTCTATCTGACACTAGGACGACATTATTAACTGGAATGTTGAAATGACTTTGGTTTTCTTTCTCTTCTTTTGATGGGTGGGAACTCTTTGTTGCATGATGGATGCTTTGCAAAGAATGGGAGCACAGCCATTCGGTGGTACGTGATCCATCGCATGAGTGCGCTTTCCCGTTGGGACGCTGTGTCTATCCCCCAGTTTCCCATCACAGGAACCCTTTTCCTATCCAACCTCCCAGCTGCCATTGTAGTTTCAGGACATTGGGTTAACGGTTTGGCAAAAAGACATAATAAAGGCATACAGTGAAGTTTAGGGTAATTAGCAGTGAATTTTAGTGCCTTTAATTAGTCGGTAGACTAATTCATTCATCTCCAGACTCCATGCTTTTGTTATGCTTTTTTTTTATGTAGAGAAACTAGAGGTGATCCATTGTAAAGTTATTTCCATTTCACATCAGGGTAAAATAAGCTTAAATTAGATATCTTTTTCTAATAAAAATAAAGTAACATAAGATGTGTGCGGGGGCGTGGTAGCTCAGTGGTTAGGGCGTTGGGCTATTAATCTGAAGGTTGGGGGTTCAAATCCCAGGTCCACTGAAGTTACCAATGTGGGTCCTTGAGCAAGACCCTTAACCCTCATTGTTCCAGGGATGTTGTGAATAACCCTGTGCTCACCTTGTAAGTCGCTTTGGATAAAAGCGTCCAATAAATGACCAAATGTAATGTAATGTAAATAAGATAATCCTTTATTGGTCCCACAATGGGGTAAATTCACATTTCTCAGCAGCAGAAGAAGTGACAGTAATTGGGAAAATTATAAATTCATCTCATGAATCTATTACAAGAAGTACTTTAAAAAAGAAAAAGAATAATAGAAATAGAGATAATTCATCCATCCATTATCTTCTGCTTTATTCTCTACTAGTGTTGGGGGGGGGGGGGTTCCCCATGCCCATCCAGGGGAGAATGTTTTGGGCGCTGGGCAGATACACCCAGGACAGGGGGGCAATCTATCCCTGGGCACACACACTAACACAAAACACTCTATATGGGACAATTTTGGAGAATTCAATTGACCTTAATCCATGTTTTTGGACTGTGGGAGGAAACCGGAGAACCCGGAGGAAACCCACGCGGACACGGGGAGAACATGGAGACTCCACCCAGACTGGGATTCGAACCGGGAATCCCTAGCGCTGAGAGGAGAACATGCTAAACCACTAAGCCACTGCGCCTGACTAAAATTAAATTAATGTGGTAATGGCAGAAATAAAAAAAAAGTTTGTCTAGCAAAAACTGTATTGCACATTTAATGATGGAATGTTAGTTGCATGTTATATTGGGTTTTGGCGGCACGGTGGCTTAGTGGTTTAGCATGTTCTCCTCTCAGCACTAGGGATTCCCGGTTCGAATCCCCATCTGGGTGGAGTTTCCATGTTCTCCCCATGTCCGTGTGGGTTTCCTCTGGGTTCTCCGGTTTCCTCCCACAGTCCAAAAACATGGATCAAGTCAATTGAGTTCTCCAAATTGCCCCATATAGTGTGTGTCTGTGTGAGTGAGTGTGTGCCCAGTGATAGATTGGCGTCCTGTCCTGGGTGTATCTGCCCAGCGCCCGAAACGTTCTCCCCTGGATGGGCACCCCCCCCCTCCCCCCCGCGACCCTAATAGAGGATGAAGCTGAAGATAATGGATGAATGAATATTGGATTTTGGCAGTGAGTGGTTACTGAGCGCAGTGCTATTAGTAGACTAATTCTCATCAAAACTCTTCAGATACCATGGTATTCTTATATTTTTAGGTAGATTATTTAAGTTGGGTGGCACAGTGGCTTAGTGGTTAGCACGTACGCCTCTCAGCGCTAGGGATTCCCGGTTCGA
>JAFMOD010001150.1:92650-110150 GCA_019802435.1 Corydoras maculifer
TATCTAAGACATCATCTGCTTTTGATACAAAATATAAATAAATGCGAAGGAAAGGAGCCAAGTTCGGAAATAAAAAAGGAAAGGAAATGGATTTCGATTATTTGATTTAAATCAACTTCCCTTATTCACTTATTTCACGGCTGCCTCGTTTTTATTATTATTTTTTATTTTATTGCCACTATATTTTTAATGGATATTTTAGATTTATATTTTATAACTCTGATATATTTTAATTCGAATGTAATATTTCCGCGGCACGGTGGCTTAGTGGTTTAGCATGTTTTCCTCTCAGCGCTGGGGATTCCCGGTTCGAATCCCAATCTGGGTGGAGTTTCCATGTTCTCCCCCTGTCCACATGGGTTTCCTCAGGGTTCTCCTGTTTCCTCCCACAGTCCAAAAACATAGATCAAGGTCAATTGATTTCTCCAAATTGCCCCATATAGAGTGTGTGTGTGTGAGTGAGTGTCCTGGGTGGATCTGTCCCGCGCCCGAAACGTTCTCCCCTGGATGGGCATGGGGAACCCCCCCGTGACCCTAATAGAGGATAAAGTGGAGGATAATAGATAGATGGATGGATGGAACTTGAACTTAAAAGTAAGTAAGAAACCAGCGTTGCGTCCCGAAGGTCCCCGGTTCGATTCCCGGTCCCTCAAAGTACTCTAGCTGAAGTGCCCTTAGGCAAGGCAACTAATCACTCCCCTAACTGCTACTGCTTTGTTGGATACACCTGGCCCGGGTCTCCAAATTGCCCCATATAGAGTGTGTCTGTGTGAGTGAGTGTCCTGGGTGTATCTGCCCAGCACCCGAAACGTTCTCCCCTGGATGGACATGGGGAAACCCCCCCCCTGTTATTAACCATAAAATAAAGAGAACAACTAGATTTAGACAATTTACCAAACAGACATGAGAGTGGTAGCTCAGTGGTCAGGGTGTTGAGCTGTCAACCTGAAGGTTGTGGATTTAAATCCCAGGTCCACTGAAGTTATCAATGTGGGTCCTTGAGCAAGACCCTTAAGTCTCCAGGGCTGTTGTTTGGCTGACCCTGCTCTCTGACCCCAACCAAGTTGGGATACTTAAAAGTTGCTTTGCATAAAAGCCTTTGCCAAATGACCAAAAATACCCAAAAAACGGGGGGGGGGGTCGGGGGGTTCCCCATGTCCATCCAGGGGAGAACGTCTCAGGCGCTGGGCAGATAGACCCAGGACAGGGCGCCAACCTATCCCTGGGCACACACTCACTCACACAGACACACTCTATATGGGGCAATTTGGAGAACTCAATTGACTTGACCATGTTTGTAGACTGTGGGATGAAACCGGAGAACCCGGAGGAAACCCACGCAGACACGGGGAGAACATGGAAACTCCACCCAGATAAAGATTCGAACCGGGACTCCCTGGTGCTGAGAGGAGAACATGCTTACCAATAAGCCACCAGGCTGCCCTATATATTGAAATATATTGCACTTTATCATCATACTGTGTGGTACATTTGGAGAATTGCACCAAAGTATCACAGTAATACACCGTGGTATTCACTGGGCAATTGAGTGTTAACTGTAATAACAGTAACTAAATGTTTAGGTTTTGCCAAGCTATGCAGATATTTGGCTCGATTGTACATACAGAACAGTTTCGGTTTTGGGACATTGGTGGGATTCCACACATGCTTACTTTGTTTGTAATTCCAGGATGTTGATTTGGCCATTTCACTCACATGACATCATTTGGAAGACACATTTATCCAAACCACAAGTATCCATCTATCCATCTATTCATTATCTTCCGCTGTATCCTCTACTAGGGTTACGGGGGGGAGGTGGGGGGGGGGTTACCCATAGCCATACCCATACACATACCCATCCAGGGGAGAACGTTTCGGGGGCTGGGCAGATACGCCCAGGACAGGATGCCAATCTATCGCTGGGCACACACTCACACACACACACACACACACACACACACACTCACTCTATATGGGGCAATTTGGAAAATTCAATTGACCTTGATCCATGTTTTTGGACTGCGGGAGGAAATTGCCCTATGGCGGCACGGTGGATTAGTGGTCAGCACATTCGTCTCTCAGCACTAGGGATTCCCGGTTCGAATCCCCATCTGGGTGGAGTTTCCATGTTCTCCCCGTGTCCGCGTGGGTTTCCTCCCACAGTCCAAAAACATGGATCAAGGTCAATGGAGTTCTTCAAATTGCCCCATATAGAGTGTGTTTGTGTGCATGTCTGTGTGTGTGAGTGTGTGCCCAGCGATAGATTGGTGCCCTGTCCCTCAAAGTACTTCAGCTGAAGTGCCCTTAGGCAAGGCAACTAATCGCTCCCCTAACTGCTACTGCTTTGTTGGATACACCTGCCCCGGGTCTATCTGCCCAGCGCCCGAAACGTTCTCCCCTGGATGAGCATGGGGAACCCCAGGAACCCCCCCCCCCCCCGCGACCCTAATTTAGGAGTAAGCAGAAGATAATTGATGGGACCTGCGTTCTTAGGGTCATTGCTTTTGTTCATGGCTCATTAGCTCTTAAATTTTTGTCTGATTTCCTTCATAACGTTAAACTTGCTGTTTCCTAAATAACGCCAAACCGTCACACTGCCGATAAAACGCTTTCTCACGCTGAAATGCCGTGTTTTTTTTTATTTGCACCGCTATATTAGCTTCATCTGTTTGTCTGTGTGTCTGGTATAAAGTTTGCAAGTGCTACGATGAAACTTTGCTCAATTGTTCATTTCCCATGATAACACATGAATCAATTTTTTAAAATGACTAATTAATTAACTAATTATTCAATCATTCATTATCTCCCGCTTATCCTCTATTAGGGTCGCGGTGGGGTTCCCCATGCCCATCCAGGGGCAAACGTTTCGGGCGCTGGGCAGATAGACCCAGGACAGGGCGCCAATCCATCGCTGGGCAATTAACTAATTAGTGGTAAATATTTTTTTTATTTTCTGTGGATAAATTGCCCATTTTCTACTAAATGTTCTACTTCACAGAACTGATTTATGATAAAATATAGGGGTGGTCTTTCCATCCATCCATTATCTTCTGCTTTATTCTCTACTAGGGTCCCGTTGGGAGGTGGGTGTTCCACATGCCCACCCAGGGGAGAACGTTTTGGGCGCTGGGTAGATACACCCAGGACAGGACGCCAATCTATCACTGGACACACACTCACTCACACAGACACACTCTATAGGGGGCAATTTTTAGAACTCAATTGACTTGATCCATGTTTTTGGACTGTGGGAGGAAACCGGAGAACCCGGAGGAAACCCACGCGGACACGGGGAGGACATGGAAACTCCACCCAGATTGGGATTCGAACCAGGAATCCCTAGAGCTGAGAGGAGAACATGCTAAACCACTAAGCCACCGTGCCGCCCGGGGTGTTATTTTTCATTCATTCATCCATTGTCTTCAGCTTTATCCTCTAATAGGGTTGCGGGGGGGAAGTTCCCCATGCCCATCTAGGGGAGAACGTTTCGGGCGCTGGGTAGATAGACCCAGGACAGGACGCCAATCTATCACTGGACACACACTCACTCACACAAACCCACTCTATATGGGGCAATTTTTGGAACTCAATTGACTTGATCCATGTTTTTGGACTGTGGGAGGAAACCGGAGAACCCCACGGGGAGAACATGGAAACTCCACCCAGATTGGGATTCGAACCAGGAATCCCTAGAGCTGAGAGGAGAACATGCCAACCACTAAGCCACCGTGCCGCCGTGGTTTTTTAAATTAATAAATTTTTTAAATATTTTGCTCGTGATTTAATTTCACACACATGCACCGATGGGTCACATGATAAACACACACATTCTAATCTGGTGGTGGATGATTGTAATTTTATGATCTCAAATCTCATGAACGCTTTGTTACCCCGTTCAGTCCACAGAGGGTCGGGTTTTTTTTTTTTTTTTTTTTTTTTTTTTTTTTTTTTTTTTTTTTTTTTTTTTTTTTGTCCTCCTTCTTTTTTTACCCTAAATCAGGTCTGACATCTGTCTTCTGTCAGCACTCTAGTAACCTGAACTTGAAAAGCTGTGACATGCTGGCAGTATTGTGGGAACACAGATAAGGCATCATGGTTCAGCAGTTCAGCCTCACTGACCTTGCTGTCTGGCTGGCCTTTACGTGTTCGGGTCTACTCAGCCGGTTCTTCCCAGAACTCTTATTAGGAGCTTATCCTGAGAATGTTAAGTACAGAAAACATCCACTTATTATTAGTACGAGTTGTTCTAACAGCAGTTCTGTGGCTCCTGTTGAAGGAACGAGGAACTGGACTTTCAAATTGGCTTTAAAAACTATTATAAAAACATTTTAATTGCAGTTACACTGGACAATGAAGTTCTTACTTTGCATAATTTATTAAAAAATAAATTAATTAAAGACTTTATAACATGTTCGGCGGCACGGTGGCTTAGTGGTTTAGTATGTTCTCCTCTCAGCGCTAGAGATTCCCGGTTCGCATCACAATCTGGGTGGAGTTTCCATGTTCTCCCCGTGTCCGCGTGGGTTTCCTCCGGGTTCTCCGGTTTCCTCCCACAGTCCAAAAACATGGATCAAGGTCAAATGAGTTCTCCAAATTGCCCCATATAGAGTGTGTCTGTGTGAGTGAGTGTGTGCCCACAGATGGATTGGCTTCCTGTCCTGGGTCTATCTGCCCAGCGCCCGAAACGTTCTCCCCTGGATGGACGACCCTGGTAGAGTTTGAAGTGGAAGATAATGGACAGATGGATTTTATAACATGTTGTGATGTTTATAGCAATTTATGACATGCTTGGGGCGGCACGGTGGCTTAGTGGTTAGCATGTTCTCCTCTCAGCACTAGGGATTCCCGGTTCGAATCCCCATCTGGGTGGAGTTTCCATGTTCTCCCCGTGTCTGCGTGGGTTTCCTCCAGGTTCTCCGGTTTCCTCCCACAGTCCAAAAACATGGATCAAGTCTATTGAGTTCTCCAAATTGCCCCATATAGAGTGTGTGAGTGAGTGAGTGTGTGTCCAGTGATAGATTGGCGTCCTGTCCTGGGTGTATCTGCCTAGCGCCCGAAACGTTCTCCCCTGGATGGGCATGGGGAACCCCACAGCCACCCTAATGTAGGATAAAGCGGAAGATAATGAATGAATGAATGACACGTTTGCTGTTTAGTGCTGGATGCAACATCTTTATGCAAATTTAGTTGGATTGTGAGTAATAAGGCGAACTGGTTTTCGTGAATAGGTTGCAGTAGGAGAGTTAAGAAGTTAAGAAGCATGGGCTGGAAGACTAACCAGCAACACGTGCCCTACACTACTAGCCGAAGGGGGAACATGAACAAAGAGAGGCTAAGAGAAGGGGGAAAGGAGCCAAAGGAAAGCCGAGCTCAAGCTCAATCTGCTTAAACAAAGAGAAAAACACTCAGAGGCTAACGGAGCCGTCCAGAAAACACAGAGATTACAGAAGATCCACTGCAGGACAGGACTGCGGTCCAGCAGAACAGGACGGTGTAAAGTACCGAGATCAGGAGTACAGCACTAAAAGCTTTTCTAGAAATAAAGACAGTTCTATATGGGGCAATTTGGAGAATTCATTTGACCTTGATCCATGTTTTTGGACTATGGGAGAAAACCGGAGAACCTGGAGAAAACCCATTTATTCATTCATCCATTATCTTCCGCTTTATCCTCGATTAGGGTCATATGGGGGGGGGGGGGGTTCCCCATGCCCATCCAGAGGAGAACGATTCGGGCGCTGGGCAGATACACCCAGGACAGGACGCCAATCTATCACTGGACACACACTCACTCACACACACACTCTATATGGGGCAATTTGGAGAACTCAATTGACTTGATCCATGTTTTTGGACTGTGGGAGGAAACCGGAGGACCCAGAGGAAACCCACGTGGACACGGGGAGAACATGGAAACTCCACCCAGATGGAGATTCGAACCGGGAATCCCCAGCGCTGAGAGGAGAACATGCTAAACCACTAAGCCACCGTGCCGCCTGGAAACCCATACGGAAATATATTTATTTTATATATATTATATATATATATATAAAGATCATGGAAACTATATCCATCCCTCCATTATCTTCCACTTTATCCTCTATTAGGGTCGTGGGTGGGCTCCTTATGTCCATCCAGAGGAGAACATTTCGAGCGCTGGGCAGATAGACCCAGGACAGGACGCCAATCTATCACTGGACACACACTCACTCACACAGACACACTCTATATGGGGCAATTTGGAGAACTCAATTGACTTGATCAATGTTTTTGGACTGTGGGAGGAAACCGGAGAACCAGGAGGAAACCCACGCGGACACAGAACCCCAAAACATGGAAACTCCACCCAGATTGGGATTCGAACCGGGAATCCCTAGCACTGAGAGGAGAACGTGTTAAACACTAAGCCACCGTGCCGTCACTGTACTTTTATTACGCATAAATTCAATATACATACCCAGATATAGGGAGAGCATGCAATCCCCACCGGTGGCTTAGTAGTTGGCATGTTCTCCTCTCAGCTATTAGGATTCCCATTTCGATTCCCAATCTGGGTGGATTTTCCATGTTCTCCCCGTGTCTGTGTGGGTTTCCTCCGGGTCCTCCGGTTTCCTCCCACAGTCCGAAAACAGGGATCAAGTTAATTGAGTTCTCCAAATTGCCCCATATAGAGTGTGTGTGTGAGTAAGAGTGTGCCCAGCGATGGATTGGCGTCCTGTCCTGGGTGTATCTGCCCAGCACCCGAAACGTTCTCCCCTGGATGGGCATGGGGAACCCCCCCCCCCCCCCGCAACCCTAATAGAGGATAAAGCGGAAGATAATGGATGAATGAATGAATGAAAGCAATCCCCACATAGAACCGTCTTTGTACTCCCTAAAATCAAACCCTGGACACAATCCACTGCGTCGCCACTAATAATAATCTGTCCAACCCCAAAATCCCCTAGACCTCATTCAACATATAAAGTTCCACTTCCTTCCAACTGTGCAGTATATTTTAGAGCCAGACTTCCCATTGCCCTCTAAAAGCCACCTATTTATCATTCGGCTGAAAGGGGATGTGGGTGGAGAGGAAGTACCTTGTTTGTAGTGGGAATGCTGGGATTGCAGGGACCACGTCCAGGGGTCGGGATCGTACGTGCACAGACGTGTGTCTCTGAGATTTAACCTGGCATTATAAAAATAACTTTCCAACAGAGAGCCGGCGGGATCATTCACATCGGAGCAATGGCGTGAACGAACAATGGGCATGCCTCCCCCCCCCCCCGATGATATCCTGTCCCTGTGACATCATCATTATAAATAATCCGCTTTAACAATATCAGCAGCAAGCGGGACGCAGAACCGCGATGCCATTCAAGGTCACCTTGAGCCGAAACCCGGGTCCCAGGCTCTGTTTCAATGATCTATCTGCAAGTTGCAAGTTGCCTACAGGGCAACACAGGCACGAAAAATGAATAAATCCCAAGGGAAATGATAGGAATTCCTGAGTGAAACAAA
This sequence comes from Corydoras maculifer, assembly GCA_019802435.1. Taxonomy (NCBI): domain Eukaryota; kingdom Metazoa; phylum Chordata; class Actinopteri; order Siluriformes; family Callichthyidae; genus Corydoras; species Corydoras maculifer. Next base: position 100,154 of record JAFMOD010001150.1, read on the forward strand.
ACACTCAGAAAAAAAAAAAAAAAAAGCAGCTATGAGTCTGGAATGAGGGGCTGCGGGGGACTTTCAGCAAGTAGCGGTTTTAGCGCAAAGGGGATTTCTCCTGCACCTTCACCTGAAGACGTCCCGAGACCGTCCAACTCTCACGCAACGTACTTCAAACGCTTTTATTCTCAGTTTGAGCTAGTACTGAGATAATATGAGATAATCCTTTAATGGTCCCACAATGGGGGCAAATTCACATTTCTCAGCAGCAGAAGAAGTGACAGTAATTGGGAAAAGTTATAAATACATTTATATATATTTATACATTTCAAAAAGGAGGGTGGCTTAGTGGTTTGGCATGTTCTCCTCTCAGCACTAGGGATTCCCGGTTCGAATCCCAATCTGGGTGGAGTTTCCATGTCCTCCCCGTGTCCGCGTGGGGGTTCTCCGGTTTCCTCCCACAGTCCAAAACCATGGATCTAGGGCAATTGAATTCTCCAAATTAGAGTGTCTGTGTGAGTGAGTGTGTGTCCAGCGATAGATTGGCGTCCTGTCCTGGGTATCTGCCCAGCGCCCGAAACGTTCTCCTCTGGATGGGCATGGGGATTATTATTATTATTATTATCATCTATCCATCCATTAACTTCTGCTTTATCCTCTATTAGGGTCACGGTGGGGTTCTCCATGCCCATCCAGGGGAGAAAGTTTTGGGCGCTGGGCAGATACACCCAGGACAGGACGCCAATCTATCACTGGACACACTCACTCACACAAATACTATTATTATTATTATTATTATTATTATTATTATTATTATATTTTTACCCAAGAGCAATTGGGACAGTCGTAAGCTTATGGTTAAGAAACCATCTTTGCGACCTATCCCGACCGGGAATATCAGGTTCGATTCCTGGTTCTAACAAATACTATAGCTAAAGGTATCTAACCCTTGGTACCTAATCCCTGGGTGCCGTATTCAGAGAGTATATATATATGTGTTGCACTGCATGGATGAGTTAAATTTGGAGGACAAATAATTATGTAAGTATTTCCTAATTCTCCCACTGGCACGGCACGGTGGCACGGTGGCTTAGTGGTTAGCACGTTCGAATCCCAATCTGGGTGGAGTTTCCCTGTTCACCCCGTGTCTGCGTGGGTTTCCTCTGGGTTCTCCGGTTTCCTTCCACAGTCCAAAAAACATTGATCAAGTCAATTGAGTTCTCCAAATTGCCCCATATAAAGTGTGTCTGTGTAAGTGTGTGCTCAGCGATGGATTGGTGTCCTGTCCTGGGTGTCAGCCCAGCGCCCGAGGCGTTCCCCCTTGGATGGGCATGGGGAAGCCCACCGCGACCCTAAAAGAGGATAAAGCGGAAGATGAATGAATGAATTGCCCGACTTGCAGGCTTTTGGAGGAAAGGGCCCCCTGGCTGACCCCCTTTGGAACCTTTTGTCCCCCTCAATCACGATGAGAACACACGCGCATCGCCGTTATGTTTAAATTCTAAAATACAACCCATTTCTCCTGATCGTCTTTTCAGGGAATACGGCGGGACAGTCGGGGTTGTTGAACCCGCAGCCCACAGAGCGATGTGCTCTAATAATCAGATTGATCTCTAATTAGAGTTCTAATTAGTTTTGTCAGTGTGCGAGCTTTTCCCTCGGTACCTCTCTTGTGTTTGCTGAACATCGCAGTGAAAGAATAGAGAAACACAGTTGCCCCTCAGTGGCCCACCAACCACACAGATGGACGAACGAACGCAACCCAGATTCACGCCGTCTAATACGTCCTCGCTCACTGGTTCTGCTCGGTTGCTTCTGTCCTACATCGTTTGTCCACCGTACAATTTAATTGGCTGTTTGAGAGCAAAGATCACACTCTGGAATTATATTCGGGCTACAGCTGGACGCAGAACCCCGAACGGGGACTTCCTTTAATTAGAGGAGTCCCAATCTGGGTGGAGTTTCCATGTTCTCCCCGTGTCCGCGTGGGTTTCCTCCGGGTTCTCCGGTTTCCTCCCACAGTCCAAAAACATGGATCAAGATCAATTGAGTTCTCCAAATTGCCCCATATAAAGTGTGTCTGTGTGAGTGAGTGTGTGCCCAATGATAGATTGGCGCCCTGTCCTGGGTGTATCTGCCCAGCGCCCGAGACGTTCTCCCCTGGATGGGCATGGGGAAACCCCACCGCGACCCTAATAGAGGATAAGCGGGAGATAATGAATGAATGAATGAATGAGTTCCCCAAATTGCCCCATATAGAGTGTGTCTGTGTGAGTTAGTGTGTGTCCAGTGATAGATTGGCGCCGGGGGGGGGGGGGGGGGGGGGGGGGGGGGGGGGGGGGGGGGGGGGGGGGGGGGGGGGGGGGGGGGGGGGGGGGGGGGGGGGGGGGGGGGGGGGGGGGGGGCATGACCCTAATAGAGGACAAAGCGGAAGATAATGGATGGATGGAACTATGATGGCAGATCACTGAATCATTTTATTGAATCAACAGCCTGGTTGATTCCCTGAGGCGAATCCATGTGCTCTTTAAATGAGGAGTGAAAAGAGTGAGTTAGCTTGGGCTTAGGGCTCTGTGATTTATGAATGACGTGTGTGTGTGTGTGTGTGTGTGTGTGTGTGTGTGTGTGTGTGTGTGTGTGTGTGTGTGTGTGTGTGAGTGAGAGAGAGATAACGAGCGAGAGAGGCAGGGTCGAAGAGGAAGAGAAAAATCATATGCCTGACAGACAGAAAGGTAGTGAGGAAGAGAGGTATTGTTTGGGGGGGGTGTAGGGGGGTAGGAGGGGGGTGTATCGATAGACCTGTTGCATTCTTTGTAGTTTACACTGACTTATGTAACCTGGTAAGAGAATAAGTGTTAGTGTTATTGGAGCATGCCAAACCTGATTGGCCAGGTGGAAAGGAAGAAACACGCGAGTGCTCACTAATCTTTCGCCTCGCACGCTAACCCCGTACACCTCCCACATTGTCCCGGCACAACCCGAAAACCTTCCGATGGGCTCAATGGCCGCTCTCATAAGCCTGCGCCGAAATAGGTCAGGGTGCTTTTGACTTCCTGACTCGTTTATTATTTAGTTTGCGATGTGCGTGATACAGTGTGTCGCAGAGAGGTGGCGCTGCGATGCGGTGACCTGAAGACACGACACCGTGAGGCACGCCTCAGAACAGGGGGGGGGGTTGGATGGGGGGGGGGGGTTCTGCACATGCACGGGTGACGGAGGGCCCGCTCGTTTTGATGGTTTAATTAGGGAAACGAGATCAAAGGAACGGGTTACTAACGTGCATTAAAGAGATAATAATAATAATAATAATAATAATAATAATAATAATAATAATAATAATAATAACAATAATAATAATAATAATAATAATAATAATAATAATAATAATAATAACATGGCACGGTGGTTTAGTGGTTACTAAGTGCTTAACTAGGGATTCCCGGTTCGAATCCCCATCTGGGTGGAGTTTCCATGTTCTCGCCGTGTCCGCGTGGGTTTCCTCCGGGTTCTCTGGTTTCCTCCCACAGTCCAAAAACATGGATCAAGTCAATTGAGTTCTCCAAATTGCCCCATATACAGTGTGTCTGTGTGAGTGAGTGTGTGCCCAGAAATAGATTGCCCCCTGCCCTGTGTGTATCTGCCCAGCGCCTGAACGTTCTCCCCTGGATGGGCATGGGGAACTGCCCCCCCCTCCCCTTCCCCATGACCCTAGTAGAGGGTAAAGCAGAAGATAATGGATGGATGGATATTCACAGTGGGGTGGCACAGTGGCTTAGTGGTTAGCATGTTCTCCTCTCAGCTCACAGAATTTCCATGTTCTCCCCGTGTCCGCGTGGGTTTCCTCCGGGTTCTCCGGTTTCCTCTCGCAGTCCAAAAACATGGATCAAGGTCAATCGAGTTCTAACCACTAAGCCACCGTGTGGTCCCTGAACCTAAAACCTTCGCTCATAAAATCCATCCATTATCTTCTGTTTTATGCTCTATTAGGGTCTTGCGGGGGGGGGGGGGTTGGGCGCTGGGCAGATACACCCAGGACAGGACGCCAATCTATCACTGGACACACACTCACTTACACAGACACACTCTAAATGAGGCAATTTTTGAGAATTCAATTGATTTGATTAATGTTTTTGGACTGTGGGAGGAAACTGGAGAACCCGGAGAAAACCCACGCAGACACGGGGAGGACATGGAAAGTCCTCGCTCATAAAATGATATGTATTTTGCAGCCAGTCTGCAGACGAAGCGTCCGATGTTTCCGAAAGTACACGGTGTTCTAGATGCTGTGCGCTTATGCAAGAGGCTGCGTTCTGAAAACCTGGTGCGTTCAGCAGATGAGCAAATATTCCCGCGGTCACATGACAAACATCGCAGGAGCTCATTGCATGCCACTTTGCAGCTTTGTTGTGGTTTCATCGTCGGCGGACGTGTAGGGTTAGAGAGCCGAGTCATTGTAGACTTATTGTTGCAGCACGGCGATCCTATGGGCTGGCTCCACCTCAGCTGCTCCCTCTCAGACTGTCTTCTCACGGAAGACCCACGAAGGGGAGGGAGGACCAAGGGGAGGGAGGACCATTTTGTCAAGAAAGACGAAAATACGGCCGAGTTCGTTCTGGTTTCCTTCTTCAAAAGTGTCTGAAACACCTCGACTGTGAATATGGAGCTTGGCAAACGTTTGGCCACGCCCCCTTTCTGCTCCATGTTCTCCGTTCCACCTAACGTTAAGGTGGACTTTTGTAGTTCTTCAGTCTCATTCTGTAGTCCATCTGTGTGTGTTCTACAGGACATACTGTGTACTCTGTTCTCTAATGCTCAGAACCCCAATAGTACCACCACAGAGCAGGGCTTATTGGGTGGGGGCATTAGTCCTATCCCAGCAGTGTGACTGAGGTGGAGAAATAAAACTCCACTAGAACCCCCTCACCACATCAGTGTCACTGCAGAACCGACAAGAAACAATCCACCACCCAAATGATACCTGTTCTGTGATGCTCCTGACCAACAGAGAACAGAGAACCAACAGGGGGCGAACAAGAACCAAGAACACAGATGGACTACAGTCTGGAATTGGAGAACTACAAAGTCCATCTGTATAATAAGTGGAGGATATTAGGGCCACGCCCCCTTTGTATACCACTTATTGTCCATGTTCTCAGTTCCACGCCCTGTACAGATAAACTTTGTAGTTCTCCAGTCTCATTCTGTAGTCCATCTGTGTGTGTTCTACAGTACATACTGTGTACTCTGTTCTAATGCTCAGAACCCCAATAGTACCACCACAGAGCAGGGGGTAATGGGTGGGGGCATTAGTCCTATCCCAGCACTAGAACCCCCTCACCACATCAGTGTCACTGCAGAACCGACAAGAAACAATCCACCACCCAAATGATACCTGTTCTGTGATGCTCCTGACCAACAGAGAACAGAGAACCAACAGGGGACGAACAAGAACCAAGAACACAGATGGACTACAGTCTGGAATTGTAGAAATTGTAGTCCATCTGTATGATAAGAAATTGTAGTCCATCTGTATGATAAGTGGAGGAAGAAGGGGGCGTGGCCAAAGTTTTGATGTAGTGAAATATCCACGTAATAGGATTTAGAATTGTGTTAATCTTGCTTTTAAATGCCGTTGTCATTGTTGAATATGTTATAGCTTTAGTTTAATGATTCTTCATGCTCCTGAGTCACTCGTTCATAATTTGAGCTGATGATGTAACGTGATCTCCATGACGACAGGCTTCAGTCTGAATAGATTCAGGTTCATCCTCAATTCACCAAACCTGCAGATTAATGATCTCAGTGTGAAAATAACATTACTACAACTCTTACTACGTTTACCGTGCTGCCCCAATTTTATATAATATTTTTTTTATATATTATTATTTTATTTTTATTTATATATATATCGGCAGCACGGTGGCTTAGTGGTTGGCATGTTCTCCTCTCAGCACTAGGGAATCCCAATCTGGGTGGAGTTTCCATGTTCTCCCTATGTCCGCGTGGGTTTCCTCCGGGTTCTCCGGTTTCCTCCCACAGTCCAAAAACATGGACCAAGGTCAATTGAGTTCTCCATATTGCCCCATATAGAGTGTGTCTGTGTGTGTGTGAGTGTGTGTCCAGTGATAGATTGGTGTCCTGTCCTGGGTGTCTGCCCAGCACCCGAGACGTTCTCCCCTGGATGGGCATGGGGAACACCCCCCCCTCCCCCCCGACCCTAACAGAGGATAAAGCAGAAGATCATGGATGGATTTATATATGTTATTATATATTTTATATCTATTTTTAAGAGCGAAGTGTGTTCCCTGCAGTCTATCCTGTTTCCTGTGTGGCCTTCTCAGTGCTAATGGGTTCTAATCCCTGAATGCACACACTCGTCATGTCCTCCGTGTCCATTGTGTTAGCCCTGCCGGCTAACTGGATCTGCTTGGTTCAGGCGCTGAGCAGAGTTTTCAAACAGAGATTACAGCAGAGCGACGGTAAGACCGCCTGCGAGGAGTTTCTGTGTAAACATAGATCGGTTACCATGACACGGACGATACCTACACGGTAAATATGAAGAAATACAGGGACGTGAACTATTTCTCTCTCACGTATTCGTAAACAAGTGTATTTTCTCACAGTCTTCTCTCTGAGGTGCGGACGCCATCCCATTAATGTGCAGGCAAAGTTGATTCATTTCCATGATTCCATTTGAAAAGTGAAACTTTGATAGATTATTGATTCAGGACTCACAATTTAAAGGATTTCATTTATTTATTTTATTTTATTTTTATTTTATTTTATTTATTTTATTTATTTATTCTTTATAATTTGGGCTTCCAGCTCATAAAACCCATGAAAACATCCATCCATCCATCCATCTTCCACTTTATCCTCTACTAGGGTCGTGGGGGGGGGGGAACATTTCGGGCGCTGGGCAGATACACCCAGATACACCCAGGCCAATCTATCACTGGATACACACTCACTCATACACACACACTCCAGATCGGATAATTTGGAGAATTCAGTTGACCTTGATCCATGTTTTTGGACTGTGGGAGGAAACCCACGCAGACACGGGGAGAACATAGAAACTCCACCCAGGTGGGGATTCGAACCGGGAATCCATAGTGCTGAGAGGAGAACATGCTAAACCACCAAACCACCGTGCCGCTCATCCATTCATTATCTTTCTCTTTATCCTCTATTAGGGTTGTGGGGGAGGGGGGTTCCCATGTCCATCCAGGGGAGAACGTTTCGGGTGCTGGGCAGATACACCCAGGACAGGGCGCCAATCTATCACTCGGCACACACTCACTCACACAGACACACAAACACACACACAGTCTTTATGGGGCAATTGGGAGAACTCAATGGACTTGATCCATGTTTTTGGACTGTGGGAGGAAACCGGAGAACCCGGAGGAAACCCACGGGGAGAACATGGAAACTCCACCCAGATTGGGATTCGAACCGGGAATCCCTAGTGCTGAGAGAACATGCCAAACACTAAGCCACCGTGCCGCCCTGCCCTGAAAGTTTTCCATGATGTTCTAATTGTTTGAAAAGGGTCTGTAGGTGGACGTTAAACTCACAAGTTCACATCGAAGGCCAGATCCAGAGTGAGATTAGAGATTAGAGATTAGAATCAGGAATACAACCTACACAGAGCCTTCAGTAATGATCGACCGTCTTACGCTGGCACTGTGCACCGCCGCCTCTTTAATTCAGAGTGTGGTGATGAATCTCGCACTTTCGGCGGTACGTGGTGACAGACTTTTGTTTTGCTGCTGTTTGTGCGTTGCTAATTGATGTCATCCTGCCAAGTGCATTTGGAGATTTCCCTGGCGCTCTGTACTCATCGTTATTCGTTGTTATATAAGCGGCGTGTTGAGTAAATGCGAGTCACGGTGCACTCGCCAGCGCCGGCGGTGAGGCTCACATCTGCGGAAGGTGCTTTTGGAAAATTCGACAGTTCGATTTTGCAAACGAACTTAATTAGACTGCGGTGATCCGCAATTTCCTGACACCTTCCAAACCTGATCCTCCACTTCTGTCATTGTTTTTTTTTTGAGCTCGTCGTTCTAATGAAAGCTTTACAGAGTTACTGCGTTCTAGCAAAACAGTCCTACTTTTATTTATTTACCTTCGATACACTACTTCTTTTCCGTAACCGATTATTAACTGCAGTTCAAAAACATAGATTCAAGGTGAATTGGCTGCTGTAAATTGTCCTTATCCAAATCGCCTCAATATATTGTGTGTGTGACCTAAGTAAAGATTTAAGCGGAATATAATGATATGAAGGCGGCACGGTGGCTTAGTGTTTGGCATGTTCTCCTCTCAGCGCTAGGGATTCCTGGTTCGAATCCCCATCTGGGTGGAGTTTCCATGTTCTCCCCGTGTCTGCGTGGGTTTCCTCCGGGTTCTCCGGTTTCCTCCCACAGTCCAAAAACATGGATCAAGTTAATTGAATTCTCAAAATTGCCCCCTATAGAGTGTGTCTGTGTGAGTGAGTGTGTGCCCAGCGATGGATTGGCGCCCTGTGCTGGGTGTATCTGCCCAGTGCCCGAGACGTTCTCCCCTGGATGGGCATGGGGAACCCCACCGCGACCCTAATAGAGGATAAGCGGGAGATAATGAATGAATGAATGAATGAATAATGATATGAGATGGTTAAGTTTTAGTGGGGGCGGCACGGTGGCTTAGTAGTTTGCATGTTCTCCTCTCAACACTAGGGATTCCCGCTTCGAATCCCCATCTGGGTGGAGTTTCCATGTTCTCCCTGTGTCCACGTGGGTTTCCTCTGGGTTCTCCGGTTTCCTCCCACAGTCCAAAAACATGGATCAAATCGATTGAGTTCTCCAAATTGCCCCATATAGAGTGTGTGTGTGAGTGAGTGTGTGTCCAGTGATCGATTGGCGCCCTGTCCTGGGTGTATCTGCCCAGCGCCCGAAACGCTTTCCCTTGGATGGGCATGGGGACCCCCCTCCGACCCTAGTAGAGAATAAAGTGGAAGATAATGAATGAATGAATAAATAATGAGAGGGTTAAGTCTTAGTGAATCATGGGAAAAGGAATCAGGAATTAAATTCTAAATATACAAGGCCGTCATGTCCTTGGATGGTATTGTTTGAGAAACTATCGAGCTACTATGATGGACATAGTTGCAAGGGCTCGGAAGTCCATCCATCCATCCATCCCACTTTATTTTCCACTAAATATTCCGCTTTATCCTTTGCTAGGGTCACAGGGGGGTTCCCCATGCCCATCCAGAGAAGAATGTTTCGGGCGCTGGGCAGATACACCCAGGACAGGACACCAATCTATCACTGTGCCTCCATTATCTTCTGCTTTATCCTGTACTAGGGTTGCGGGGGCGTTTCCCATGCCCATCCAGAGGATAACTTTTTGGGCGCTGAGCAGATAGAACTGGGACAGGGCGCCAATCTATCACTGGGTACACTCACTCACAGACACACTCTATATGGGGCAAATTGTAGAATTCAATTGACCTTGATCCATGTTTTTGGACTGTGGGAGGAAACCGGAGAACCCAGAGGAAACCCACATGGACACAGGGAGAACATGGAAACTCCACCCAGATTTGAAATCGAACCGGGAATCCCTAGCGCTGAGAGGAGAACATGCCAAACACTAAGCCACCGTGACGTGGCTTAGTGATAATAATCCCAGGTAAACTGAAGGTACTGATGTGGGACCTTGCGCAAGGCGCTTAACTCTTATTGCCCCCAAGGGGCTGTATCAAGGCTGCCTCTGTGTTCTGACCCCCTCCTTTAAATTAGGAGTCGCTTGTAAGTCGCTGAAGATAAACACGTCTTTAAAATGACCTTATGTAACGGATTGTAAATAAAGTTGAAACTTAACATGTCACGATGTCAGCTTGTCGCCTGAAGCTGAATTACTTTACAAGTAACTTACAAGCATTCCAACTCGGTTGGGGTCGGAACACAGGGTTACATACACCGCCCCCTGGAGGGAACTCCAGAGAGTTAAGGGTCTTGTTTAA
>JAFMOD010001150.1:115150-120771 GCA_019802435.1 Corydoras maculifer
GAGTGTAAGGTTCTGACACTTTAATGACGTTCCATGTGTTATCGTTTACGTTCAGTCATGCCGCGGAAGCTTTCCAAAGTGAAATACGAGTGGGAGGACATCACATGTCAGCAGGTTACTGAGGAACCAGCTCAAATCCAAGTTCCACTCATTAATTTATAGAGCGTTTTTTACAATGGCACATTGTCACAAAGCAGCTTTACAGAGTTATAAGCCTTGAAACCTCCAAAGAACTCCATGTTATGTTTTTATCTTAAGGAAGAAACCTTGTGAGGACCAAGACTCAGTGGGGGACTCGTCCTCCTTGAGCGGGTGGGGGGGGGGACATCAACAGTGTAGGACAGCCATGTACAGATTGTGTGATGATCAGGCGACCTGTATTTAACAATTAAAAACTATATAAGTTCATTAAGGGGGCGGGACGATGGCTTAGTGGTTGGCATGTTCTCCTCTCAGCTCTAGGGATTACCGGTTTGAATCCCCATCTGGGTGGAGTTTCCATGTTCTCCCCATGTCCGCGTGGGTTTCCTCTGGGTTCTCTGGTTTCCTCCCACAGTCCAAAAACATGGATCAAGGTCAATTGAGTGCTCCAAATTGCCCCATATAGTGTGTGTGTGTGTGTGTGAGTAAGTGTGTGTCCAGTGATAGATTGGCTTCCTGTCCTGGGTGTAAATGCCCAGTGCCCAAAATGTCCCCTGGATGGGCATGGGGACCCCCCGCGAGCCTAGTAAAGGATAATGGATGGATGGATAAGTCCATTGAGGGTGTCCTGCAGGATCTCCAGTCCAATAACAATCCAGGTTCCATTCAGTAATCGTTGTAGTAATTGTAGAAGGCCTTGAGGGCAAGGTGGTCAGGGCGTTGGGCTATCAATCTGAAGGTTGGGGGTTCAAATCCCAGGTCCACTGAAGTTCCCAGTGTGGGTCCTTGAGCAAAACCCTTAACCCTCATTGCTCCAGGGATGTTGTGATGAACCCTGTGCTCACCTTCTAAGTCGCTTTGGATTAAAGCGTCCAATAAATGACCAAATATATATGTAAATATAAATGAAGTAATTGTAGCTGAACGGTAGTCATCAGTCATGTCAATGTGCTCAGGTAACATGGCTGTGGGACGACTGTGGGAGGAAACCGGAGAACCCGGAGGAAACCCACGCGAACACGGGGAGAACAAGGAAACTCCACCCAGATTAGGATTCGAACCGGGAATCCCCAGCACTGAGAGGAGAACATGCTAAACACTAAGCCACTGTCCCGGCCTGTACAGCATGTATGAATTCTCTCTATTCTTCACGGGTGTGTTTTGGGCGTAATGTACAATAAACCAATCAGCGTGTCCCTCGCCGTTCTCGTTAAGATCCAGGTGGCGCTCTGACTTTGGCGGGTTGCTATTTTCACGGTGCAGCTACCTGGACTCGATGCTCTGCTCCATGAGGTTCTCCATGGGAGTGTGAATGGAGAACCCACAGTATAGTGTGTTCTATGGATCTGTGTTCTCTGTACAAATGCACTCAGATTTAATAGCGTTCCGTTGGTCTCGGCGTTCCGTGGCGTTGGACACGCGTCTGTGTTGATGATCCACCACCTAACCAGATAGAGACCCACGTCTGACCGTCCACGTCTGCAGAGGGTGTTTTCAGTCGGCGGTGCACCGAGATAGAGATACACCAGAAATGTACAGAACACGCCTCATTTCATTCCCCAGCCAAATAATAGGGGGTTTGTGGTTTAGCTTTCCAAGAAAAAAGGAAGGACTCCAAGAAAAAAAGGGGCGGGGCAGCTATAGGCAATATGAATTTATGGCAATAAAAATAAGCCTTGAATAGCTGTACTATATTGGTTTGTGTGCTGTACTGTACTAAGAGAAGCAAACTGAGCATTTCCCTGATGGGGGGGGGGGGGGCATGCATGATCATTTTCTACAGTCATTTTAATTGCATGGGCAGCACGGTGGCTTAGAGTTTAGCATGTTCTCCTTCCAGCACAAGGGATTCCCAGTTCGAATCCCTATCTGGGTGGAGTTTGCATGTTCCCCCCATGTCCGCGTGGGTTTCCTCTGGGTTCTCCGGTTTGATCCCACAGTCCAAAAACATGGATCAAGTCAACTGAGTTCTCCAAATTGCCCCATATAGAGTGTGTGTGTGAGTGTGTGTCCAGCGATAGATTGGCGTCTTGTCCTGGGTGCATCCGCCCAGCGCCCGTAACGTTCTCCCCTGGATGGGCATGAGGGACCCCCGAGAACCTAGTAGAGGATTAAGCTGAAGATGATGGCTGGATGGAATTTTGGGTGGCACGGTGGCTTAGTGGTTTAGCATGTTCTCCTCTCAGCGCTAGGGATTCCCGGTTCGAATCCCAATCTGGGTGGAGTTTCCATGTTCTCCCCGTGTCTGTGTGGGTTTCCTTCAGGTTCTCCGGTTTCCTCCCACAGTCTAAAAACATGGAATAAGGTCAATTGAGTTCTCCAAATTGCCCCATATAGAGTGTGTGTGTGTGAGTGAGTGTGTGTCCAGTGATAGATTGGCGTCCTGTCCTGGGTGTATCTGCCCAGCACCCAAAATGTTCTCCCCTGGATGGGCATGGGGACACCCCCCCCCCCCCCCGCGCGACCCTAATAGAGGATAAAGCAGAAGATAATGGATGGATGGATTTTAATTACATCCCTGTTTTTTTTTTGCCCCATGTTATGAGAATATATAGATGTCAGTTCCCTGTTCTGTTTAATGGGTTCTCCTGCTGAACTGTTCTTCATGGCTCTGCACTAGTAAACACACACACACACACACACACACTGTACCTCCTTTAGAACGATGTGGTTCAGTGGCTGGTCAGAAGAACTCGGCTGTGACGGGGTTGTAGGGGATGAAGATGGGGTGATATGAGGCCTCCCTGGCCATCTGCCAGCACTTCCTACGTCTGAGTTCTCTCTTCCTGTTTTCCTGTTGGTGGAGTGATGGTAACAACAGTTGGGCTAAATTTACCCGGCGGGTTCTCCAAAGCCTCACTGCCATAGAAACTATATATATATATATATATATTCGGGTGAAACGGTGGTTTATTGGTCAGCATGTTCTCTCAGCACTAGGGTTCGAATCTCAATCTGGGTGGAGTTTCCATGTTCTCCCCGTGTCCGCGTGGGTTTCCTCCGGATTCTCCAGTTTCCTCCCACAGTCCAAAAACATGGATCAGGTTTAATTGAATTCTCCAAATTTCCCCATATAGAGTGTTTCTGTGTGAGTGAGTGTGTGTCCAGTGATAGATTGGTGTCCTGTCCTGGGTGTATCTGCCCAGCGCCCAAAACGTTCTCCCCTGGATGGGCATGGGGAACCGCCCCGCGACACTAATAGAGGATAAAGCGGAAGATAATGGATTGATATATATATATATATATATATATATACACACACACGTTTGGCCACGCCCCCTTTTCTGCTCCACTTATTGTTCTTCTGTGTGTGTTCTACAGTACATACTGTGTACTCTGTTCTCTAAGGGTCAGAACCCTAATAATAATAATACATTTTATTTATAAGCACCTTTCATAACACTCAACGTCTATCCATCCATCCATCCATCATCTTCTGCTTTATCCTTTATTAGGGTCGGGGGGGGGGGGTGTTCCACCCATCCAGGGGAGAACGTTTTGGGCGTTAGGCAGATACACCCAGCACAGGGCATCAATCTATCACTGGACACACACTCACTCAATATTTCCAATCAAATATACTATCCATCCACGCGGACATTGGGGGAACATGGAAACTCCACCCAGATTGGGATTCGAACCGGGAATCCCTAGTGCTGAGAGGAGAACATGCTAATCACTAAGACACCGTGTCGCTCATGATAAAACAATTTATAACACAAGGGTGTGGTAGCTCAGTGGTCAGGGTGTTGGTCTGTCAATCTAAAGGTTGTGGGTTCAAATCCCAGGTCCACTGAAGTTCCCAGTGTGGGTCCTTGAGCAAGACCCTTAACCCTCATTGCTCCAGGGATGTTGTGATAAACCCTGTGCTCACCTTGTAAGTCGCTTTGGATAAAATCATCCAATAAATGACCAAATAGATATCATTCATTTATTCATTCATTCATTCATAATCTCCCGCTTATCCTATATTAGGGTCGTGGTGGGGTTCCCCATGCCCATCCAGGGGAGAACGTCTCGGGCGCTGGGCAGATACACCCAGGACAGGGCGCCAATCCATCGCTGGGCACACACTCACTCACACAGACACACTCTATATGGGGCAATTTTTGAGAATTCAGTTGACTTGATCCATGTTTTTGGACTGTGGGAGGAAACCGGAGAACCCGGAGGAAACCCACGCAGACACGGGGAGAACACGGAAACTCCACCCAGATCGGGATTCGAACCGGGAATCCCTAGTGCTGAGAGGAGAACATGCTAAACCACTAAGCCACCGTGCCGCCAATACAATAGATATTCAAACACGTATTTAGTTGACCTGGCTCTACTACTTCCTTTTGGAATTCCTTATGTAACTTCACACGACGTCCCAATTCAAGAATATCAGGTAGCAGACATCAGTTCTAGAGGAACCCTGATGCCTTTATTTTTATTTATGTTTGTGTGTACGTGCCGGGTTCCAGTTCGTCTCTGGCTTTTTTGTCTGCCTGTGGAATTCCAATGTGGCTATCAGCTCGTGCATTCTCCAGCGCGTGATAACATCTAACATCTCAGCCGGTTGGTTATCCCACACTGGGCTTAATGAAATGTACGATCGTCAAGAGTGTCCGAGTTCAGGAGTGCACGTTGCCGTTGCGCCTCACTCGCTTCGTTCCGATCGCATGTCATCACGTACTGTCTCGGAATTCTCAAAGGTAGTTCGGAATTGCACGATGGCGGGATATCGCCTTTGATCTTGGCTTTTTTGGTTTGTCCCCGTTACCTTATTTCACTGTGTATTTCACTGGCTTTCATCTTATGCATATCAACATCATGTGTCCCAGGGCCAGGGTTATCTCTGAGGGGTAGAACCATGAGGAATTTGTCCCCGTTACCTTATTTCAGTGTGTATGGTTTTCATCTTATGCATATCAACATCAGGGTTATCTCTGAGGGGTAGAACCATGAGGAGTTTGTTCCCGTTACCTTATTTCACTGTGTATGGATTTCATCTTATGAATATCATCATCATGTGTCCCAAAGCCAGGGTTATCTCTGAGGGGTAGAACCATGAGGAACGTGAGGAACGTGAGGAGTTCGTCCCCGTTCCGTTATTTCACTGTGTATGGCTTTCATCTTATGCATATCAACATTGTGTCCCAAGGCCAGGGTTATCTCTGAGGGGTAGAACCGTGAGAACCATCCATGAGAACCATGAGAACCATGAGAACCATGAGGAACGTGAGGAGTTTGTCCCCGTTCCGTTATTTCACTGTGTATGGCTTTCACCTTATGCATAATCACCATTGGGTCCCAAGGCCAGGGTTATCTCTGTGGGGTAGAACCATGAGAACCATGAGAACCATGAGAACCATGAGAACCATGAGGAACGTGAGGAACGTGAGGAGTTCGTCCCCGTTCCGTTATTTCACTGTGTATGGCTTTCATCTTATGCATATCAACATTGTGTCCCAAGGCCAGGGTTATCTCTGAGGGGT
>JAFMOD010001150.1:180233-193234 GCA_019802435.1 Corydoras maculifer
ATGATGTTGTGAGTGATGCTGTGTGATGTTATATGATGATGAGGTTGATGATGTTATATGATGATGTTGTTGTTGATGCTGCTCCACGTGACTCCCGCCGCTGCAGCACTGACCTGTACCACGCGACACAGCCCCTCAGTGACGGCCTCGTTAAAGGAGTCGATGTGAACCTTCACCAGCTGCTGCACGGCGCCGCGCTGCGTCTCTTTCGGAAGGCCGTAGCGCGGCTCCGTCAGCGGCTTCAGGCTCGGCGCCGAGGCCACGTCGCTCCACTGCCACCGGGACTCCATGTTTCTCTGACCCACGTGTCTCCCGAACCAGAACACGGACACGGTGCCTACCTCGTTCCGGCGGCGCGTGCTGGTTTCAAATTAAGAGTCCTTCAGGCGCGCGAGACGTCAACGCGTCATTTCAGAAACATTTCTGAAAAAAGGCCGATTAAAGTGTTTTTTTTTGTTGTTCATGTTTTATGGAAGACTGTTTCTAGCACTAAGAAAAAGTAAAATGGACCCGCGTATCTCAGAATTCCGACTTTTTATTCGTCAATTCCAAGAATTTCGACTTTTTATCTCGCAATTTCGACTTTATTTATCTCACAATACTGCTTCATCTTAGAAATCGACTTATTAAATTATTTTGTTTATCGTCCACGTTTTATGTAAACCTGGTGTATTATTCCTGACCACAGCTCAACATTGAGTTTCTTAAATACATTAATGTTTACCACTTAAGACAGTGGCTTAGTGGTTTAGCATGTTCTTCTCTCAGCGCTAGGGATTCCCGACTCAAATCCCAATCTGGGTGGAGTTTCCATGTTCTCCCCGTGTCCACGTGGGTTTCCTCCTGGTTCTCCAATATCCTCCCACAGTCCAAAAACAAGGATCAAGGTCAATTGAATTCTCCAAATTGCCCCATATAGAGTGTGTCTGTGTGAGAGCGTGTGTCCAGTGATGGATTGGGGCCCTGTCCTGGGTGTATCTGCCCAGCGCCCGAAACGTTCTCCCCTGGATGGGCATGAGTTAAAAGTACTTCAGGCGCGTGAGACGTCAACGCATCATTTCAGAAACATTTCAGAAAAAAAGGCCATTTAAAGAGTTTTTTTTGTTGTTAATGTTTTATGGAAGACTGTTTATACCACTACAACAAAAAAAGGCATGTGTATCTCAGAATTCCAACTTTTTTTTTTGTCAATTCCAAGAATTTCTACTTTTTATCTCACAATATCGACTTTATTTATCTCACAATACTGCTTCATCTTAGAATTCCGACTTATTATCTCACAATTCGGGCCTTTTGTTTGACAATTTACAAATGGCCACTTAAATCCAAATTCTGAGATACTTTAGTCATTCTTGGTGGTGTAAATGGGCTTCACTAACACTTACAGCAGCAGTGCGAAATTTGTAAAGTTAATGTTACTCCACCTCGTTATTTGGATGTTTCTTGACAGCGTCTGAGTATTGCTTATTGTTTTATTGGTATGTTGTTTCTTGTTTTATAGTTTTATGATCTAAATTGTATAGCACTTAGTTGCAGCCAGTATAAAGTATTTGATGAGATAAGATAAACCTTTATTTGTCCCACAATGGGGAAATACACAAATTCACATGAAAAAAAGTTGAGTTACATTGAATTAAGAGTCCAAAGTCACCTAGTAGACTGTGGGTACTAGTTTAAATGCAGCTCTGCTGAAGCAGTAAAGCCGTAAGCTCGTTTGGTAGTGTGTGGTATACTGTATGTTCAACCATTGACACACTTATTGTAGGTACTAGTTTAAAACTCTTTATCATGTTTGAGTTTAATGACCTCATGGTTATAGGAGAATGTCTAGAAGGTGTTGGTTGAGTTTGGAGTTTGGAGGTGAGGTCATATCTGTTGTTATCAGGGACTGTATTGTTACCATTACAATCATGGGGCAATTTTTAGTATCAACTAGAAGAAACCGTAGTGGTAGGAGTAAAACTCGGGCACAGGGAGAACATCCAAAAAGAAAACTTGAGATTCCCCATGCCCATCCAGGGAAGCATGTTTTAAATGCTGGACAAATACATGCAGGACAGGATAGCAATCCATTACTGGGCCCACAGCCACAGGAACACACTGTATGATGCAGATGGTGGAAATTTGGAGCAGCCAATAGGATGCGATATGTTATCAGAATTATTGAATATATAAGTTAAATTCATTCATTCATTATCTTCCGCTTTATCCTCTATTAGGGTTGCGGCGGTGGGGGGTGGGGGGGGGTATGGATCCCATGCCCATCCAGGGGAGAACACTGGGCAGATACACCCAGGACAGGACGCCAATCTATCACTGGGCACACACTCACACACACACACACACACACACACTCTATATGGGGCAATTTGGAAAACTCAATTGATCTTAATCCATGTTTTTGGACTGTGGGAGGAAACCGGAGAAGCCGGAGGAAACCCACGCAGACATGGGGAGAACATGGAATCTCCCCCCAGATGGGGATTCAAACCAGGAATCCCTAGTGCTGAGAGGAGAACATGCTAAACCACTAAGCCACCGTGCTGCCCAGAACTGGAATATAAACAATATATGTATATATATATATATTTTTAAAATTAATTTATTTATCTTTTTGCAGGGACAAAATGATTGATTATTTATTAATTAATTAATTGATTATTGATTCAGGTTCAGTTGCAGAGTTTTATATAAGTATATGAATGCTTCCTGATTTCTTCGTGCTGGGGGCGTGTTGAGGACTGGTGTGTGTGTGTGTGCGCGTGCGTGTGTGTGCGTGTGTGTGTGCGTGCGTGTGTGTGTGTGTGTGTGTGTGCGTGTGTGTGTGTGTGTGTGTGTGTGTGTGCGCGTGCGTGTGTGTGCGTGTGTGTGTGCGCGTGTGTGTGTGTGTGTGTGTGTGTGCGCGTGCGTGTGTGTGCGTGTGTGTTCGCGAGGACCCGCTGCACACTTAAAAGCAGCTCCGGGGTAAAGAGTTGATTCCGCGAGATAAAGGTTCTGTTTTCGCTCTGAAATGAGACGACGCCGAGATAAAGCTGTTTCTGGAGGACAAACAGAGGACAGACAGACAAACAAAGAAGAGAAAGTTCGGTAAGTTACAATAAGTCCCCACAGGTAGAATGATTCTGACGTCACAGGTCCTGCTCCTCAGATCAGAGTCCAGGTTTCATTGATCTGAATTAACAGAACACACACACACACACACACACACACACACACACACACACATATATATATATATATATATATATATATATATATATATATATAAATATAATTTATTAAAAGTCACACACACTTATACACACACACACACACACACACACATATATATATATAATTTATTAAAAGTCACACACACACACACACACACACACATATATATATATATATATATCATTCATTCATTCATTATCTCCCGCTTATTCTCTATTGAGGTCGCGGTGGGGTTCCCCATGCCCATCCAGGGGAGAACATCTCGGGCGCTGGGCAGATACACCCAGGACAGGGCGCCAATCCATCGCTGGGCACACACTCACTCACACAGACACACACTATATGGGGCAATTTGGAGTATTCAATTAACTTGATCCATGTTTTTGGACTGTTGGAGGAAACCGGAGAACCCGGAGGAAACCCACGCAGACACGGGGAGAACATGGAAACTCCACCCAGATGGGGATTCGAACCGGGAATCCCTAGGGCTGAGAGGAGAACATGCTAAACACTAAGCCACCGTCCCTATATATATATATATATATATATATATAATTTATTAAAAGTCACACTTTTAATAAGTTCTGCAAAATGTAATTAAAAACATTTAGATCATGTTTCTTCAGTTTTCAAAAAAAAAAAGTTTGTATTTTGTTTATTGTTCATGTTTTATATAAACCTGGTGTATTATTCCTGACAACAGTTCAACATTGAGTTTCTTATATACATTAATGTTTAAGACTTAAGACTGTGGCTTAGTGGTTGGCATTTTCTCCTCTCAGCACTAGGGATTCCCGGTTCGAATCCCAATCTGGGTGGAGGTTCCATGTTCTCCCCGTGTCCGCGTGGGTTTCCTCCGGGTTCTCCGGTTTCCTCCCACAGTCCAAAAACATGGATCAAGGTCAAATGAGTTCTCCAAATTGCCCCATATAGAGTGTGTTTGTGTGAGTGAGTGTGTGTCCAGTGATAGATTGGTGTCCTGTCCTGGGTGTATCTGCCCAGCGCCCAAGACGTTCTCCCCTGGATGTGCATGGAGAAGCCCCCCTCCCACGACCCTAGTAGAGGATAAAGCACATATTTCGGTGACAGAAAACCCAGGTGCAACGCCAACTAAAAACACCCTCTCCAGACGTGGACGGTCAGACGTGGGTCTCTATCTGGTTAGGTGGTGGATCATCAACACAGACGTGTGTCCAACGCCACGGAACGCCAAGACCAACGGAACGCTATTAAATCTGAGTGCATTTGTACAGAGAACACAGATCCATAGAACACACTATACTGTGGGTTCTCCATTCACACTCACATGGAGAACCTCATGGAGCAGAGCATCGAGTCCAGGTAGCTGCACCGTGAAAATAGCAACCCGCCAAAGTCAGAGCGCCACCTGGATCTTAAAGGGAATGGCAAGGGACACGCTGATTGGTTTATTGTACGTTTGTAGAGGATTAGAATGAGACTTTTGCGCATTACGCTGCTTCTCAGATGTTTTCTGTGGTTTTATTTCTCAGGTCGTTATGGAGGCTGAAGTGGCTGCTGTTTGCTCTCGCCGCTCTGTATTTGGCCGCACCGTTTCTTCTGAGACGTGTTTTTCCTGGGTTGCACCAACGTCTGGTTTATTCTCATGCTAGTGCGTTAAAAAGTTCCTTTCTCAGCATCATGTTTGTGTGTGTGTGTGTGTGTGTGCGCGCACATTGAAGTTCAACTAATTAATTTATAGAGCACTTTGTACAACAGTACATTGTCACATGGCAGCTTTACAAAGTTATAAACCTTTAAACCCCCAAAGAGCAAGCCGAAGCGACAGCGGCAAGACAAAACTCCCTGTTATGTTGATATTTTAAGGAAGAAACCTTGTGAGGACCAAGACTCCGTGGGGGACTCATCCTCCTTGAGCGGAGAGGGGGGGTATCAACAGTGTAGGACAGCCATGTACAGATTGTGTGATGATCATGTGACCCGTATTTAACAATTAAAAACTGTATAAGTCCATTGAGGGCGTCCTGCAGGACCGCCAGTCCAATAGAAATCCAGGTTCCATTCTGTAATCGTGGGAGCTGCAGAGCTTCAGCAGAACCATGGAAGAAGATCTGACCACACCCTCCAGGAAATTACCAACACCTCAGAAGAAACAGACAAGAAAAACATCCATCCATCCATTATCCTCAGCTTTATCCTCTACTAGGGTCGTGGGAGGGGGGGTTCCCCATGCCCATCCAGGGGAAAACGTTTTGGGCGCTGGGCAGATACACCCAGGACAGGGCACCAATCTATGACTGGATACACACACACAGACACACTTTATATGGGGCAATTTTTGGAGAACTCAATTGGCTTGATCCATGTTTTTGGACTGTGGGAGAAAACCGGAGAACCTGGAGGAAACCCACGCAGACACGGTGAGAACATGGAACCGCCACCCAGATTGGGATTCAAACCTGAGAGCGCTGAGGGAAGAACATGCTAAACCACTAAGCCACCGTGCCGCCCCGACAAGAAAAACAGTTAGAGCTAATTAAGCACAGTAATTAATTATTGCGAGGGCGGCACGGTGGCTTAGTGGTTAGCACATCCGCCGTGTCCGCGTGGGTTTCCTCCGGGTTCTCCGGTTTCCTCCCACAGTCCAAAAACATGGATCAAGCCAATTGAATTCTCCAAATTGCCCCATATAGAGTGTGTCTGTGTGAGTGAGTGTGTGCCCAGCGATGGATTGGCGCCCTGTCCTGGGTGTATCTGCCCAGCGCCCGAGACGTTCTCCCCTGGATGGGCATGGGGAACCCCACCACGACCCCAATAGAGGATAAAGCTGAAGATAATGAATGAATGAATTAATTATTGCCCTCATTGCATTTTTTAATTCTTCTTAGTAACGTACTTCGTTGACCTGAGCAGCCCCTCCGATCTTGGTCTTAACCACACCGTGAACATGTTCCTGAGCTCCGAGGATGGCGTGATGCTTGGTGTATGGTCAGTCACCCATTCTGTTGTAGATGTGTGTGTGTGTGTGTGTGTGTGTGTGTGTTCGCAGAGATATAATGTCTGTATGTGTTGTATTAGGCACACAGTACCCGCCCAAAAATGGAGGGAGGCCCAGGGTCGAGGTCTGGAGTGGTATGAGAAGGCTTTAGGTGACGGATCACCTGTGTTCATCTATCTTCACGGGAACACGGGTAACAGGTTGGAATATTTACAATAAAACAATAATAATCAATACAGTTACTGAAGGAGGGTGGCGTAGTGTTTAGCATGTTCTCCTCTCAGAGGTGGGGATCCAGGTTCTGAAATGTTCTACTTTCAGAAGCCCTTTCCCCTGGATGGGCATGGGGAACCCCCCCCCCCCCAGACCCTAGTAGAGGATAAAGCGGAAGATAATGGATGTGGGTCCCCATGCCCATCCAGGGGAGAGTGTTTCGGGCGCGGGGCAGATACACCCAGGACAGGGCACCAATCTATCACTGGACACACACTTACTCACACACACACACTCTATATGGGGCAATTTGGAGAACTCAATTGACTTAATCCATGTTTTTTGACTGTGGGAGGAAACCGGAGAACCCGGAGGAAACCCACGCGGACACGGGGAGAACATGGAAATTCCACCCAGATTGGGATTCGAAATGGAAATCCCTAGTGCTGAGAGGAGAACATGCCAAACCACTAAGCCACCGTTTTACCCTGGATGGATGATGTTTTACATTAATGTGATGTAAATTCAAGGTGAATTGGATGCTTTAAATTGCTCATATCTAAATTGCCCCTATATAAGCATTTAGCATGCTCTTCCCTCAGTACTGGGGAGAACATGGAAACTCCACCCAGATTGGGATTTGAACCGGGATTCCCTAGTGCTGAGAGGAGAACATGCTAAACACTAAGCCACCGTGCCGCCCTTTAAAATAAACTTAACATTTTTTTTGTTTTTTTAAAACAACAGAGCGGCTCCTCATCGAGTTGGAGTGGCTAAAGTGAGTACTTCCAGTCTGTTCGCTGGTGGACGTTCAGTCTGTAGTGTTGTTCTGCACTCATCATGTGTTTCGTGTTGCAGGTCTTGAGCTCTCTCGGATTTCACGCCGTGGTTATGGATTACAGGGGTGAGACTGATCCTGATTACACACAGAGAAAGCTCCTGCTACGTTCTTGTCCAATCAAAGCAAAAGTTTAATCGTCACATGTAGACATGCACGCTACAGCCAGAGAAATTCTTTAAGACATCTCCACAATAAAGTCAAAAATAGGAAAATTGGAATTATATATATATATATATATGCAGGCGGCACGGTGGCTTAGTGGTTGGCATGTTCTCCTCTCAGCACTAGGGATATCTGGTTCGAATCCCAATTCTCCCCCTTGTCTGCGTGGGTTTCCTCCGGGTTCTCCGGTTTCCTCCCACAGTCCAAAAACATAGATCAAGGTCAACTGAATTTTAAAAATTGCCCCATATAGAGTGTGTATGTGTGAGTGAGTGTGTGCCCAGCGATGGATTGGTGTCCTGTCCTGGGTCTATCTGCCCAGCGCCCGAGATGTTCTCCCCTGGATGGGCATGGGGAACCCACCGCGACCCTAATAGAGGATAAAGTGAAAGATAATGGATAGATGAATATATATATACAACCTTCGCCTCTCAGTGCTGGGGATTCCCGGTTCGAATCCCAATCTGGGTGGAGTTTGCATGTTCTCCCCGTGTCTGCGTGGGTTTTCTCCGGATTCTCCGGTTTCCTCCCACAGTCCAAAAACATGGATCAAGGTCAATTGAATTCTCCAAATTGCCCCATATAGAGTGTGTGTCTGTGTGAGTGTGTGTGTGTACAGTGATAGATTGGCGTCCTGTCCTGGGTGTATCTGCCCAGCGCCCGAAACGTTCTCCCCTGGATGGGCATGGGGAACCCCCCGCGACCCTAATATTGGATAAAGCAGTCTACCCCGGTCTACACTATATTGTGGGTTCTCCATTCGCAGTCAAATGGAGAACCTCATGGAGCAACACATTGAGTCCTGGAAGGTGCACCGTTCTTTATTATTATTCATTCATTCATCTCCCGCTTATCCTCTATTAGGGTCGCGATGGGGTTCCCCATGCCCATCCAGGGGAGAACGTCTCAGGCGCTGGGCAGATAGACCCAGGACAGGGCGCCAATCCATCGCTGGGCACACACTCACTCACACAGACACACACTCTATAGGGGGCAATTTTTGAGAATTCAATTAACTTGATCCATGTTTTTGGACTGTGGGAGGAAACCGGAGAACCCGGAGGAAACCCACGCAGACACGGGGAGAACATGGAAACTCCACCCAGATGGGGATTCGAACCGGGAATCCCTAGCGCTGAGAGGCGAATGTGCTAACCACTAAGCCACCGTGCCGCCCTCTTTATTATTATTATTATTATTATTTTTATTATAAACCTCTCTGTACTATTGTTGTAGGGTTCGGGGATTCCAGCGGTGAGCCCACGGAGGCCGGCCTGACCACTGATGCGGTCTTTCTTTACCACTGGGTGAGAGCGCGCAGTAAAGGCAGTCCAGTGATTATCTGGGGTCACTCGCTGGGAACTGGGTCAGTAGATTAGATCCAACACAACTCTATATTAAAATTAATTTAAAGTTATGGATTCAGTGATGAAACAATGAAGATTTAACATTTGAAGGCTTTTTAAATGGATTTCACAGAGTGGGAACGAACACTGCAGTCAGACTCCAAGAACAAGGTGAGAATTAGTGTCATTTAAATTTACATTACAATTACATTTACAATTACATTTATTCATTTAGCGAACGCTTTTAATCCAAAGCAACTTATTAAAAAAGAGAACAATGCAAGTCGGGTGTTGAGGACAAACCAGCTGATCCTGAGAAACCTGATCATTATCTGATTTCATTTTTTTTATATTAAGTGTTTGTGGTGGCTTAGTGTTTAGCATGTTCTCCTCTCAGCGCTAGGGATTCCCGGTTCGAATCCCAATCTGGGTGGAGTTTCCACGTTCTCCCCATGTCCGCGTGGGTTTCCTCCGGGTTCTCCGGTTTCCTCCCACAGTCCAAATCAAGGTCAAGGACCTGGATCAAGGTCAAGGACCTGGATCAAGGTCAATTGAGTTCTCCAACTTGCCCCATATAGAGTGTGTGTGTGTGTGAGAGAGTGTGTGTCCAGTGATAGATTGGCGTCCTGTCCTGGGTGTATTTGTCCTGCACCCGAAATGTTCTTCCCTGGATGTGCATGGGGAACCCCCCCCCCTCACCGACCCTAGTAGAGGATAAAGCGGAAGATAATGGATGGAGGATGGATGGTTTAAAAAAGTGGGCGGGGGGGGGCAGGGTTCCCCTTGCCCATCCAGTGGCGAACGTTTCGGGTACTGGTCAGATACACCCAGGACAGGACGCCAATCTATCACTGGGCACACACTCGCGCATACACACACACCCTATAGGGGCAATTTAGATAGAGGCACTTTGAAGCAGCCAATTGATATAGATCCATGGACTGTGGAAGGAAACTGGAGAACCCAGAGGAAACCCACATGGACACGGAGAGAACATAGTAACTCCACCCAGATCGGGATTGAAACCTGGAATCCACAGTGCTGAGAGGAGAACATAGTGACACTGAAAACATGTCGTAACTTGTCGTAACAGCTTTAATTTCCAAATTCTTTTTTTATTTAAAGTATCAGTGTGTTTTCAGGAAATCCTCCGGATGGAGTGATACTCGAGGGTGCTTTTGATAGTGCTAAAATTCCACCTGGAGTTCATCCAATGGACTGGGTAGGAAAAGTATATCAGTCAAAGTTAGGCCACGCCCCTTTTTGCTCCATCATCTATTTTCTCCACTTACCATACAGATGGACTTTGTAGTTCTACAATTCCAGACTGTAGTCCATCTGTGTTCTTGGTTCTTGTTTGCCCCCTGTTGGTTCTCAGGAGCATCACAGAACAGGTATCATTTGGTTGGTGGATTGTTTCTTGTCGGTTCTGCAGTGACACTGATGTGGTGAGGGGGTTCTAGTGCTGGGATAGGACTAATGCCCCCACCCAATAACTTCTGCTTTGTGGTGGTACTATTGGGGTTCTGAGCATTAGAACAGAGTACACAGTATGTACTGTAGAACACACACAGATGGACTACAGAATGAGACTGGAGAACTACAAAGTCCATCTTTACAGGAGGTGGAACACAAAGTGGGCGTGTCCAAACGTTTGACTGACACTCTATAATCTCCAGAGGTCAGTGACACTGTATCAACTGGTTCTCTTTTCTTTGTGTTAGTATTACTATCGGTTTCCCTACATACAGTACTACTTCATGGATTCAAAGCGACTTGAAGAGAATACGTTCGTCATGCCTACCGCCAAAAAGTAAGAACGTTATATACATCTGTTTTACATGAAACAAAAGTGCAAACATCATCATGACTGTTGCTTTGGCTTCAGTTTGGAGAAGATGACGAGCCCCCTCCTGATCCTTCATGCTAAAGATGACCATATGGTTCCGTACCAGGTCGCAGAAGAGGTGAACCAGATGACATCACGTCTGTGAGGCAGGGGTGTAGAGGAAACATGATTCTGATCATCCATCCATCCATCCGTCCATCATCTTCCACTTTATCCTCCACTAGGGGGAGGGGGGGGGTTCCCTATGCCCATCCAGGGTAGAACGTTTCTGGCGCTGGGCAGATACACCCAGGACAGGACGCCAATCTATCACTGGACACATACTCACTCACTCAAACACACTCTATATGGGGCAATTTGGAGAACTCAATTGACTTGATCCATGTTTTTGGACTGTGGGAGCAAACCGGAGAACCCGGAGGAAACCCACACAGACATGGGGAGAACATGGAAACTCCACCCAGATTGGGATGGTAAATTCATTGCTCCAAATTGCCCCATATAGTGTGTGAGTGAGTAAATTGGCGCCCTGTCCTGGGGGTATTTACCCAGCGCCTAAAATGTTCTTTCCTGGACATGGGGAAACCCCCCACACACACACACACAACCCTGATCACTAGTCTGTCTTATCCCTGCTCATCTAGGCTACACTTTAATCATCAGTGGAACCTCCAAGAGGTGCATCAATTACCTTTATATACCGTCTATGGCCTTCAGATCCACCCCAAACCAGCCCACCCCATCATCATCTGTTCCTTTATGCCCCTGCCCCACCCTGGTTTTAAAATTGATGTTGCCAGATATTTATAGTCCTTAATTTTCCGCACAGTTTTATCGTATAGCCAAAACCGCTCAGAAGTCGAGCGAGAGAGTCAAGCTGGTGTTGTTCCATGAATCCCTGGGGTATCTTCATAACCAGATCTTCCGTGACCCCGACCTGCCCGGCATTATAAGGTGAATTTTCCAACCTGTTCTCCCAACATTCACACTGACTTAAACTCACCACACAGTGGATCATCTATCCATCCATTATCTTCCGCTTTATCCTCTACTAGGGTCGTGCGGGGGGGAAGGGGTTCCCCATGCCCATCCAGGGAAGAACGTTTTGGGCGCTGGGCAGATACACCCAGGACAGGGCGCCAATCTATAACTGGGCACACACTCACACACACAGACACACTCTATATGGGGAAATTTAGAGAACTCAATTGACTTGATCCATGTTTTTGGACTGTGGGAGGAAACCGGAGAACCCGGAGGGAACCCACGTGGACTGTGGGAGGAAACCGGAGAACCTGGAGGAAACCCACGTGGACACGGGGAGAACATGGAGACTCCACACAGATGGGGATTTGAACCGGGAATCCCTAGAGCTGAGAGGAGAACATGCTAAACGCTAAGCCACCGTGCCCTATATATATATATATATGTGTGTGTGTGTGTACATATATATATATATATATATATATATGCCCAGCGATGGATTGGCGACCTGTCCTGGGTGTATCTGCCCAGCGCCCGAAATGTTCTCCCCTGGATGGGCATGGGGAACCCCCTGCGACCCTAATAGAGGATAAAGCGGAAGATAATGGATGAGTGTATGTGTGTGTATATATATATATAATTTTATTTTTTGTTACAGGGAGTTCATGCAGTCCATCAAGCCCTAACACAGAAGTCTCATGGTGAACGTTTCAGGACTGTTCTTTTAATTTTAATGTCGGTCTTTGATGATCAGGGGTTTTGTGATTGTACTGATTTAAAGGTAAACAACACGCTGTTCTGTGAATTAAAATGCTCCTGCACACTCACCTCACTGCGTTCGGTTCACCTTCTTATTCCTTTTTGTGGGGCGTTTGCATGTTTTCACAACATGTGTGTGGGCATCCTCCTCAGCTGTTGACTTGCAGATGCTTTTTTGTCTGTAATTGTGACCGTGTGTCTGCCCTGCGATGGTCAGGTGACTTGTTTAGGGTGGATTACAGGGATTACAAGGTTATTTGAATGTTCTAATCCCGAATCCCAAACCGGGTGGAGTTTGCATGTTCTCCCTATATCTGTGTGGGTTTCCTTCGACACGGATTCATGGTAATTAAACGCCTTAAATTGCCCCATATAGAGTGTGTCTGTGTGAGTGAGTGAGTGTCCAGTGATAGATTGCCCCCCTGTCCTGGGTGTATCTGCTCAGCACCCGAAACGTTCTCCCCTGGACGGACATGGGGAACCCCACCATGACCCTAATAGAGGATAAAGCGGAAGCCTCCCACAGTCCAAAAACATGTATTCAAGGTAAATCAATGTTCTAAATTGCCCCATATATAATGTGTTGGTGAGTGAGTGAGGAACTGTTCTCCCTATATCTGTGTGGGTTTCCTTCGACACGGATTCAAGGTAATTAAA